>CM021109.1:290618867-290943286 GCA_007115665.2 Sequoiadendron giganteum | reverse complement strand
AGAGAGGAGAGGGAGGGAGGGATAGGTAGGTATAGAGATTAGAGAGAGATATATAGAGATAAAAGGAGAGGGATGAGAGATAGAAAAATGTAGAAAGGGAAGGAGGGAGGGAGATAGATATTGGAGAGGGAAGGAGAGAGAGATGGGCATGTAGAGACATAGTTCTTCATCTCAAGGAAGATATTGTTAGATAAAGGGATGGAGATAGTGAGAGAGAGAGAGAGGTCTAGAGAATAAGAGATGAAAATGAGTGAGATAGAGAGAGAAAGATGAAATTTTACCTCCTTAGTACTAAAATTTGATCTCCTGATTACTGAAATTTGACATGTTGATTACTGAAGTTTGACTAAGTCTGAAATTTTTAAGATCTTCCAAAAACTAGAATTTGCATTATAACTCTTAGAGATCTGAAACCACTCTCAAATATCCTGCCTATATATACATGAAATATAACTTAAAGTATACGAAATTAAATGTCCATATGTAAATGTCAACTTATACTTAAATGTTTATTTCATGTATATAGTTTCCCTGACAGAGAAAGCGAAAATCTAGTTCTATGCAAAGCATGCCATTTGGTGCTCGCCAAATGACTCATCACAATTGGTGCATGCCAAATGACCCATCACATTTGGCACACACCAAATGTGATGAGTCATTTGGCGCTCGCCAAAAGGCCTACTTTAGACGTGTTAATTAACAGGATTTGCTAAATTTTCTCATATTTTCGTCTGTGCTCCTTGTCTCATTTGCACGTCTTTCAATGCAAGTTTATAAAAAAAACCATGATAGCGTTAACCTCTATCTCAACTATCTAAATATATAATTCTTTTTTCATTTTGATTTAGTTAAGGTTTTGATTCATGGCTTCTATTGTAAATGCCTTCGTTTTTGGTCAAAAACCAACATGTGCTAGGTTTAGGATAGATTTTTACATGTTCATCAGAATGTGAAACAAATTACATTTTTTGAAACTAGACTCCATTCTACACATGATGAAAAAAAAATTTGGGGGGAGCACAGTCAAATTTCAGCTTTTCAGGATGTGTCCACTTTGAAAATTCAAAGAATATTATATATTTATTAAAAAATTTATCCAAAAGAAGGAGGATAAACTACATGGTGCTAGCTAATTTCTCACCTCTGGGATTTTTGAAATTCTAAAAAAAAGTTAACCAAAAAGGGGGAGCCCTCAGGCACTATGCTATTTATTTTTATAAAAATAGGACCTGTTTCCCCCCCCCTTTTTGAGACCCTTAATCTTCATTAATTTCAAAAAACAATAGTAGCTTAGAAACTAGACTCAGAGCACTTCAACTTTTGTTCTTGCTGCATCTTGAAATTTTGAGTGTAGCTATCTTTATTTTCTTGTGCAAATCAGATTTTCCTGATTTCAAAAAAAAAGTGGCATCTTAAGAGCCAAAATTGTGTCACAGATTGGTGCACTTACCCCCCTGTGTTGATGTTGGTTAGCGTAAATAAGTTTTTTGGTTATCGATAGTTATTTCGGGTGATAGGATGTATGTTGTTAGGAGAGTGGGTCTAGTGATAATGGCTGGTAACAACAATTTTGATCTGTAGTTGGGCCTGTGTGGCTATCTGTACTTGAAACTGTAATTTTTTGCTATTCAATAATATATGATGTTGGCCCTATCTAGCTATTAATCTGCAAAAAAAATACTAATTATATAAAAATTAAAAAAATACACTATTAATATTATATACTATAAAATAACATATATTTATTATATTTAATAAATGAAAAAATATATAATATATCTTATTATAATATATATTAATTATATTATATACTATAGAGATTAAAAATAATAATAATAATATATATTATAAAATAACATATATAATAGTTATAGTTATGGTATATATTTATTAAATAAAAATTTTTAATATAATATATATATGTCATTATTCAAATTAATCTATAATAAGTTTAACAATTAATATATATTTAGGTTTAATAATAATAAAAATATAAACAATATCATTTTAAAAATATCTACCAATTGACCTCATGTATTACACAAATGTATGCAAAAAAATAAACCACATTTTCTCCTAATTGACATTCCACACCTCTTCAGCGTCCCCATTGCACACCAAGGTGCAATTGCTAGTTTTTACATTTCTACTATCATGGGACCTCTACATGATTATTTTCATAAAACCAGTCAATCACATGAATAAGTATTGGTGGTAAAAGAGAGTAGTGAACATCAACTTGTGGTAATGAGCACATGCATCTCAACATCACCACATTTCAATAGTGAGTAAATATTCTTCTTTGTGGTTAACATTTCTATCAGAGGTCTTGTCATCCCTTGGCTTCTTTTATCATGACTTAACTTCATGGCAAAAACTTCTCTTTGTTTACTATACCTAACATCTTGAATTGGACGAAGGTATAAATAATTCTTTTAGTGGAGAAAACTAGTATACAGACCCAATAAACCATGGAGAAGTGCATACTTATAAAAATCCCTAATTCATTACAATAGAACATTATTTTCCACAATGCTAGTGGTCTTTCATTATTTAAAGTTCTCCAATTTTTGTGAATTTTGATGTAGACATGCACATCTTGATATTTGCTTTTAATAAATTATCAATATGTTACGGTTAACATGTTATTTATATCCAAGTCCAATCTCATTATAAAGGGATGATATGTTGATTATAGTGTGTTGGAAATTTAAATTCTCTTAAAATATGTATATTCATTTTTCCACATCATTATACAAACAAGTTTAAATGTATGGATGTATTTAATTAGATCTATTTGGTGTATAAATCAATTCTACTTAATATTTATCAATCATTTATCACATCTAACCATGTCAACCTTTATCATATCAAATCATAAAGTGTTTTGAAAGTGTTGGATTAGATCATATGCCACAAACTAGTTCAAGGTTAATTTGAAAAATCGGATGGAGATTCTATACTAGAGTTTTCCAATTAGAAATTTCAATATTATGAAGATAAATTAATTGAAGTATTATAAAATTTGACTAAGCAATTGAATAAGAATGAGAAAATTTTCTGAAATAAACCTCTAACAAGGATGGTCTAGGTATAGGATGAAATTTAGTACATCTAGATGCAATTAGAAAACTAAATGATGACAAATGAAATAGCTCCAAAACCCCAAAAAAATAAAGACAATAAATAAAAAATTGGGATTTTTAGTAACTAATCTACTTCTCAAAGAAAACACAAACTCCTCCATAATATTTTAATTTTTTGTGCAACTACTCGGAATGATGACCGTCTCCATTAGAATTGTCATGGAGTGCAACTATTTATCTATTACATCTATATTACTTTTATCCCTAAAAATAAGAACATCTAAGTTTACCTTAAACCTAGGGGAACTTGACCACCAAAATATTTACTTGGAGATGAAGTCAATTATCTACCTTTTTAAGAACTTCTATAAACTAGATGAATATAAATTTTCATAGGTCCATGTTTGATTCTATATTTTATTCTTGAGCATACCATATATTTTCCCATGTATTGGTTTAGATCCATTTTGAAATGAGATGGTAAATATAGTTTCAAGGTTCTTGAAGCTTGATTAGGAGGCTCAAACATTCCAAACATGTTTCATAGGTCATGGAGGATGAATATGAACTTCTCTAATACCACTAATCTAGGGCCCAAATAAAAACATGATAGACAATACTCTCTATGAGGATATATATGAAGTTATATGCATATCATATGGGATTTTCTTATGAAAAAGTACCAAAAATAAAGAGAGATATAGACCTAAAATAGTAAAGGTATTTAAAATAAAAATGATATATACCTAAAAAAAACTCAATGGAGTTCGTAGGCGAAAAAGTGCAGGAGCGAAAACCTATAGTGAGCTCAAGGAAATCCTGGGGCGACTGGGCTATGGAGGAAGAGCTTGAGAAGAAGGAAAAGGTTGAACCTCCCCCCCAAATTGTAGGACATATCCCCCAGTGGGTATTCAAAAATGGAGAATGGGTAGACAAATGTGATCCATTCCATCTCCATTTGAGAAACTCTTCGGGTTACAATCAAAAGAGCATTCGGCCAGTTAAACACAATCGGACTTCGTCTCAAAACAACAACCAGGAGAATTCCTCAAAGGGACAAAGGCGTGGGTGGATCAGGGAAAATGATCGTTAGGGAAAACCCTCGGACATGAATTGGCGCAGCAAAGGTAACTCCATCCTAGTGAGAACCAGTAAATTCTAGAGAAACAAGAACCCAGGAAACTCGAACAATGGGAAAATAAATCCAAAGTCTAGGGATCATTGAAGAAGACCAAACCAGAGAGATTATGATATGCTCACCCAGAAAGCTAATAGGAGGGAAATGCAACACAAACCAAATTCAAACATCGGGCTATGCCCCCGGGGAAGCAAACTCTTCCAATTGCCTCTAGACACAATTGAACGAAGAGTAGATCGCCTAACAGAGTTAGCGATGTTTACTAAATGGATGGGTCATGGATGCCCAAGTGAGGAGATCAAAGCCTAGTGGAAAAACAAATTTCAAAATAAGGTAAGCATAAGCCAACTTCCAAACTCTTTTTTCCTCATAGAATTTAGTGATCAAAACTTAAAATTTGAAATACTTAATGGGAAACCCTTGTTCATGAATGAACATAGCTTCCATTGTCTAAACTAGAAGGCTAATTTCAACCCCTAGAATTATAAAATAAATCAAATTCCCGTTTGGCTCACACTAATTGACTTACCTTTAGAATTCTGGAATTTAGATGCCCTAATTCGCATTGGTGATGCCCTTGGGGTGTGCCTAGGTGTAAATGAATATTTTATTAAAGGATTAGAAAGAGCCATTGTAGGCATTCTGGTTGAAAGAGATGAAGGGGTTGGGATTTACAAAAACTTGGAAATATTGACAAAATACTGAAGCTGGCAATAGGAAATTGAGATCTGGGCAGGACATGAACATAGAAAATGCCTATTCAGAGAATCTTTCTTGGAGGGCCCCTCAAATACTAGAATGTCCTTCACCATACAAAAAGAAAACTCAACTTCAAACCTAAACTCCCATGCCTCAAGCTCCCCTCCGTCAGAAGCTCTCCCTAAAAAATCCACCTCGAGTCTAGAGCTACAACTTGTAGGTGAAATGGGGTTCACTCCTCACAATCTAGAAACTCAAATCAAGCAACCTATGGCTGAGAAACCTAGTAATATAGAGCTAGCTCTAACTGCCCTAATTGAAGGGGATCACGATTTTCAAAAAGACATAAAAATTCAATTAGGGATTTTTTCCAAAGAAACAAGGGCGCAAGATCCTAATCCCCTACCTCCTCAAGTGTTAGAAAAAGAATCGACTCAACCCAACCCAAACCCTCTAAGCCTATCTTTGCAAGGCTCCGTAGGGGTAAATTCTCAATCAAAAGATGAGGGTAGCTACCTTCAATCAGAGGAAGAATCAAAGGCTGGGGAATTATTAGAAATAAGACAACTAGAGCAATCAAAATCCAGGTTAAAAGCTCCAAACTTTAAAAAGAAATCCAACAGAGGCAGGATGTCAAAAAAAGCCAAACTGTTAATAGCAGGCAATGCATCAGGACAACAAAAAATTCTAGTTGGGAAGGAAAACATCCTTCCTAGAGCAGAATGAGGATTATATCATGGAATGTCAGGGGCATGAATTCCCCTGACAAATGGCGCATGGTCAAGTGCCAAATTGACCAATCAAAAGCAAACATCGTTCTCTTACAAGAAACAAAATGGAGTAGTGAAGAAAGCTAGAAGAGACTGGACTTCTAGAGAGAATGGGAAGGTCATTTTAAGGAAGCGACAGGTGCCTCAGGTGGAGTTGGAATCCTCTGGAACCCCCTATCCATAGAAGGTTCAGTGGAGAATGAGGAAAGTAACTGGAAAATTCTCAAGTTCAAAGAACTAAAGAAAAACATCCCTTTCTTCTGTGTCAACACATATGGTCCAGTCCCCATAGTAACAAAGAAACAAGTCTGGGACAAAATAACAAGCATATTGGAAAATAAAAAAGGAGAATTAGGAATTATAGTAGGAGACTTTAATGCCACATTGAACAATGAAGAGAAATAGGGTGGCCTAGGGAGAATCATGGCCGTCCAGAAAGATTCAATAAATTCATAGACTCCAACCATCTAAAAGATATAATCACTAAAAATGGAACATACATTTGTTCTAATAGAAGGAAAGGATTCACCAACATTGAAGAAAGGCTTGACATATTCCTCCTATGGGGAGATTGGGGAACTTGGCAACCTCTCTAGAAGCCCAAATCTTACCATTGATAGGCTCAGATCAATTCCCCATTGCCCTTACCCTTGGTCATGATGCCCCTCCCCAAGGGAGCCCCTTCAAATTCAAAAATATGTGGCTAAGAGATAATCAGCTCCCAAATCTAATTGAACAGTGGTGGAATGAAACCAAATTTGGGGACAGTACCAACCTTTTCAAAACCAGTAAAAAACTAGCCCACATCAAAACTAAACTCAAACAATGGAACATTTCTCACTTCAAGAACATATTTCAGGAGAAGGTAAGAGTGGATCAGGAATTCAAAATGCTGAATGAACATGTCATATAAAATGGAATGGATACAGAGGATTGTGAAAATGAAAAATCCTTGAAGGAGGAACTCTCAAAACTACTAAGGAAAGAAGAATGCTACTGGCATCAAAAATCAAGGGAATCTTGGTTGAAAGAAGGAGATAGGAATACCAAGTTCTTCCACAAATCAGCCATTGCAAACATAAATAGAAATAAAATCGCAGAAATAAAAAAGGCAAATGGTGAAGTGACTCAAACCATTGTAGAAGTTAATAAGGAAGCAACCAACTTCTTTGTAGAGTTTCTAAACAAAGGCTACCCTAAAAAAAGATCTATTAGAGACAAGCTACTGAGGTCTATTCCTTCTCTAATCAATGAGGAACAAAACTGCCTTCTATTCCAAAAGATTCCCCTAGAGGAAGTCAAAAAAACAAATTTTCAGATGAACCCAGATGAAGCCCCAGGTCTAGATGGTTTTCCAGCTAGCTTCTTTTAGAAGTTCTAGCACATAGTGGGCGAGGATCTAGGAGCCATGAATCATATGTTCTTAGCCTTAATCCCAAAAAAAAGGACCCACAATCTATGAGCGATTTCAAACCAATAGCCCTCTGCAATACAATGTACAAAGTGGCCACCAAGATAATTGCAAACCAACTTAAAGTCGTTCTGGACAAAGTAATCTTAGAAGAACAAAGTGGCTTCACTCTAGGTAGGTTAATTGTGGAAGGAATAATCACAGCACATGAAACCATCCACACCGCAAGGAAAACTAGAAAATCTTGCATGCATTTGAAGTTGGATATTCTTAAATCATATGACATGGTAGATAGACAATTTCTACTAGAGGTCCTAAATAAATTCGGTTTTGGATCAAACTGGATCAATTGGGTCAACAGTTGTATCTCTAGAACTAAATTCTCAGTTCTGGTGAATGGCTCAGCTCATGGATTTTTCTCTTCCTCCAGAGGATTGTGACAAGGTGATCCCCTCTCCCCTTTTCTATTTATAATAATGGCAGAAGTCTTGGGAAGGGGAATCCAAAACCTAGTCAGAGAAGACAAATGGAAAGGCATCCAAGTAGCAAATGGTCTGGAGCTAGTATCTCATCTCCAATTTGGAGATGACACAATCCTAATGGGGGAGGCAATGACCATTAAAACCTTCCTAGATGAATATTGTAGGGCTCCAGGTCAAAGCATCAATTGGGGAAAATCAGACATCTTCTTTTTGAACACTCAACCAAGCATGCAGAGGAATTTAGCCAGAATATTGAATCTAAAAGTGGCCAACCTCCCTAGGCGATTTTTGGGAATGCCACTATTTGCAGGAGTCAACAAAAACTACTATTGGGAAAACCTAATCAATAACTACAAAGCTAGAATGGGTACCTGGAAAGGAAAATGGTTGTCCTCGATAAGAAGATTGATCATGGTAAAATCAGTTGTCTCGTCTATTCCAATATACTCAATGTCCTACCTAAAGCTCCCTAAAGTAGTAGAACAAGACCTCAATCAGATATTTAGGAGATTCCTCTAGTCAAGAACAAGAGATCACAGTAGATTTCCCCTACTGGCCTGGGACAAGATCTGTAGACCCCAAGAGGCTGGGAGAGCAGGACTAAGGCAATTAGTTATAATGAACCAGGCCATGGGAGCCAAATTGGCCTGGGATATCCACTCTAAAGGGGATCAAAAATGGGTCAAAATTCTAAGGAGAAAATACCTAGACTCTGATGCCCCGACCGGAATTCTCACTACAACCAACCCTCCAAGAGGCTTAGCTATCTAGAACTTCATCCTAGATAGCAGAGACATAATTTCTCAACATGTTACCTGGGAAATCAAAACTAGGGAAAGTGCATCCTTTTGGAATGATTCTTGGGGTGGGAAACCCCCTTATGCAACTCCCATGACCTAGAGGCAATAAAGGAGGAAACTACCAGACTTTTGGGGGACAAAGTGGTAGATTTTGGGAGAAAAATATCTACTCAAGGTGCCAACTCATGGAGCTGGAAGGATTTCCAAATCCTTAATGCCCCATAGGTTCAGAAGGATAGCCTATCTAGAATCTTCAAGGACATATTATTCATCCCTTCTTCATGCCTAGACACGATCTACTGGTGTGGTTCTCCCAGTGAATCATACAAGGTTAAACTAGGCTACAAGGTGAAGGAGTTAGCTTTAGAAAAAAAAGATTGGCCTTGTAAATTATTCTGGGGTAGAAAATGCCTACCCAAGGCAGGGGTCTTTGCTTGGTTGGTAGTTCAAGGGAGAATCCTCATAGTGGACATGCTATCCACCTTTGGTATCCAAGGCCCGGGTAGATGCATCTTATGCAAAGCCAGCAAAGAAACAACAAACCATATCCTCTTGCATTGCCCTATGGTGTATAAATGCTGGAACATAGTAAAAAAAAACTTGCCCTTCAAACCTGCTATGCCTAGCATAACCACCCCATCTTTTGCCTTGGTCAAAATGGGTCCCCTTTTGTTAGTTTTGTACTTAGTTGTTTTTGAAACAAAGTTTGGAGTCTTGCTTTTGCCAATACTTTGTTTGTCTTTGGTTTCTCTGTCAGAAGCAGAACTGGAACAAAATCGGGTTCTGAAAGTTCTTTTGAAACTTATTTTGGTTTTCATCCTGATAGTCTTTTCTTTATGTCTTTTGTTTTGTCTTTAGTGGAACCGGAGCCGGAGTGGGTGCTAACTTAGTCTTTACCGAAAATTGCAAAATCATAATCAGTTCCACCCCCACCTCCGCTATTTTGACTTTAGGTTTTTGTCTTTGGTTTTTGTTTAGTTTTGTTATGTCGGTCTTTTATTTTGTTTTTTGTGTTTTGTTTTGTTTTGTGTTTAGTTGGCGGACCCAGAACCGGAATTGGAATGAAGTTTGGAAATTTCTCAAAAGGTTTTGAATTAGTTTCTATTTTAGTTCCACCCCCGCCATTTTGGATCATTGACTTTTGGACTGGAGTCACACCGTTGTGAAGTGTTGGTTCTCTTTCAGTTCCAACTCCGCTTAATTGTGTGTTAATGCATTAATGACATCTGGTTGTGTAGGTAGAAATCTTCATTTTTATCTTCATATAAGGATTAAATGAGTCATTATTATCATTAATAAGAGATTGAAGAGCACGAAAGAGCAGCGACATAGTTCATTTGAGCAAAAAGATTGAAGGAGGAGAAGATTGTTGCGAGCGGATTAGTTCAGAAGGTTAGTTGGGTTCTTGTGTATTCGAGGTAGGTTTTCTTATTGTTGTTTTTCATTTTATTTACAGTTGCGTGTTTTGTATATATGTTTGCCCACATTTGGAATCATGTTGTTTTCAAATGATTTCATGTTTCTTAGCATGCTTGTTTGAATGGTTGCTTTATTTTGTTGGTTTGGTTGTTTCCTCATTTCTGTTTCTTTTTGTTTTTAGTTCTTTCTATTTTATGGCACGATCGCTTTCACGCTTTAGTCGTGATTGCGTCGTGTTGTTTTGGATTTGCAGTGAGTTAAATTAAGTCTAAGTTTTTAAATGGTGGTTAGTTAGATTAGAAATCTACAGTGAGGTAGATTAGAGATTTACAGTGAGTTAGGGTAAATTGATTCATCATTTTTACTTAGGGTTTTGTCATGTTTTGTGGTCTAGTAAAATGGCATGTTTTAAAATTCATGCCCTAGTTTTATCGTGTTTATTAGATTAGGGTTTCGTTGGTCTCTGTGATCACATTTAAATGATTAAAGAATGATATCTTAGGATTCAGTCATTCCTCATGGTCATATGAGTATAGTGTTTTAAAGATTCTTTTCATCTAATATGACCTTGGTTTTAGTCATCAAGTTAGGAGTTAAATTGATAAAATCTTTGATGACGTCATGGTCAATCTAGGCAAAGACGGGATCAGAATCCATTTTGAACTTGGGAATTCTATTTTGCAAAAGTTATCGATTCTATTTCTATCCTGTATCCGGCTCCGCACATAATGAGAAAAATCTTCTTTCAAAATAATGATGACCAAATCAGAAGCAGAGGAGGAACGGAAATAGAATATGAAGAAAATGAAAATTCGAAGAAAACTAAATCCATTTTCCATTCCGATCCCAGTTCTGATAACCTTCCTGATTCTAACTCTGAGCCCGTTCATTATTAGAGAAATTTCTATATCGACTTTGGCTCTGAGTCCAGCAGTGTTGTAAAAAGGGATTGTTTTAGGTTGTGTTTCTGCTTGGTTCTGCCTCCGGTGCATATATGAAAGGTATGGTTTTTAGAGCATGTTTTTATGATAATGTCTAAAGATCTAATTAGAGGTTTTTTGTTTGTAGGAAAGTTGAAAGATGTCAAGAACATCAGGGGAAGCTGCTCAGAGAAACCAGCCTACAGAAACATCAAAGGTAGCATCAAAACCAAAGAAGTTAAAGCCAGAACAACTGCCTTATACATTAAGGTATAATCACAGGAGTCCGGTTGTGAAGGTGAGCAAGGTGGAATCAGATTGGTCGGATATCACTGATACTAATTTGGGTCAATACAATTTTGAGGAATGGTATTCAGAAGCATTTGACAAGGATATTACATTGACTACGGAAAGAATTGTCAGCTCTGGGTTAGCTAGTATCACTTTATTTCCTATACCTGTCCAGTACCTAGAGTTAATCATGACAGTAGCCAGTGCTTACAATCCTGTTACAAGACTATGCATGGATTCATAGGACAATGTGATTATTAATCTCACTCCTCAAGCATTTCAGAGTATATTTGATGTTCCAAATCCAAAGAATTTGGTGTAACTAAATGAGGAAAAGGCCTTGGAGCAATATAGTAGGTATAAAGGAATGAATAAATCTCACTTAAACAAGAAGTGGTTGAAGACAAAAAAGAAATCTCTAACCAAGCTTGTAGATCAGCCAAAGAGGGCAGATTTCTATGAAGAGGTAGCAAGGTTGATTGTGATGTTGTCTAGGGTGTTTGGAAAGAGGGATGCATTTTACTTCAAGGAGTGGATGTTTCCTTTTATTCAGACTATTTTGAAAGGAGAACAATAGTTTGATTGTTCGATGATTGTTTATGATGCCATACATGATCAGTTAACTAGGATCAGAGAAACCAAGTGTTTCTTTATGACTTCTTACATTGTTTATGCAGCAGCAAGAGTGGGTGTTTTCCTAGGTTTGAATAGAGTGGGCGTAATGGGAGCCTTGGATAGACAAAAGAAGGTATGGGAGAATTATGATAAATTATCTCTTCAGGTTGCTGAGACTCATTTCAGAAGAGTCAATGATGCATTTTTATATGTGGTCATCAATCAATTGAATGGAGATGCAGGATACTGATTAAGTCAAGAAGCCATGGCATTCATTGCTGAATGGGGAAGTTGGTACATCCAATACCCCAAATTTACATACTTCAGGTTATTTGGTTTTGAAGTTCATCCACATTTACCTCCAAGGTGCTGCAGTAATAGGATGGTGCTAATGGAGTTTGTATATCAAGCTATTGGAGTGAATGCTCGGTTTGGGATTAAGCATAAAACTGGATGTCATAAATTTCCCATGAAATTGGGTGAATATAGCTGTGAACACTTGAAGGGAGCAAAGGTGGTCTATAATGAGTTGATACAATGGAAATTGGGATTGTATACAGCTCATAAGTATTTTGATCTGAAGAAGAAGATGTATGCCTTATTACCTTCAGTGCTCACTAGACATTTTAACTTGTTAGAAGACTTTTGGTGAGATCAGCAAGATGAGTATGACTTGAGAAAGAAGAATTATGAAAGATTATCGGTCTCACTCATGTTAGAGCTTGGTATTAAAGAAAAAATTCTTGACACCTTGGTGGATGATGGAATGGTGTTGGATCCATCCTATGAAGCATTAAACATTGGCACCAAGAGCCTGGATCCAATTGATTGGGATGCTGAAGAAACAATTGATAGTAAGAAGATTGGAAGGATTGTGTTGGATAGAAGTGTGCAATGGTTAGTGCTAAGAACTCAAGCTTCTCAAGGGCCAGTTCTTAAAAAGGGTAAAGGATACAAGAGAATTAAGAGAAAGACACTTCCCAAAGAGCCATTAGAATTCCTTCCTCCAAACATTGAAGAAATAGAACTTGAGGTGGTAGATGATGGAGAGGAAACACAAGAAGGAGATGTTCTAGTAGGGTCTGTTGTTTCAACACCTACATTTGGTGAATCATCCACCCAAGCCCCAGTTACAAGAAAGAAGAGTAAAGAGATTCAAGAAGGAGCTTTTCATAGTATGGCTAAAGTTGGAAAGGGAAAAGAGGTGGAGGAGGAAATTCTAGAAGTTGAGACAAATTCAGATGATACTTTGTAAGAAAAGGATTTGCAAGAAAACATGTCTTTAGAGGAGAATATTGAGCATATTCTAACACAAGAAGAGCAATGGAAGATGTTTGAAGAGGAAAAGAGGAAGTTTGATGCAAGGGCTATAGTGGAGAAACAAAAGGAAATGGATGCTCTACTTCACCAGCAACAATTACAGTCAAAACAAGTTGAAATTAAGGTAGTAGATGATGAAGTAGAGAAGCAAAGGAGGCAACGAGAGCACGAGCTTAAAGTTAAAGTAGAAAATGACAAGTTAGAGTTGATAATAAAGATCCATGATCTTGAGGAGGAGAAAGCAAGAGATTAGAGCGAAAAAGAGATCTTGGTGGCCAAACTAAAACTTGCAGAAGAAGCTCAACAAAAAGAAGAAGGGGCAGAAAAGATAAGTAAGGAAAAGGAGGCCGAGGAGCTGATTAAGAAACAACAGGAAGAAGAAGCAGAAGCTGAAAAACTTAAGACTTTGGAGGTAGAAAGGTTAGAAAGGGAAAGGCTTGAGGCCTTAGAAAAAGAGAAATTGGAAAGGGAGGCTCTAGAAAGGGAAGCTCTAGAAAAGGAAGAATTAGAAAGAAAAAGAATAGAGAAGGAAGAATTAGAAAAGGAAAGGTTGGAAAAGGAAAGAGTACAGAGAAATCAGTTGGAGGAAGAGAGGTTGAGGAAAGAAGAAGAAGATAAGAAAATGCAAGAATAGAAGGATAGAGAAGAGGCTGAGAGACTGGTACAAATGCATATAGTACAAGAGCAACAAGAGAAAGCAAGGGTTGAATCCCAATCTCAAGTGAGTATGCAGCCACCTTCTACAGTTATTGCTCCCTCTTCCTCTACGATGACTACTACTCCAAGTGCTCCTACATGGCTAAAATTGGACCTATAGAAGAGGGAAGTAATACCTTCACAACCTCTCAATTGGGAGGACATGATGAAAGGAATTGAGCAGGAGAGGTCTAAAAAGAAGGCTAAAATTCTACATTCTACCCGACTCACAGACAAAGGAGAAATTATTGCTAAATGTGCCATGCCAATGATAGAAAAGGAGGTAGGGGATATGCAGCTAATAGATTATCAGCTGAGTACGGTCAATTTGGGAAAACCCACTAGAAATCAGCAAATGAATTTGATTGATGTGGTGGCTTCAATGACCAAGTCAAGAATGATCAAGGATAAGCAAAAGAAGGATGAGCTTAAAGCTCAATTAGATCAACTACATTCATTCTTGAAGAATGTCTCCTCTCCAAGATCACAACAGGTAGCATCCATTGAGACTCCTATTTTGTTAAGCAAAAAGGAGGTAGATGATTTGGTGCAAGTAAAAGGAAAAGCGGAGATGGTAGACCGATGGGTAGACAAGCTAAACCGGGAGGAAGGTGCAGTTTTGGTAGAAAGTTTTGAAGCCTATAAAGACATAGAAGGGTTAGTTAAAGAAATGTATCAATACATTAAGGTATCGGAGAAACAAGTAGAAGAGTATAAAGAATATAGTCAGAAGTTAGAAAACGTAAGTGAATTGTCTCTAACAACTCTTCTGGAACAATCCATACTTGAGGAAGACAACAAGGATTTTATGGAGAAAACTTCTCGTATACTCCGGTTTAGGATTGACTTTTTGTGTAAGCATAAGAATAAAATTCAAGAGATTGTTAATAATTTGACTGAGCAATTGGAAGAGTTAGAAGCAGTTATTGCCATTATTGTAGATATAAATGCATTTACAAAGGAGGGCATGCCTTTTAATCAAATAAAGGAAAAGTGGGATGAAAGGTTCAAAGGACTCATGCAAAAAGAGGATGATGGAGAAGATTCAATGTTGGATCGGTTAATGGATGTTAAAGAGGAAGTAAAAGCTACAGGAAGAGAATTGACAAAGGTGAAAAGTAGGAAGGAGTTTGCTGCAGCTGAGTTGGATCGGATCAAATTTGAAGATGACTGGATTGATGGGCCAGAGATGGATACTTTACAACAATTCTTCACCAGCTATGATGAGTTCATGCTATATCCAGCTTCGCATGCATGAATCCTTGCATGTTGCATGCATGATTTTTATCTTCCTTGCATGTTGCATGCATACAACACTGACAGTCTTGGGGGCGCATGACTTCTTTTCTTTTCTTCTATCTTATATTTTTAGTTAAATTGAACATCTAATGTAAGAACTCAAGATCAAATGGATCTGAGTTTCCAAGAAAGTTGTTACTCCTAAAAAGGTGGAAAGCCTAAAATAGAAGTGAAGTTCAGACTTTTTGTATATCTATAAATACTAGATGGGTATCATATTGTAAAGGTTGGCTAATTGAGAATTAGATTAGCTTACCTAATGCTAGGAGATAGAAATTTGTAGTGATTTTACAGAGATACAGTGTACTTTTATAGTTGATAGAATCACAGGTTTTCTCAAAATATGGTATTTAGAATTAAATTGTTTGCTTGATAAGGCTAATAAGTTATAATCTATCTATATGCAGTGATTGTGCTGAACATAAGAGTTTCTTGAATGATGAAAGTTATTTGAAGGAATTGGATTTAAGGATTATCTTATTCGATTGTCATTGAGTTGAAGTTATTAAAAAGTTTGTTGATCTATAATCTTGATGATGAATGAATGTGTATTGTTTTGAAACCCTTGAAATATTTGTGAAGAGTAATTGTGAAGTTAATTAAGCACCTAAAATGTATGCAATGGTATAGATTATGCTATAGATTGTGTCATCTTATGGTTTTATGATCTATTAGAAAACATTCATTGTTGAAGGTATATGTCCAGATACTAGAGAAATTCGATTCATACTTACTGGTTTACGCCTTTGTCCTATCTTTTTCTTTTATTTGAAAACCCCTTTGATCTACTAAAGTAGTCGATAAAATGAGTCGTAGCTTGAATATTTATTACCAGCACAGGCCCCTTGAATATTACAATTGCATGAACTGATTGAGTGACACCAGACAGTTGAGAACCAACTACCAGGACCTTGGGAGTTAGGCTACTATATGTTGTCTTTCTTTTTGAGGAGAAATAGAGTAGAAATATTTTGTTTTAATGTTGTTTGTGTCATCTTCACCATCAAAAACACCCCCATTCCTGCAGATCTGCCCTCATGGTTCAAAATGTGGCCACAAAAAATAGGCAAATCAGTGTTTGGAGGAATCTGGCAGGCCATCCCATCATTGGTAATTTGGGAACTCTGGAAGGAGAGAAATAGGAGAATCTTTCAAAACAAAGAACTGAACAAAGAGAGGCTTTGGGAAAAAATAAAAAAGGCAATAGTAGAAGTAGTAAATGAAGAAGCTTGAGCCAACACATCGAACCAGAGAATCTTCACAAATTGGGATGATTGTCTACTCAAAAAATTCAAAGGCCTAAAACCACCTCTTTTGTCTGGGAATGGGTGAAGTAAGCCAATAAAAATCAAGAGGGAAGAAAGAATTTGGTAGGCTCTAGAGCTAGGATGGATCAAAATAAACTTTGATGGGCGGCCCGCGGCAACCCAAGCCCAGGAGGTGCCGGCTGTGTTGCAAGGGACTCCCAAGAAAATCGTTTAGCAGAACTATCTTTACAACTAGGCTTCTGCACCAACAATGAAGCTGAGTTCAGGGCAACATCTCAAGGTCTCCAATTGGGAATTGATCTAGGTGTGTGAAAAGTACATCTGGAAGGAGACTCTTTGATAACAATAAACACAATCAGCCGTGGCTCCACTCCAAACTAGAAATTAAATCACCTCCTTCAACACATTAAAGAATTAACTTCCAAATTTGATGAATTCAAAGTCAGCCACGTCTACAGAGAAGGCAACAACATGGCAGACAAGTTGGAAAAACAAGCCTCCGAGTCACCCACATAGGCTCCACCAAGCTAGGGAGCGAAAAAAAGTTCAGCGACGCAAATCCAAAACAAGTCAACCAAAAAAACTCATAGGCGCAAGGACGAGCAATGAGTCCTTTCGGATGTGACTAATCCATCAAGTGGTTGGCATGGTGGTGGCCTCACAAACAAGTCCCAAGGCTTCAGGCAGATTGTGTGGATCTAAAACTTACCAAAAAATTAATCCTCGATCAACATTCTAGCGGTAGGCCAACAAGCTCACACAAGTCTTCTGACGTGCACTCAAGTTAATAAATCACGTGGATTTATGTTCGCCTATTGTTTAATAGATCACCCAGAGCCAGGCATTCTCAAAAAAAGCAAGCTCGGTCCATCAAAAGAGCTTCTAACCTGTCCGGCAAGAAATGGAGACGCCGCTAGCTTTGGACACCGAGAAGCAACAATAGGCATTCCGTGGGGAAATAACAAACAAAAGACTCAGTGGGATAATGGCCTGCTCTCATCTGGTTGTGATAGAAGCAACCAAGAAGGTGTTGGGTCTAAAATTTATCAAGGCATACCATAGGTTTAGGACAAACGCGAAAATCCCAGTCATGTTTCTTGCGGTCAGCCTCCACATGGGAGTCCCAAAATCTTTGGCGAAGAAGCTGACCCAGATGGTGTTTAACCATGCTTGGTTGGGTGACATTGATGGGGCCCTTGACAATGTCGATGACAATAATCTCATTCCTATGCCCTAGCATTACAATGTGCTAAGCATTCGGGGCCGTGAGGTGATGAAGTTCCCATTGATCAGGATGGTTGACCCTACAGGTTTTGAAAGATTGTGGGACGTTTGTGATTGGAGCATCAATTTCCTCCTCATGGTGGTGAAGGTCACCACCAACTTACCATGTAGTTGGGCCTTGCGGTATGTGAAGAATGAAGGCTTCGACGTTGTCCTCCCAATTGGGGATGACACCGACTGGGGTTTCGGTACAGGTGAAGAATGGATCCCGCTGGACAACAGAGATCCAGAGGAAAAATCTTTTGGTCCAGCACACCAAAAGTGCAAAGCCGACTGCTCGGTGGTCGCAAATTACATAGCCTACAAGAAAAGGGTGGTGGTAGAGGATTCAGAGGAAGATGACCCTAAGAAGGTTGAGGAAGATTAAACAACATACTTTCCTATTTCCAAGAATAGTATAGTCAGTCCCGAGTGTTTTCTAATATAGTCTGTAATTTCTTTTTTGGCTTTGGTTATGTATCTAGGTACCTTCATAGCTAGCTTCTTCAATAGGCATGAAGCTTTCTGCCATTTTCAAATTGGCTACAATGGATAATTATCACAAACTGTAATCGTATATTCAGTTTTGATAATTAATATAGGGTGCTGCCCCTCTGCAGTGGTTTATCTAGCAAAAAAAAAATAGTAAAGGTATTTATATTTTATCTATTCATCCTACACATGAAATAATATTGAGAAAGATGTATGACGAAATTTTTTTAATCTTCTACCTATATATCTCTTATCTATCTTCTATGTTATATATGTATATATAGATTGCATGACATGAAGGTTAAAATTCACTATAAAAGTTGAAGTGGTTGTTATGTGATGCAAGTGAATCCAAGGTGTAAGATAAATCTTGCATCACCCAAAAATACACTTTTTCTTTCTATTTTGGTTTGGTGAATAAGGGTTAAAAATAGTAGGTTTCTAATTTTAGTAATTTTGCATTTTAATGCATAAGAACTTTAAAACTCTCCCAGAGCTCTGAAATAGTAAATTTCAAATTGTGGTTGAGTTTCAAGCTGATATTAATTTTAGAATGGTAGATAATAATTATTTAAGTAGTTGGCATCCCAATAAAATCTTTAGATTGAAATATGAGGCCTTAAATGATATTTTATAGGAAAAAAATGTGGCCAAAATCTGTTCATAGATTTTGGGCATTGTAGAGCACTCTAAGTAAATTAGTTTAAAAAAAGGGCTCAAATGAGTAAGTAGGTGAAAATTTATGGCTCCCAAAATTTATACTAAAATTTGGAAATTTCCATGGGTGGTGTTGTGCCCTTGCACACACACCTCACTGAAAGTGAGGACCCTCTCTTTCATTTTGAGTCATTTTCCTAGTCTTGGCCTTTCAAAATTATTTTTTTGTATTGATCATCTTTTGAAATCTTGCTTCTTGTGGTTTGGCTAAGTTTTTCATTATTCAGGGTCTTGGATCAAATTCAAAGTTTATTACAGAAGATGTAAAATTTTAATTATAACAATTACTAAATAAATTTACCCAAAATCCCTAAAGTTTCACTTATTGTGGGAAGTCATTTGTCTTCTGATCTTGGTTGAAATTATAGAAATTTTGTATTGTTCAAGTGACACTTAAATATTTGCAACATGTTTCGATGCCTTTAAATTGTAAGATATTGATAATCATTGGCAGCTCCACTCTCCATTTATTCCTCTACCATATCCTTGTTGACCTTGGCATCCCCACAATATTCCCATGTGCTAATATCCACAATAGATTTTAAAATCTTCACATCTTTTCCCAAGTATTTTCCATCACATTGTGATAAATGATAAATATCCCTTATACCTCGAATCCCTCCAATTAACCACCCCCCCCCTCGCCCCCACACTCTCAAAGGACATTATTTATTGAATGTTTGAATGGGTCTCATTGTTATCCAAAGAGGACTATAGAAATGTGTTTCCCAAAACATTAATTATGAGTAGGGAGAACTACTATGGGTATGAATAAATATTCTAGTCATAGGTGCATGACAAAAAAAATAGATGAAGGGTATTTATTTCTAGGTCAAGTTGGTTTGTTGTGCACACATTATATGATGTCACATTTTGAAATAAGGATGATCACATGCACAATAAATATAAATAAGAGGCTTATCCAAATAAGAAAACTGTACATGTGCATAACAATCATAAGATAGAGGATGTTTCAAAGAAGCAGGGAAGGAAGAATAAGAGTTCTGAAAGGAAGAAGAATTTAAAAGATGCACAACATAAGAAAAGAAGGAATCTATAGTGGAAAAATAAGGAGATTAAAAAGGAGGAGGTTATAAAGCAAAAGGAACCAAAATCTATAGTTACAGATCAGCAACAAGGGGTTCACCAGAATCAGAAAATAGAGCAAAAGGGAACTATCAAGATCACATTTGCAAAAGAACTTCAACCATAAGTCCAAGATCTCTAACATAAAGCTTTAATCTATAAGTTTTGGAAACTTACACTTGATATAATGTTATTAAGGGATTTTTTTTTTAAGAATGGGAAGGGGTTAAGAATGGTTTTTATTTAGATCAGGAAAAGGGGATCTTTGTAGTTATTTTTGGTAAAAAATCACAAAGAGATGCAATTTATAAAGTAAAATATTGGTTCTATGAAGGATCAAAATTTTTCATGCAATCTTGTTCTCCAAATTTTAATCCATACGAGTTTTCCATTAATTCTTTTCCTTTTTGGATTCAATTACATGCTTTACCTCTTGAATATAGGGAGCGAAATTTAATAGAAATAAAGACAAAATCATGTAGGGATTTTTCTCAAGAATGATTATACTTTTTTCAAAATCCATCAAATCCAGTTAGGGTTTGTGTTTTGGTTGATACAATAAAAGATATTCTAATCCAAATTCACATAACTTCAAAATATTGCAATTGGATTCAGAATATTATGGTGGAATCTCCTAATAATGTTGGCTCTAAATGTCATTGTTTGGGACATCTTAGTGTTGATTTTCTAGAGAAGGAAATTTTCAACATTAAATATTGTAAGGAACAAGAGGAGGTTAATAGGTTTCGACCATATAATGAAGTAAAATATGGAACTTGGTTCAATCAACCTATCCTATGCTTTCTGAGAAGGTATCAACAACAAATAAGGGGTTTAATCAGGGATCATCAAAAGGTTTTAAATCAGTTTCGGCCTCATCTATGGAAGATGCAGTGGATTGCATCTAAAAAGGGCATAATGAGTTGGTGGTAAGAGTAGAGGAAGTTACTAAGCAACTACAAAAAAAAAGGTCCTTGTCCTATTTCAATTATTATCTGTCAAGCTTGGCTAAAGGATAATTTGCAGTGGGTTAAAAAACAAATCAATCTCAATTGCTTAATTTATATGCCCCTATTTTTTTGTTTAGTTCTAAGAGTTAGATGGAAGAAGTGGTCAAGGGATTGATTTTTGACATAGATATCACCAAATTCTATCAAAATAAATCCTATATGGTTGAGGTAGAAGATATACCTACAGTAGATCAACCATTGGAAGTGCTAGACTTGTTAAAATTTGCAAATATGTTAGAGGAAGGCAAGCTGGAAGAATTGGCTGAAAGTATATGCATCTTAGAAGGTACTAAAATGATTAAGGAAATTTCTAATGAAATTGAAATGGAGGAGGTTGAACATGAAATTACTAAAACTCCTTGTAATTCAGAATAATTCAATTTCTTAAAGGATGAGGATAAAATGATGGGAGCAACTAGGGGTGGGGATGATTTTGATTACTCTTACTCCCTATCTATTTCACAAATTCCTTTTAGCCAACCTTTAGTAAAAAAAATCACTTGGTAAGAGGGGGCATAAATCTTGTATGACTAAAATGAAAGGGAAAATAGAGGTAGTTCTGCAGGCTACTCTTGATAGGAACTTCAGTGTAGTGGCCAATAAACATCCAAGAAGGGCATGTTTCTCTACTTGAATTAAAGAGGATAATTTCATGGAATGTCAGTGGTATTAATGCCCCTAACAAAAGAGATCAGATCAAGCATCAATTAGATGCTTTTGGAGCGGATATAGTAGTACTTCAAGAAACTAAGATGGTTGTGACAAAGTTTGAGTCTACCATACAAAATTTGTATTATTGGAAAGTATCCTTCTCCCCTAGAAAGTTGCATCGAGAGGTCTTGTAGCATTATGGAATCCTAAAACAATTTCACTAGAGGCAATAAGAACTGGAAATTAATGAAAAATATCAAATTATGATTTGAAATTCAAGTTGATAAATGTCTATGGCCCCACTTCCATAGTTGAGAAGAAAAGTCCTTGGGATATCCTTACTCAAATTTTGGATGACATTGGAGCAGATAATTTAATTCTAGCTGGCAACTTCAATGCAATTACTTCCCTTTAAGAGAATAAAGGAGGTGTTTATCCACCTCTAAAAATGATGGAATATTTTGCTTCCTTCATCTAGGATAATTCTTTGATTGATATAAGGCCTGAAAAAGGAAAATTTACTTGGAGAAATCATAGAAGATATTTTTTGTAGATTGTTGAGCAGTTGGATAGATTTTTGTCCTCCCCAAACTGGTTATCGGAGGGAAACATATTGACTTCAGATATTCTTCCTCTATCAGGATCTTATCACTATGCAATATATTTGAATATATCAGCTCCAAACTCATGCTCAAATAGAAAGTCATCTTTTAAATTTGAAAAGGTGGTTTAGACATCTGAATTTTTTGCATTTATTACACCAATGGTGGATTAGTGCACCACACATAAGAGGATTGAAAATGTATCAGTTGTGCATGAAATTGATGTATGCCAAACAATAGGTCAATTATTGGAATACTCATGTTTTCAAGAACATTTTTGAATAGAAAGAAAATGTTTCTAAGCAACTAGCTGCAATAAATGAACATATTATTCTGCATGGTTTGAATGCTTCATCTTTTGAGCAACAAAGTAATTTACAGGAACAATACATTGAGTTACTTTCCAAAGAGGAATTCTATTGGAGACAAAAGTCTTGAGAGCTATGGCTAAGAGATGGAGATTGTAACACCAATTTATTTCATGTATCCACCCAAATTAAAAGGGCTAAAAAATATATTTTCTCAATCAAAGATAGTGCCACAGGGGAAGATCTCACTAAGGAGATTGATATTCATCAAGAAGGTGTTAAATTCTTTTCCAATCTATTATCGATCCCTACTAGTCAAGTATAAAATTTAGATATTAAGGTTCAGGATTTGTTAACAACTATGTCAAGGTTAATTGTACATGTGAGGATAATGGTTGCTTATTAAAGTCATTCACCCTATCAAAATTAAAGAATGTGGTCTTCTCATTATATCCAGATAAGGCTCCAAGTCTGGATGGATTTATTGAGGTGTTTTTAGAAGTGCTAGGATTTTATTGGTCTTGACTTTCTAATAGTGATTGAAGAGTCGAAAATAATTGGGTCTATGCTCAAACAATTTAATACTACAAATATAGCAATAATCCCAAAAGTCAAGGATCCAAAAATGTTTGCAGAGTTTAGACCCATTTCACTTTGCAATACTATATATAATATTTTTACAAAAGCAATTTATTTGGGATTGTAACCTTTCATATCCAAGATAATAACACTAGAATAAGGAATTTTTGTGCTAAGGAGAGAAATGGATGAGGTGGGAATTGTCACACATGAGGTCTTGCATTACATTAAAGAAAAAAATCTTCTTTTATTGTGAATCTAGAAATGATGAAAGCTTATCATAGGGTGGACTTATCAGAAGCAAAGTTTTTAGTTCTTATTAATGGAGTTCTAGTGGGATTTTTTAGTTCAACTCAAGGTGTGCATCAAGGGGATCCTCTATCACTTTTTATTTTTATCATAATGGCAGAAGCATTGAGTAGATCTATAAAGCAGGTTCACTCTCAAGGGCTTTGGAAATGTATTTCAATTCCCCAAACAAATAATTCAGTCACTCATTCATTGTTTGCAGATGACACAATATTATTTGGGAAATCTTTAGTTCAGGAAGCCTTCCAAGTAAAGGACATTCTTGACAAATACACTTTTGTATCAAGGAAAAAGATAAATAGAAGAAGTCTAAAATATATATTTTTAATAAAAGTGCACCTCTTAAAAGGAAATTTGTGAAGCTCTTTGGTTTTCAAATAGAAAAAATCCCATGCACATATTTAGGTATACCTTTTTTCATGGGTGCAAATAAAGATTAATATTGGGGGAAAATCATTGAGAGAATTAAATCTATAATTATATCATGGAAGGCTAGATGGCTATCATTATTAGGAAGAATCTTGTTGATTAAATCTGTTTTATCTGCATATTTTGAATTGCATTTTCTAGCATTTAAATTCTAGCTTCTGAATTTTTGTTTGCTGTTATTTCCTTTATTTTTTAGCTTCTAGAATTTTTGTTATAAACATTTCATTGTTCTTAGCTTATATTGCATTTTCATTCATCGTGCATTTAGTATCCCTTGTATGAGTATTTGGTGTCCTATTGTTAATACTATAGTGAGACAAAGTTCAAGACTCATGTCATCCCATGATAGCACAATCATTGTGGATATTGGGTTGTCTAGCTCTTTCACTCCTATTATTTACACTAGTACACTAGGTATGGATCATACCCTCAACAATGCTTTTCCTTCAAATAGTATGATGCATGTTAAAATAAGGAATGATACTGTCCCACAAGAAAAAATAATTCAAACTCATGAGGACCTAGCTAACCTACAACACCAAGTGCAAAATGACAACATCTAAACCACTCCCATCCCTACTATTTATAACATTCACCACATTCTTGAAATTGAATATGGACTTGACCTTGTGAAAAACATAGTTCAAATATTTGGAAAAAACCTCCCCCCAACCACTAGTTGTCCTTTACCAATAGGTAATGTCACAAGACAAGGAGGAACTCAAATCCCTCCTCTCACAATAATTTCCTCTATTCCCACCTATACCAACCCTCAAGTCACAACAGCAATGAAACCAACTAGCAATGTAATTCCTTCCTTGGGTATTCCCACTAGCATCCCTGGTTCCTATGTGGCGTCACACATCATATCTCCTACCACTTTACCACCTATAAGCATTTCATTCACTTGAACTTCAAACACATACACCCATTCACCATTCTCACTTCCATCTCATAACATAATCAATGACCCTCTCATAAACCAACTCTTCTAAACTATTTCATCCCTTCAAAAGCAAGTATCCACCATAACCCAAAATCAAAATGGCCCACCTACATATTATGTCAAAATTAGTCCATTTTCCTTGGAGATATTATGGACACTGATGCCACAAGGTGTAGAGGTGCCAATATTTGAGAAATATGGAGAGAAGTGAGATCCTTCTAACCATGTTAATGCTTATACCACCTTATGTAGTGACTTTTTCCTTGATGATAAACTGTTGGCTAAGCTTTTTCTTAAATCATTGAAAGAAACTACCTTGGAATGGTTCTCCTCTTTACCAAACAACTCAATTAGTTCATTCAATGAACTTGTTGAAGCATTTGTAAACCATTTCCAAGGAAATATGACTCCTAAGATGACCTTGGCCGATTTGATGAGATGCAAGCAAAAAGAAGACAAAAATATAACTGACTTTATCTCATGATACAAATCGCTTTATTCCCAAATTGATGTCAAGGTTCCCAATCATCACCTTCAAAATATTTTCATAGAAAATTGAAAAGTAAGATCCAAGACAAGCTTACCATGATGAAATTCCCATCCTTCATGCATTTATGTACTACCCTCCATGTTTATCAAAATTCGGTTAGTAGTAGAGATATAAATTCCACTTCTAACCGAACTAAGAAGTCTGAGTCCACAAACCAAAATAATTCCCAACCTTTTAGAAAAAAAATGAAGGATTCCTTCAATTCAATCCCTCTCAAAAAACAACTCATAATGTCAATAACAAAGTAGCTACTATTAAAGCCACTATCCCCCTTAGCTATGGAGACCCAAAAAGACAATTCACTCCCTTACTTGATACCCTTCATAACAAAATGTCCCAGATTTTAGAACAACAAATGATTACCTTGCCTCCCATCAAAAAAACCGATCCTAATAAGCCTTTTCCTTTGAGATTTAGATCAAATTATTACTACCACTATCACCAAAAAAATGGACATAATACTAAACATTGTAAGTGTATTAAACATCATTTGCAAGACCTCATTGATTCTAATCGACTTTGCGTTGACGGTGTTAGTGATCAAGGAAATAAGTTTGTTGCCCCTCCTAACCAAAAATTGCAAATCTTTACCAACCCAATGCTAAAACATACTATTTCATTTGTCAAATCCAATAAAACTACAAAGAATGATGTGATGAATTTTGATATAGATGATGATAACAATGATTCTATTCAACGTGATCCTATGGATGACATGGTATGAGTGATAGACAAAACTCCTCATAATGGCCGAACTAAAAAGCCTCTTGATATTGATTTCTCACAAAGTGGCATACTTAAACATGAATCTAATGGTCCTCTTTATATACCTGTCCATATCAATGACAATCCCACTAATGGGATACTAATAGATCTTGCCTATGGAGAGAATGTGATCACCAAAGAATTATTACTTCTGCATGAACTTTACCAAGACATATATGATAAACTAGAACCATGGATCAAGACACATAATGGTTTATCATACCCTATGATAGGATCAATCATCTTACCATTTCAAATAGGACCAAAAACATTAGATATATCATTCTCCATCATCCCGCAGTCAAACCAATTCCGTGTGAAGCTAGGCTATCCATGGCTTCACTCCATGAAAGTTGTCCCTTTGGTTGTGCATCAATGCATAAACTTTCCCTTTTAAAATGAAATTTTAACTATCCATGATAGTAGCTTTAACCCATTGTCCTCTAAAGGTAACTTTTCCTTAGACTCCTTTTGGCCTGAGCCCATAAAACTCATAAAACCATGAAGAGAATTATTTTTCCTATCTTATCAAAAGTTCAAGGAAAATAAAATAGAAGAACTATCCCTTTGAAACATGTCCCCACCCACCACCGAAACCACCATCCTTCATGAAAACATGCTTGAACCTAAAGAATTTCCAAATAACCAAGACCAACCTAAGACAAAAACTTCAATGGTGCAGGGGCACCCAAAACATGTAATTGCATGAATTCATCATTTGAAGGTTGGTCATAGGAGGGACTAGGAATTAGGGGTAAATTGAGTCTTTTCATGTTAAATAAGGTCTAATAAGACCATAATTTATGTAACTGGGGTTTTAGTGCCATTTGGGTTAAAATGCAAACAAGTTACAAAAAGATGTAATTATTGTAAAGCAAAATTGTCAAATTGCAACATTTGGGAGTTTTAAGGGTCAAGCTAGTTTAATGGTTAGTTATAGGTGTTTCATGGTTGGTTTTTGAGTTGATAATCCATATAAGGCCTCTTGAAGGCTCGAACAGGAGTTGTTGAATCACTTTGAAGGAGAAAATCATTCAAAAGAACCGTTTTTCAATTATTTTCTGATTTTTCCTTTATTATTAGCCCGTGTACGAGTCCATATAGCAAGGTTTGGCTCAAAAATGCTTTGAATTTATTTTATCATGGTGTTATTCTCATTTCTAATCCATTCTTGAAGGATTTTATTGTGTTTTGAGTGATTTGGAGGTTGATCTTTGAAAATTGGTCTGAAATAGGGGTTTGTGCTTTGAGGGTGAAGATGTAATAAAAAGGCCTTTCCACCTTCTGTAAATATTGTACCTAGGTTGAATGGGCCTTTTTAGTTTAGTATTATTCATAGGAAGTCTTGATTGGGGTTGAGGAAGCATTTGAGAGAGAACTCCACGTTGCCCTATGGTAAAATTGGGTTTTAGGCCTTATAATCAAGGCTAGAAAGAGTGAAATGATGCTTGGGGAAGAATACTAGGTAGAATCCCTTGAAATTTTTTTTTTTGAATGTATTTAGTGGTTTCTATATGGTTTTATGGGTTGGGAGTGACCGGTTGTGTGAGGAAGTTGAAAACCCTACTTGGAAGAGGGTGAAAACAAGGGAAAATAGGTGGTTTGTGAAGGAGGTTTATTTGAATGAAAGGGGCAATACAATATAATGATGATTTAAGCTTGAGCAGGCATAATGAAGAGAGTTTCAAGTGGTTTTGGGTTTTTATAAGGTCTGGACATAGGACTTTCAATAAGCCCTTGATCAAATTGGGAAAAGTAAGGGTTTTGTGGAAATGGGTCATGGTAAGTGAGAGGAGACCTAAGAGTTGGAAAAACTTGTGTTTTGAAGGAAGGTTTAGGATTGTTTGAAGGCATTTAGGATTGGTGACAAGTTTGAAGACAAGTTCCTTTGGGAAAGATGGCTATTTGGAACTCGGTTCAGCCTAAAGGGTCAGTTTGGGTGAATGGTGGCTTGAATGGTTAAAGTGAAAAAAAAAAATCTTGAAGTATTGAAAGTGAGTTAGTCTGGTTTGATTGAGGAATTTAATCTTGTTAGATGCCTCTTGGTGTCTTATAAAATATCTGAAACAATAAAAGTGTGTTAGAACCTTTGGATGCCTAATTCACTGAAGAGGCAAATTGGTGCTTGTGAGACCTTTTGAAGATCAAGTTGTGGATTCATGTTACAAGATAGTTGATGTCATCCCTACCTCTACATCAGTTGGTATCAGAGCTAGCAAGTATTTCAGGTTGAAAGTTGAAGAGTATAAGAAGCCACTATGCAATCAATGAAGGAGGATGAAGAAATCCAATCAAGGCATGCAGGACTAAAGCAAAGACAATCCATATTCTGAACCAAATGAAAATGTAGAGGTAAGGTATGTAAAGTAATGATTGATTCAGGTTCCTTGGATAATCTTGTTTCTGAGGAAATGGTTTAAAAGTTACATTTGACAAGGAAAATGCATGAAGCACCTTACAAGGCATATTGGGTAAATGACAATCAGCATATTGTGGTTAGTGAGAAAGCATTTGTAGATTTCCAGATTGGTCCTTATAAAGATGTTGTACTATGTGATATTATGCCTATAAGAGATTGTCACATGATACTAGGTAGAGCTTAGCAATATGATAGGTTTTCTATATATGATGGAAGACTTAATGTGTATGAAATTGAGAAGGGCAGGCAAAAGTATACCTTGAGTTCTTTATAGGATGATGGGGCACAAAGGAGTATGGGAATGTGTGGAAGAAGAGAGTTTCTAGAAAAAAAGGAACAAGGGCATAATGGAGAAACATAGAATCATAGTGTAGATGCCATGGAGAGAGTAAAGCACCATGAAGAAGCATTGAGAAAAATAGAGCAGCATGAAGACACAAGGAAAGCAAGGGTTGATAAAGCAAGCATTAGCAAGGGTGCTGATTTGAAAGGAAAAAGAGATGATGAGTTAATCAAGAAGACTGAGATAGTGAAGGTCCAAGAGGAGATGACCTTAAAGATTCAAAACAAGAATGAAAAGAGTGATGAAGACAAGAAGATACTTTAGTTGCAAGCAAAGGAAAGTGCAGGATAGTCAAGCGTGGTCAAGGCAACAAAAAGCGGGTCTGAATATGATAGAGGTTGATGAAAGGATGTGTGACAAGTATGCAAGGGAGTTTCTAAGGAAATGGAAAGAAATATTTGATGAAGTCACAAAAGGAGGAGAATATTGTCCACTAATTGGACAAGGGCATAAGGAACAACAGATATCTAATGACCAAAAAGATGAATAACATAAAGTGTTTGACAAGAAAAGTGATGAGAGACCCAATGGCAAAGAGGTCTTAGATGTGAAGAGAACAAAGGGTAAGATTATGAGAAAAGATAGAGTGAATGAAGAGATAGGAGTAATCCGTGAGAGGCTTGACAAAAGTAAAGAGATCAAAGTTGGAACAATGTTGTGTCCAATGAAGATAGATAAGAAGAAGGAGGAGCCAAGTATTGCTAAAATAGTGGCATTTGAGACAAAAAACACAGAGGTAAAAGAAGATTTGATTCAAAGTTTGAGAAGGGAAGAAGTAAAGAGCCCATGTAGAGGGCAAGAGAAAGAGTATGAGGCAGAAATTTTGATGCAGGTCATGAGAATGAAATTTGCAGAAAGCCTAGATAAAAGGAAAGTGGAAGGAAGTGTGACAGTTAAGGATGTGGATAAGCACATGGAAAGCATGGTAAGTGAAGTAAGTTTTCCATTACTAGGATAGGAGAACAAAGGATCTGAGATCACAATGGTGATGGGAAGTTTAGAGAAGGACAAGAAGTTAGAGATTGTAATGAGCCAAGGTGAATGGCATGAGACAAGGAATGGAAATGAGAAAGAGTTTGCAAAGTATGGAGAGAAGAAGTTAGTTACAGTCACCTTGAATGGTGAAGAGGATGAAAAAAAGAGGATGAGTAAATTTTTAGTGTTGAGAGACACTAGAGAGTTGATGGTAAGTGGCCTAGTGAAGGCTAGAGAATAATATCATGATGTTAGGACATTGGATTGTCCTAGCATAGTAAGAATATTGATGTGGTAGTTGTATGCTACTGTGGGGGTGGTTCTAAGCATAGAGGACCTAAGAAAGACTAAGAAGAGTAGAGTTGAAGGGCATAGATACATGTGTGGTTGGAAAAGGCTCATGGAAGAGCATGAAAGAAAGATGATAATGTATGGATGTTTATCTTTGTGTACTGAATTTTTGTTTGCAGGTGTCAATGAAGACAAAAAGCAACAAGAAGTTCCATTTGAGAAGGATCAAGCATGGCAAGACCAAGAAAAAGCAAAGAATGAAGGGTAAAAAGTGCCTTGGAGGAAGATTTACATGCAAGTGACTTGGATTGGGTTTGAAGGGATTGTGAAGAAAAAAGAGCAGACCTATGGAGTGATTTATGGGGCATAAATATTTTGTACCCAGGGAGTATGGTGCAGGGGCACCCAAAACATGTAATTGCATGAATTCATCATTTAAAGGTTGGTCGTAGGAGGGACTAGGATTTAGGGGTAAATTGATTCTTTTCATTTTAAATAAGGTCTAATAAGACCATCATTTATGTAATTGGGGTTTTAGTGCCATTTGGGTTAAAATCCAAACAAGTTGCAAAAGGATGTAATTATTGTCAAGCAAAATTGTCAAATTGCAAGATTTGGGAGTTTGAAGGGTCAAGGTAGTTTAATGGTTAGTTATAGGTGTTTCATGGTTTTTATTTGAGTTTATAATGTATATAAGGCCTCTTGAAGGCTCGAACAGGGGTTGTTGAATCACTTTGAAGGAGAAAATCAATCAAAAGCACTATTTTTCAGTTATTTTCTGAGTTTTCCTTCATTCTTAGCCTGTGTACGGGTCTGTACAGCAGGGTTTGGCTCCAAAATTATTTTAATTTATTTTAGCATGGTTTTAGTCTTATTTCTAATCCATTCTTGAAGGATTTTATTGTGTTTTGAGTGATTTAGAGGCTGATCTTTGAAAACTTGTCTGAAACAGGGGTTTGTGCTTTGAGGGTGAAGATGTAATAAAAAGGCCATTCCACCTTCTGTAATTATTGTACCTTGGTGGAATGAGCCTTTTTTGTTTAGGATTAGTCCTAGGAAGGATTTATTGGGGTTGAGGAAGAATTTGAGAGAGAAATCCATGCTGCCATGTGGTAAAACTAAGTTTTAGGCCTTAGAATCAAGGTTAAAAAGAGTGAAATGATTCTTGGGGAAGAATACTGGGTAGAATCCCTTAAAATTTGTGTTGTTGAATGTATTTAGTGGTTTCTAGAAGGTCTAAGTGTCTGGGAGTGATCGGTTGTGTGAGGAAGTTGAAAACCCTACTTGGAAGAGGGTGAAAACAAGGGAAAATGGGTGGTTTGTGAAGGAGGTATATGTGAATGAAAGGGGCAGTGCAATATAATGATGATTTAAGCTTGAGAAAGAATAATGAAGAGAGTTTTAAGTGGTTTTTGGTTTTTCTAAGGTTTGGACATAGGACTTTCAATAAGCCCTTGGTCAAATTGGGAAGAGTAAGGGTTTTAAGGAAATGGGTCATGGTGAGTGAGAGGAGACCTAAAATTTGGAAAAAAATGTGTTTTGAAGGTAGGTTTAGGATTTTTTGAAGGTATTTAGGCTTGGTGACAAGTTTGAAGACAAGTTCCTTTAGAAAAGAGGGCTATTTGGAACCCAATTCAGCCTAAAGGGTTAGTTTGGGTGAATGGTGGCTTGAATGGTGAAAGTGCAAAAAAGAGCTCTTGAAGTCTTGAAAGTGAGTTAGTTTGGTTTGATTGAGGAATTTAATCTTGTTATTTTCCTCTTGGTGTCTTGGAAAATATCTGAAACAATAAAAGTGTGTTAGAACCTTTGGATGCCTAATTCACTGAAGAGGAAAATTGGTGCTTGTGAGACCTTTTGAAGATCAAATTGTGGATTCATGTTACAAGATAGTTGATGTCATCCCTACCTTTGCATCATTCACCTACCTCATACAAATGACAAAGAGACAATAAAAACAACCCCATCACACCTCTTAGAATATTTTTTTTTTACAAAGTCAAAGAGAAAGTGGTTGAACAACCTCTTGTAGTTCCTTTTGTTCCCCCCCCTAGGGAAGAAAAAAAACCTCCAACTGATCAACCTAGAGGTGATAGAGAGCATTGGTGTAGATGTTGTGCCCTTGTTTGCAGGTTGCATGAAGAATTAAACAAAGAAAATCAAAATCCAAACTTGACTGAAGCAAGGCATGATGACTCTACCCCTTCCCAAAAAATAAACAATCTAATACAACAACCAAAACAAGAGTTGAATCCTTCTTTAGACATTATCATTCAACCTCCTATTGTGATTGACTTGGATTAAAATGATGAGGTTGCTAAAATTGATTAAGAGGTGAATAAGGAATTGAATACACTATTTTTTTTTCTATGAGCTTCAATGATAATTATCCTAAGAAGATTGTTGTACTTGTTAATGACCCTAGTTCGACACTTTCTATTATCCCTTTGGCTAGTTTCCTACCTTCGGTATACAATGAACATGATTGGGAGGCGACTGACCTACTTTAGGTTTAATTTCCTATGCCTTATTGGTCTTTTGCATTATTTCATTTCTTTTATGTGATTGCATGTGCGCATTGTGATCCCCCATGATGTTTTGTTTGATGTATCTCTCTCTTTGTGGAATTCCTCTATTTGTACCTCCATTCTTATTTATGTCATATATCTTTTCACTTTTTCCTTTATCTTTTTCATTAGTCTTGTGTTTTCCTTTCGGGGATAACACAAAGCATCAAGACATTCATGTTGAACCAAAAGAATTTCTTTCTTTATCTTTTCTTTGTATTTTGTTTTCCTTTTGAGGATGATGTGAGGTGTTGAGACATTCATGTCTCTTCCATGTTGACCTTAAAGGTTTTTATTTATTTTCTCTCTCTTCGTGTCATTCTTCCAATTCTATGTGTATTTGGGAAATGATGACAGTTTCGGGCTCTCTTAAAAACATTGTAGCAAGAACATACTAACCCCAAATACATAGATCCCTTATGTGATTGGAGTTTCATTTTGGGGACAACCCCTCTCTTTTCTTCTTTTCTTGCATGATGTAGCTTTACTTGGAAAAATATGACGTGGCATAAGGATTTTCAGGTTGACTCTCATGTCTTCTTTGTCAGCATTTATCTTTTGATACTTTAAAGAAATTGCTCACCGTATGGTGTTAAGAAATTTCTTTAAAGTGGGGGCATACATTGGCATTATTCTTTTGCATTATTTTTTCATGGTTCATGGTTCAGTATTCTTACTTTATATGATGCATTTCTAATTTTATGGAGGGCATTGGGTGTAATTTCCTTCAAGAGAATGGTCTCTCTTAGCATATTGCACTCCTCTTAGTGGCTTGATGTGATACACTGCATCTCCTAAGTTGCAAATTTTATTCTTTGATTGGTACTATCTTGGATACATTAGGCATAGTGTTCCCTAATTAAAAGACCTCACATGAACTAAGCAAGACTCCTTTGAATGTTTTTTGCATTTATATGGCCACCTTGCATAACACAACTTGCATGCCTGTAGAGCCATCTTGTTTGTTCATCAAGCATACTAATCTTTTCTTGTCTCATGGAGCTCAAAAATAATCTGTTTTGTGGTGCCTTATTAAATTTATCAAGAGGTATAACTTTGGTATGGTTTGAGTGGGAAGCCTAACTGAGGTAGGAATTTCCCCATAGCCACTCACATTTGTGTGAGCGCATACCAACCATAAGTGTATGTGTCTCACCTTCTAGGACTTCTTACCTAGCGGAAAACCTAGAGTTCCATTGCCTCAAAGTGAGTATGCATTTTTCTTTGGACAAATAGCCTAGATCTAATTCATATCACGTTGGACAAATGGTCGAAGATTGATCTACCTCTCTTTCTTTTCATGCTATATCCTTATGTCTTTGATAGTGCATTCTTGTGCATTTTTTTTAATCTTTATATCATTTTCATGTGTGTTATTTTGTGCTTGTGTTGGTTTTCCATAGGACCTCTATCCTAGGGGCTTGCACAACCCTCTTGATCATGGTTGTCCTATCTTATGAGCATTGATGAATTTGAACCCCCCTTGAGAATTTTTGCATTTTGTCTACTTTAGTGTGAGTTGGAAGCAATTTCATCCTATCACTAAAGTGGGAGCTAGATGTAATGATGGAAAAGGGTCCCTTTAACTTGGCATTGATTTAGTGTTGTAATATGTCTAACATATTCACATTAGGTCTTGGGCCCTTGAGGACTAAATGGATTTTTGATGTCTTATTTGAAGTGTTGTAAAGTGTTGTAACACACCTTCACACTTTTCTAGGGTTGTTGATAATAATTGACCTTCTTATACTTTAATTAGCCCTATTTTACATCCATAAGCCTCATTTTATGCATCTTTTTTAGGATAATCCCAAAACTAATCAATAACCAATGATAATTCATGTGTTTTAGGATTGAATAGCCTAGATTTAGTGATCTAGGACTCATTTGCCACCTTGGGTGAATGATTCCCACTAGATCTTTTGGTCCTGAACTTGGTTTTACACCTTTCTAAGCATTTTTAAAATTGGTCCCCAAAATTAGGCTTGGTGGGACTCATTCACCACCTTGGGAAAATGAATCCTGTGTGGCTCAAAATCAAAATTAATTCAAATTTATAGTGGGATTTTATTCTCCTAGATATGATGTCAGCTTGTAGTGTTGTAATTTTAGGAATTCTTGCATAATTGAGTATAAATACAAGTTTCTTTCACTCATTTTCACTTAATACTTTCGTGAGATAATTCATACTAGAATAATTGAGTTGAAAAGATCATTCAAGCATTTAATAAATCCTTCAAGAGCATTCAAGGGAAGATTATCAAGCATTCTAGAGTATTCTTCAAGCATCAATCATCATGTCAAAGACTTCATGCATCATACTTGTTTTTGAGCTAACAATTGTGATGTAGGGTTTGTGATTAAAGCAAGAATTTTATTCAATATCTACTTCCATTGGAGCCACTTCATACATGTTTGCAACCTTCTATTGCTAGGGTTTGGTGAGTTTCAACATCTTATCTTGTTCATTCATCATTCTCCATTCATATTTCATTCTATTTTAAAGTTTAATTACCAACAAGGGGTTTGACCAAGGAAAACTCCTATCCACTAACCCAACAACATTTTCCCCTCTCCTTTATGTGTGATTTGTAGGTCTAGGTTATAGATTGTTTAAGGAGAATATTGGAGAAAAGTTGTCAAATCATTCAAAGTTGTCAAATTTTTCATCAAACCTTGGAGAAGACCTACAGGTTGCAAATCAAAGATTTGGATCCAGAAACCAATTGTGAAGGATAGAGTACACAAAGAAGAGTGCGATCATACTTTAAGCTTTAGAAAATACTAATTGGACTGATTCACCACTTTTGGTGAATGAGTCCCAGTTCCAATCAAATTTCAGATTTTTATAGATTAGGATACCCATTTGGCAGATTCCTGTTCCCAGAAAGAAACCCAGTTTTTGGACTGATTCACCTAGCTTGGCGAATAAGTCCCTTTGAACATTAAAGGAAAAATTTCTACTTTTATAGACCTCCTTCCATTCATCTCCAGATTTCTGGGTGCACATCTTCCTTTTTGTAGCTTTATGTTTCATTTCACTTGTTTTTCTAGGTCATTTCATAGTGTATTACATTCAGATAGGGTTTAGTGTTGCATCTTGCATTTCATTATATTTTCCAAGTCTAAACTTGGTGGTGAACCCCTTATTAGTTTTCATCCATGCCCTAGGATATCCCTATTGCAAGATCTCTTTCTCCTTTGCATTGAGATCTCTAGGGTTACCCTTGAATGTAGTGGTGAAAAGTGGGTATGCTCTATGTACTAAACCATATCACAACATCCATTCCACATATTCATCATTTCAGTACCTCTTTGTTAGGGTCTCCCATCTAATCTCATACCCCTAAATCCCAAGCTTTGCATCATCTTCATAGTCATAATAATCATATAGTGCCTTCAATCCTCAAGCGAGGTCATATCATACCTGATCACCATGAATCGAAAGTCATAGAATCGTATAGACATCCTTGATGGTGACAATCACCTCCCCCATCGAAAAATGGAAGCTACAAGTCTCAGAGTGCCATTGCTCTACCAAAACTATCAACATGCCCTTGTTTTCCTTGATAATGGGCAAATAGGTGACATAGAGTATACCAAGATCTAGTAACACCTGTCTCTCCACCTCATCTAGCTAGTCCTATAACTTAAATGTATCTGGTCATGACTCCCATCTATAAATCAAAGGTAGAACAACCTGAATTCATTGCAAATAAATCATGTCAATCTAATGTATCCATTTGACCCTATTGGATCTAAGTTGACCAAGTTAAAATATCCTAATCTATAGAAAAATTTTAACCAGGAAATTACATCACTATTTTGTGAAATGCATCTCATACTTTTTTCATTGGCTCACAACTACAATTGTGTCACTCATCTTTCAAATGTGTCATTTCTTACAATGCTTGCATCACAAAATATTGTTTGCATCATTCTCTGCCACATATGTGACTCACAAAGTCAGTTGTGGCGCATATTCAAATGCATCACGACACAACTATCCCTACCCTAGCCCTAAGCAATTATGTTGTGATGAGAGAATTGTGGAAAAACACTTCTCATTTGCATCACTCATGCATGCAATTGTGTCACATGGCCTATGATGCAATTTCTTGCTAAATTATTTCCCTACCTAAATGCGCAAAAATAAAAAAAAATCACAAGGCAGGTTTGTAGTACTCATGGAAGCTGGTGCTCCCTCAGGCCGGTGGAAGCCGTAGATGTGGTATACTCTATGGGAGATGTTTGTAACAGGAAACATATCCTTAGAAAAATCATCTAGAGCTCCTAAGTTTTTTAAAATTGGAATGCACAAATGACCTTTTTCTTTAATCAACCTCCTATTTATATCTCAAAAATTAGGGTTTCCACCTACCTTGTCTATTGGGCATACTTTTTGATGAATTTGAACTTGAATTTTACCTCCTTATCTAACTCAAAAATCAAATCCATCTTCACTATTGAACTCCTAGTGATCAAATTATCTTATCAAGATAATTATCTATTTTTTTTGAAAATTTATAAAATTTTCCAGACAGGGCATACCTATACCCTACTTTCACTGGGGCATCTTTTGACTGAATTTCTTTGACACAACATGATGAACTTCATTATGTCAAAGAGGGTCAAAATGTAGACATTGAAAAATGTCTTAGTCTACGAGAGTCATTTTCGTTGGTCTTCGTCTCCACATAATTAAGTAAATTTAATTATTTAATAAATTCACTTCTTGATCTTTTATGATCAATTAAATAAATTTAATTACATTGCTAATATCCTTTACTTAAATAATTAAATAAATTACTATTTATTTAATTATTTACCTTTCACCATTCTTCTATAGTCAAATAATTATTATTAATTGTGTGTCTATTCATTAATATTTTAATTCTTCTATAGTCAAATAAATTTTAAATTATTTGACTAGCTTTTGAAAATTCTCCCTCATTAAATAATTGATTTAAACTAATTATTTAATCTCTTTTTCTATTTCCTCGTATTTAATTAAAATGGTTGCATAAATAATTTTAATTAAATGCCCACTTTCCTTTTCCTCAAATAAATAATTTATGCCTCCACTTGGTCAAAGATTCCTTCTCATGAATTAAACTATTTCAATTTTTTAATTCCTCCATATTCTTCCTCCACTATCTCATTTTTGAATCTTAGTCGTTGATCATCTCTAGGCTCTTTTTAATCTTGACCATCCATTTTGTAACCTCCCCATTTTTGTGTTGCATGTCTTCTCGTCCTTTGATCTTGGCATCTTTCTAGAATCTTGATCTTGACCATCCATTCAAATGGTTTTCTATAAAAGAAGCCTTTCTCCTCTATTTTTGACTTAACAACCACTTATCTCCAACTTTTCTTGCTTACAATTTGTAGTTATTTACACAATTTCAACTACAAATATGAGGGCATATTTGCAAAAGAAGAATGAGGAGAGACAAGGGAAGTGATTCAGGTTCAATCATGGGGAGTTATTTCATTTGATGATTTAATTTTCCTTATAGATGCCAATATAGAATGAGATGAACTACGCACCACATGATTTAGAATTAGCCACAATAGTTCATGCCTTATAGATGTGGAGGAATTATCTTTTGGGTAATCCATTTGAACTCAAGACATACCACTTGGGATTGAGATATATATTTACTCAGCCAAACCTCAATCCACTAAAAATAAGGTGGTTTGAATTACTTAGTGAGTATGACTTCAGAATTGAGTATAAAAAGGGAGAAGAGAACATAGTGGTTGATGCTCTTAGTAGATGAATAAATTTGGCAACCATGATCTCGACAAGGTCTAACTTGAGACAATAGGTGATTTAGTATCTACTAGGGGATGAGCACTATGAGAAAGTGAAGAGCACCCTAGCAATAAATTCTTCAAATCATCAATTCGATGGGTATGAGATCGAACCAGATGGTATTTTGAGATACTAGAGAAGAATGTACATTTCAAACTTTAGAGAGCTGAGGAAGTTGGTTTTAGAGGAGGTTCATAATGCACCTTATTCAGGACACCCCAAAGTATCCAAGGTGATCACAGAGTTGAAGGCTCTGTATTTTTTACCTAAACTCAAGAAGGATGTAATGGAGTTCATAGCTAGATGATTAGAGTGCTAGCAAGTCAAGTTTAAGCATGCACATCCAATCAGGTTAATGTATCCTAATGAAATACCTAAGTATAAGTAGCATGTGGTCAATATGAATTTCATGTAGGGGTTGCCATTGATAAAGAATAGGCATGATGTTATCTTGGTCATAATTGATAAGTTGACGAAGGTTGTACACTTCATTCTTGGAAACCTTAAGGATGGATCATCGACCCTAGCCAAGAAATTTATCTAGGAGATCTTCTACTTGCATGGAGTTCCAGAGACTATCATTTCTGATAGGGACACTCAGATGATCTCAATATTTTGGATGACCTTGAATGTTACATTGCGGACCAAACTAAATTTCAACTCGGCTTATCATCCTAAGACTGACGGGAAGACAAAGAGGGTGAATTAGGTAGTAAAGGACCTCCTCTAAATGTATTATATGGACCAATAGTATAAGTGGGAAGAATATTTTCCTTTGTTATATTTTTCTTACAACAACTCTTATCACATATCCCTAGGCATGGCACCATTTGAAGTTCTTTATGGATGAAAGTATTGCACCCCATCAGTTGAGATAAATTGGAGGGAAAGATCATAGTAAGACCTAAAATTCTTAAGAAAATAGAAGAAAAAATGAGAATCATCAAGAGAAGACTGAAGGAATTAGTAGATTGACAGAAGAGTTATGCCAACAAGAATAAACATATTAGGAAATTCACTACTAGGGATAAAGTTTTCTTAAGAGTTAAACCTCATAAAAGTTCTATTGCTTTTGGAAAGTATTACAAGTTAGCCTTGATATATGTGGGACCATTTGAAGTCTTGGAAGTGATTAAACTAGTTGCTTATAGACTATCTCAACCACCTTCTCTGGCTTGAATTCATAATGTGTTTAATGTTTCTTTTCTTAAGCCATATCATCTTGATGTAGCTCATGTGCTTGATTGGAAATACTTGTAGGTACATGATCTAGGAGTGGTGCTAGTGGAGCCCATTGGAATCTTGGATAGATGCAACATTAAGTTGTGGAGTAGATATATTTCTCAATTTAAGGTCTAATGGGACCAATACTCGGAAGATAGTGCTACTTGGGAGGATGCAAAAGAAATAGAACACTCCTTTCCACATTTCCTTTCTTGAGGAAGAGACTTTAATAATTTCTCTTGATTTTTTTTGGACTGGGATACAATGATGTTATATGCCTTAATTTTGAATGTGATGTTGAAATAGACATATATGCTTTAATTTTGAATGTGATGTTGAAATAAAGAATATGCCTTAAATTTTAAATGTAATGTTGAAACAAAAATATATGTTTTGATTTTTGAATGTGATGTTGAAATAGACATAAATGCTTAAGATTTGATTAAATAGAAATCAGGAAGATGTCTCTTCCAAGAGGGGAAGGATGTCATAACCCAATTTTATTGCATATTAATTTAATATGGTAAATTGAATTATTGAAGAAATTCAATATATTAAATGGAAATGGAAAATTTTGAAAATTTTAAAATAGATTGAAAAAAGTTGATTAATGTTGACTATGCAATCATTTTGAATTATTTTATATGTTATCAAGAATTGAATGTTACTAATGAATTTTGCAAGTGCAAGTGTGTGTAGTTACAACATGATAGGTTGAAGGATGAGAACACGGTTGAAGTAGGATTGTTTGGCCATTCGGCCATATCGAATGGTAATCTAGATGGAATCTAGGTGCACACACCATGAAATGGCATGATAACTGCATTTAAATTCATATAGGAAATTATATTGAGCTAACTGAAAAGAATAGACTTGAGAAGAAAAAACACATATAATTGTTATTTGATTGTCTATCATAAATCTGTGTGAGTTTGAATTTGAAATAAAATGAGATGTGGATTACCAAATGAATTAATGTATGTAATTCGAAAATGAAAATGAAATAAGATACAATTTCATTACAATATCATTGATGCTCAAAAATGAAATAAAATTTCATTATATTTTTGTTATTTACTGGCAAACATATAAATATATCGAAATATGTACATAAATGTAACTATATAAAAAATATGTAATTATACACATAAACATATATATATATATATATATATGTATATATATTTATATTTATGTATATATATATGAAAATAAGAAATTGAAGTTGAAATCAATAATTGAACATTATCGAATTTAATTGAAAATTCAATGGGAAATATGGGAAGATTCCTAACGTCGTGGCTTGGAAACGCTTTATGGTTGATTAATTTGAATCAAATAGTGGGTGGTAATGGAAATAATGCCATAATGAAAACAACCCAACTTCATGCAAAAATGTTTCTATCTTGAAGGGCATAATATAGGAAAAAAGTGGCAATGAATAGAATTGACTAGCTTGAAGGCAAAAAGTAGGGAAAAAGAGCTTATGGAAGTTGAAAGATAAGTGGAAAGCTTCACAAAAATCTTGATTTCAAGGTAAATCGATCCCTTTTAGAAATAAGGTTGATTCGATTATCATTTCCATCAAATGCTACTAGTATTATTTTTATACTGTTGAAAAACTCAATAGCATAGTAAAGTGTGTTTCTCTGTCTATGTTTGTTATGGCCTTGATCCAAATGTTTGTGTAGTTTCAACAACCTTTTGGGTCACATGGACAAAGGACCTATCTTACATGAATGATACCTAAGTTTAGCACCTTATCGGTTAGCTAGTAGAGCTTGGTCGAGGCTTAGAAGCCATTATTTAATTGGTTGTCACTTGATCTTGCATGATGGTACCAACCATACTATGGCTATCAAAATTCCATTCTAATTTATTATGTATTTTAGCATATTTAAAAATTGTAGAGTATCGACTATCGATCCTATGGGTGGGGCAAAATACCTCTATGTTTTATTTCGAATGTACCGATATTCATTATCGGTTGGGCCGATAATGGTAAAGGGCTAAAATAATTTCTATAGGAATGTGTCATATGTATGTATACTATTGTTTCATGATGTCATCATTGTTCAATAGGAATGATGGAGTAATTAAGTTTGAGATTCATTAAACTATTGTATGGTTTGATTACAAGATTGATGAGCTATTTATTTGAAAGCATTAGAGATATTAGTTTGCATGTCAAAATACATGGTGTAAAACCAACATGCCTTTAATGTGCATTCTCAAATATGACCCTTGATTAGCTAAGGAAAAAATGTTTCAGTCACATAAGGACTAGTCATAAGTTCTATCAAGAACCCCAATTTTTTTTTAGTTTTGTCTCATAACCAAATGATTGCTCAGGTTTTACAGTGACGAGCATGTTGATCTTAGAATCATTTTATTCATATATAGTTGCATAATGAATTTATAATATTGTTTATGTATTCAAAGTTCTGAATAATGGACATTCTATTTTCATGAATAAAGATGGGTTAGCCTGATTTTGTTAATGAAATTTTAATGGCTTTGCCTTGACATTCATAATTGAGTTAGCTGTAGATAATACATGTTATGGAATAAACAACATTTTTCATTATCTGTTCATTATAGACAACCTTGTTCTATTAAAAATAGTGAGCATTTAATTGTAATGTTATTGTTCTATAACTATTTAGCTAGAAACAACATAGTATTATTGTAAACAGTGAATATTTTGTTGGAAATGACATTGTTTTATCACAAACTGTAACTATTTAGCTAGAAACAATATTGTATTATTGTAAATAGTGAATGTTCTATTGGAAATGACATTGTTTTATTGTGAAAATGTAGCTTAAATAGTCTAGTTCAGTAACTATTTAAATGAAACAACATTGTATAGATACAAACCATGAATGCTCTTTACGAAATAACTTATTTCATAATTATTTAGTTGGAAATAGTATTGATCTATTTTAAATAGAGAAAGTGTTCATATGTAAACTACATGGTTGAATGTTATAGCTTGTATGATACAAACAAAACAACAATATGTGACAAATTGTTAAAACAAATTTAATATTAGATTCAACTATTCCTTAAATTTTGACAAATGGAAACATCAAAGTAGAGCATTATTAAGTGGTAGCAATCTGATTTAATGATTTTAATTCAAAATGTATGTACAAACCAATAACTTAAGTAGGCACATATATGTGTATACACATGGAATCTCATCTATGTACATACACATACTTGTGACATACCTTGTTTTGTTTCTTACTTAATTCATTTTTAAATGGATAATGCTTTATGTTGGAAGTAAGCATGGGCCATGTGGATGATATGACTAAATAATGAAATGTACAGTTCCATTTGGATCATGTATCTAATTTCTATTTATTGAGGAAATTAGTAATATGATTTCCTTTTCTATAGACATATGTGAGAAGAATATTCTTTTATTTGAATAGAATAGTGATACCTAAATAAACTAGAGCACCTCAGGGTAGATGCTTCTAGAGGGTAGATAGTTGTTTAGAAACTTTGTGTAGTAGAAAGTTACCTTCTAGGATGGGTTCCAAATGGAGTTCAGAGAGTATAAGTTTTATTTACTAGAACCTATTGTTGTTGCAATAAATTTTTATGCTTGGTGAAGCAATATAGTTTATTTTGTATGTATGAACTCTGTGATAACACTCTTTTCCATTCCTAGCATAGATCTTGCACTTTCTTTTCTAACTTGTAGATAGAAATTGTATGTTGATGTATGGGGACACACTAGATTCCACCTTGCAAATTGTTCTCTTGCTAAAATTTATGTGCAGGGTAGAATATTCTTCAAGTCGAAAGAATTCCAAGTGAAATTTTGGCAAGAGACACTGCACAAGTCATCTAGTGTAGTCATTGATGGAAAACCTAGTCAATGATCCCATCCACACCTCAGTAATTGCTTATACAGAAGTCATATTGAAGATATGTGTTATTTGTCAAAGCTAAAATAGGGCATCTGATAGAGTTGTATACATTGACTCATATGTAATTTCTTGTTATCATTTTATGTTTTTGGATCTCAAGGAAGGTCTTTTGATGTATGAACTATCTTATCTTTAAATCATCAAGCTTCACAATGATTGGTGTGCAAGTTAGAAGATCTAGTTTATTCATTTTTAGTCTAATAGTGCAGAAAGGTTGACTAGATGAGTGTAGTGCATTGCAAATATTTGAGGCATAATTGTTTAAGGTGTTTTGTGTTTGAGACATGTTGTTTTCAATCCTTAATATTTTTTGGATAACATTTTTTGATTCACATTGATAATTGTCTATGGATTGGCCTGACAGTTTGTGCACATTTCATATTTTGTTAAAGCTGACATGTAGTTATTCTAATCTCTAATTGCAGATATATATAATCAATTATTCATATCATTTTTATATATGATGTGAGATTTAGAAGGATTATAGATCGATTGTGCGTAGTTTTAATTGAACAAAACAAAGATTGGTGATTCAAATTAAAGAAGACATAGTTTCAAGAGTAGAATCAAACAAAATGTGAAGAATGCAACCAATGTGCTTAACCAAAACTATAATCAGGCATTAGTAGATGCTATCTCATAGTTTAACCACTCCAGTTGTCTTCTAAATGTGACTGTAAGACAGCGAGTCTTATTTTGGGAATAAATCCTTTTGTATTTGAGTAGTTAGCTCTAGGCAGTGTGCCTAAATGCATGTGCATTCCATTTGTAAACACTTATTTTGAGTATACTGATATTATGGATTAACCTCCACCATGTTTTTTCCCCTAATAGGGTTTCCACGTAAAAAATCCTTGTGTTATGTTGTTGTGGTTGATCACCTTATGTTCTTGCATCTTTCTTTTGGTTCAATGCTATAAGTGGTTTAAAGATCAAGTTAATAAAGTTAAATTTTGCAGAACACTGATTCATCGCTCCCTCTTAGTGTTCCTTGATTTCAACAATTGGTATCAGAGCCTAGTTCCTTGGAAGAAGTTTAATATCTTGGGGAAGATCTAGGAAGGTGATTCAATAGATTTTGGTATTCTTCATCAATAACTTCTGGTGACACTAGATGATCTTGATCAGTTCAAATATGAAGTATGAGAATAACAAGCAAGCCTCATGAATGCTAATAAATTCATTCAATCATTGAAAGATAAAATCAATAAGTCCAAGGAAAAGAGAAAGGAACTCTGTGATCAGATCAAACAAAAAGAGAGTAAAAGCATGGAAGATGAAAACCTAAGTCAAGCCTTGAAGGAAAAGACAAAAGAATGTGAAAAGATCACCAGAGATAATGCTATCCTAAAGCATGAGATGGAATCTATTATGATGAGGATGACCAAGGAGATTGAAGAGAGAAACAAGAATGAAGAGAATCTTACTTAGTCCTTGAAAGAAAGATTTGATGAATACAATAGAATTAATGGTGGATTTAATCAACTGGAGCTTGAATTGCAAAAATCTAGAAATAATGAAGAAGAGCTTGAAAGACAGATTGTTATTCTCAGGGATGAACTTGCTACTACAAATGAATACAAGGAGAAGTTCAAGATTAGCTAAGCTATGCTTGATGAACTAATTCAAAGTCAAAAAATTGGAAGAGACAAGCAAGGTCTTGGATATGAGAAAGGAGAAACCTCGGGATCTAGTTAGAGGAAATTTAGGCCAAGAAATTAAATGAGAAAAGCTAGAAGGTATCTAGTAAGACAACCCAATGCTGAAAAGTTCAATGGATACTATTTTTTTTGCAATACATTTGGTCATATGTCTGCTCAATGTAGAAGTAGAATCAATCCAAGTGGTCCATCATTCTCTGGTCATTGTTTCAATTGCAATAAGTATGGTCATAAGTCAATTGAATGCAGAAATATGACAAACAACTTTTTCAATAGAAATGTCAGATGTTATGCTTACAATAGATTTGGCCATATTTCTAACCAATGCAGATCAAGAGAAAATCAATGGAATAACTGGTTTGGACAAAGAAATGTTGTGTGCTATAATTGTAAAAAATCTGATCACATTACAAGTTTCTATAGAAGCAGGAAGGGTTCACTAAAAAAAGGGAAAAATATGCAAAAGGATGATAAGGGAAAATGAAAAGGTATTGTGGATGATATCAAGAATCAAATGAAGAAGACATGGGTGAAGATGAGTGTTCCTGATGCAGGAAATGAATCCACACCAGAATTTGGTGTTGAAAATTCCTCGAGGAATTAGTTTAAGGCCTCTAGCCTAGGGGGAGCTCTCAAGAAAATCTTTTACCCCCTTGCCAGTAGTTGGTACCAAAATGTGGAAAATTGCAATGATTGCATTAATGATCTACAGATCTTTTGGGAACACTTGTGGAGGAAATTTATGAAAAACTGAAGGTTCGTAGAAGAATTTTCTTTCATAGACTATGCAAAAAGGGTATACAGAAGACCTAGGGAGAAAAAAATTATTGTGATAAAAATTTAGGTGTGCAAATGATAAAAGGTTACTTCTATTCCTCATTCGTCACATTGCATTTTGAAAAGAAGAAGTTTGGAAAGCTCTACAAGTGAATTTTGGCGAGATACAAGTCTAAAGGTCATTTGGCAAACAAACCCTAATCCGGCAAAAGGTATTTATCTGCAAAACTTGTGAGCTTAAAATTTATAGAAATGGCCACTCCGTTAATCGTTGATATTAAGGATAGACCCCACCCAAAATTCAAATGGCACCCATTCAAATCCATTGAGATAGAACCATTAAGTGCATTTATTTTGTTCTGTATGGTGTTTTGCACATTGAAGATATTAGGACATATATTCATGAAAATGTTGAGGAGTTAGGAAGCTCCCAGTTGTTAAATTTATACATAAATAACATTGTGGGAGAAGATATCTATGTAAGGCCTGAGTTTAAGACTTTGGAGGAGAAGAAGTTCACACAAATTTTGAAGTTTCCTGTGTTTGACAAAAATGAATGGGTTCGCTACATTCTAAGTCAAGTGCATGCCGAGTTCATGTGGTTAAATCAGCTCTTCAAGATCACAAGAGAAGCTATAAGAATTGTTACTAGTCTGAATTCATTTGGTGGGTTGCCCACATTGGAATATGTGAAGAACCAAATAGTCACTGAGGCAATTGGTTCTACTTTCAACAAAAGAGCCATAAAAAATAATGACATCATTGAACTGGATGTAAAATTTTCTTCTATGGTTATTGGATATAAAATCTATCACTCTAGCCGAGACAACTCTGTATCTAGTACTACAATCTATGCAGCTTATCAAATGATCAAGGAAAATGTAGAATATGACTTATGTGAGTTACTCCAGAGCCATCTAATTGAAAACCTTGGTAAAATCAAGAAGAACAAGAAGAAATTTTTCAAGTATGAAAGTTTTATGTTATTTCTATTCTTCTACTTCATGAATGAAGTTCTGGGAGTTGGTAAAGTGCAATGGGAAGGTGACAGACTAGTAGCTATTCAAATCAGAGATATCTTATATAGAAGTGGAGATAGAAAAGCAAAGAAAACTACTATTTGGGGCTACTTTAAAAGCTTTCAGATTGAAATGCAAGCTAGGGAAAGGATTCCTAAATCTATTATGGAAAAGTATAAGGACATGATTTGCTTCATGGTTGAAATTGATCAGTGTTTGATGGAAGCAACTGAACCTAGAACAGTTTGGATAATGCCTATGGGATGTGAGGTTGAAGAACACATTTTGGAATTGTATGCCCAACACTTGTTGAGTAAAACTCAGGATCCAAAAGAAGAAAGTTTTTTTACCTTTGAAGAGAATAATATGCAAGTGCATGAACAACTGAAGAAGCCTATGGTAGTTTGGAAGGTGAGAAAGGAAGTTGAAGCTTTTGTAGAAAGCATCGACATATCAGTTGAAGAAATGAGTGAAGTTGGGAAGAAAAGAGAACAAGCTGAAGAAGGGGAGCCTTCTAGAACTGAGTCAGCTAGTCCGGAAGCATCCTCTACTAGATCTAGATCTACAAGGAGCTATGCACCCTCATCTAGTCCTACAAAGAAATCAATCCCATTAAAATCTCAATTCAAGACATTCAGAAGAGAAGGAAATAGGAAGAAGGATAAAATCACAAGAGTCTATGTTGCTGTTGAAAATGATGAAGAAACCGAATCAAATGAAGTAAGAGAAATCAAGAATAAGGGCACAAAGGCATCAAAATTATCTAAGGACAAGCCCTCTAATGGAGAAGAAGCCAAGAAAAAGGTGAAAACTAATAGATCAGGTATGACTATAAAGGAAGTTGAAAAAGCTTTAATTAAGGATGGTAATATCAAACCACTTTTTGAATGGTATGACACTTTTGATAGTGTTGGTCAGAGAACTCTTGAAGAAGCCACAATAGAATATTTGAATATTTTCAATATGACTCTCATAGAAATAATGTCAAAGTTACCTAAAGGGTTATTTGAAGTCTTAGAAATGAGGAGAGCAAATGCAAGAGATGAAGATGAACGAATGAGAGAACACATACTTGCCATCGATGTCCGATAATGTCAATAGAAGAAATGAAGAAAATCCTCAATGACGCTAAGAAATATTTTAAGAGCAAATCAAGGGTGAATATGCTTATAATCGGGCAAACTGAGGAAGTAGAAAAAGACACTAAGAAAATTCTTAAGGCAGTTCTGTTGAAGAACAAATATAATGTTGTCTCTAAAGAAAGTCATGATGAAGATGTTCCATCTTGTCTAGAAGTTCAAGATGTTCGGGCTAATATTGAAAAAGTGAAAGAAGACACAATTAATGACGCTTATAATCCTCTAGATATGGAAGATACTAAAATTCCCTTGGATATTGAAGCTCCCAAAGATATGTCAATTGAAGAAATAGAGATTCCCAAAGTCAAGCAAGAATCTAAGATTGAAGAAAAGAAGGCTAAGGAAAAGGAGGTTTCTATGGAAGCAAGAGACACTGCAAAGGCAGTAAATAAGTTTTTGGAAGAACAACAAGAGGATTTTGACCCTGAATTGGTTGAAGGTCCTTTCAACTTGGCCACTCTATCTCCTATTCAAAAGTTGGTGGCATCATTTTCTTAGACCGAGGCAAGGGAGGAGATATTAAAAACACACATTGAGGACAATGAGCTGCTAAGTCTTGCATCTAGTATCTTGGATAAGATAATGCCCACACATGTCAAGGACTCATCTGATTCTCCCTCTGATTAGATGAAGAAACTTATCAAATCTATAAGTACTCACTTTGAGTGTCTTGGAAATTCAGATGAGGATAAGGTCGAGAAAGAATTTGATGCAAACAAGTTCAGTAGATTGAAGTGTATGATTTCTAATGATAAATCCTTATTAGCAACCTGTGAAAAGAAAATTCAAGGTGCATTATCTAAGGGTGGAAATATCTACAACTCATGCTTATCCTTGTCAAAATTCACTGAGGTCACTAAGAAGAAAATTAAGGAATATGAGAAATAGTTAGTAGGTATTTATCAAACCTTTGATCCTCTAACCATTTATGTGAGTAAGCAAGAAGGTAAAATCATATCCTTGCTTGACAAAATTAAAAGTTTGAAGCATGAAAAAGATAAATTTTTTGAAAGGGTATATGATCTTAGAGGACTAACTGGTCTTAAAATGGAGACAATGCTTAGTGCACTGAAGGAAGCATAGTTTTCTATGGTTGTTAGTGATCCGTAAAATCTTGATTCAATAGAGATGCAATCCTACCTATTTTGTGGTCACATGACTATTTTGGAGAGTCTCAAAAATGGTTGGGACACCAATTTAAGCCTATTGAAGAACAATTTTGCAGACATATTCAAGTCCATGTAAGTTAAAAAAACATGTTTGTACATATACAGTTTTGTATGATTTTTGGTATGCGGATTCTTGTCTTTGCCATTGATGTCAAAGGGGGAGTGTAGGATAGTGAAAAATGTCATATTTATCTCAAGAGGAGTTGTGAATAATTTTTTTTTTTTTGAATTTTTGAGGATTGCAGTGTATTCATGTTGGTACTAATTCTGACACTTAGTCATTTTTCACTAAGTGTTGCCATCAATGCCAAAGGGGAGATTGTTGGCAAGAGACATTGCACAAGTCATCTGGTTTTGTCAGTAATGGAAACTCTAGTCAGTAATCCCATCCACACCTCAGTAATTACTTATACCAGAAGTTAGATTGAAGATATATGTTATTTGTCAAAGCTAAAATAGGGCATCCGACAGAGTTGTGTTCATTGACTCATATGTAATTTCCTGTTATCATTTTGTTTTTTGGATCTCATGGAAGGTCTTTTGATGTATGAATTATCTTATCTTTGAATCATCGGGCTTCACACTCATTGGTGTGCTAGTTAGAAGATCCGGTTTATTGATTTTTTAGTCTAACATTGTAGAAATACCGACTAGATGAGTGTAGCGTGTTGTAGATATTCAAGGAATACTTGTTTAAGGTGTTTAATGTTCAAGACATTTTGTTTTGGATCCTTACTATGTTTTTGCCAACATTTTTTTATTCACATTGATAATTGTCTATGGATTGGGCCGACAATTTGTGAACGTTTCATATTTTGTTAAAACTGACATGCAGTTGTTCTAATATCTAGTTGTAGATATATATAATTGATTATTCATATCATTTTATGCGAGATTTGGAAGGATTATAGATTGATTATGCACAGTTTCACTTGAGTAGAGCAAAGATTGGTGATTCGAATTAAGGCAGATAGAGTTTCAAGAGAAGAATCACACAAAATGTGAAGAATGCAACCAATGTGCTTAACCAAAACTATAATAAGGCATTAGCAGATGCTATCTCATAGTTCATCCACTCTAGTTGTCTTTTGAATGTGACTATAAGATAGTGAGTCTTATTTTGGGCAGAAAGCCTTTTGTATTTGAGTAGTGAGCTCTAGGTAGTGTACTTGAATGCATGTGCATTCCATTTCTAAACACTTATTTTGAGTATACTCATATTGTGGATTAACCTCCACTGTGGTTTTTCCCCTAAGAGGGTTTCCATGTAAAAAATCCTTGTGTTATGGTGTTGTGGTTGATCACCTTATGTTCTTGCATGTTTCTTTTGGTTCAATGTTATAAGTGGTTTAAAGATCAAGTTAATAAAGTTAAATTTTGTAGAACGTTGATTCACCCCCCTCTCAATGTTCCTTGATTCCAACACGAAATATTCATGGTTGGGCGGTAAAGTTCTTCAACCATGTTCTTGTCCACTAGTGGAGGTGAGCATCAAGAGGAATCATAGATGTACACAAGACTATTTAGTCTAAGTTGTAACTTTGATGTAATAATTGATGTAGCTTGTTGTAAAGTTGTACAATGTAATGAATTTGTGGCCTTATGAGCCAATTCAAACTTGATATTGTAATTGAATTTTGAATTGAATATATGAATATTGAATTATTTTAATTAGACATGTGTAGTGATGATTGACTATAGCTACTTAGTTATATCTTTTTAATTTGAATATATTCATGTGTCATTTACAATAATATTAATTTTAAGTAATAATTTAGGATGGGTTATTACAAGTACAGTTTCGAATGGTTCAACATGAAGCTTAAGCTTGTGCTAGGGGACTCTGCAGACTTGATCACTACTTACTATGTAAGTCTTTTGACATTTCAATATGGGAAACTTTGAAACTTATTGTTTGCATTGTTTAAGAAATAGAAAATTATTTGACAATGTGGATATGAAGATTGTTTTTGGATTCATTGTGTATGTTTTTTCCATTGATGTTTTGGATCACACTTTCTTCTTATCGATGATGGATCATTAAATAGGATTTGATACATCAATAAAAATAACATATGAAAAAATTAAAAAAACAACTTTACTTGAAGATCAACTATGAAAATTTGATGTGGGTGTGTATTGTGTACATATCGCTTCTAACAATGACATGAATAGAGATGAGTTGGAATTTGAATACCTAGGCAATAAAATTAGACAACCATATGCCCTGTAGACCAACATTTATTCCATAGGAGTGATTGGGAGAGATAAAAGGCATATTCTCTAGTTTGATCCCACTCAATAATTTCACACATATTCCATCCTCTAGAACTATCATCAATAGTGTATGCCTGACATTCTTTTAGTTACTTATCTTTTAATGATTATATGTGACTTCATATATGAATTTTTTATGCTTTTACAATATTTTTGTGGACCAAATTCTAGTGAGAGTACACAAGCACACTAGAGAGACTACCCATGTGTTACCTCAAGAGTAGTGAATGTACATTCTTTCAAGAATTTTGAATGTAGAGGTCTATGCTACTAGAGGTGGATTGGAAAAAACAAGCTGGGTAGCAACTCCTTTCATTTCTTGTTATAAGAAATTTCATGATTTGGGTTGAAAATGGAAGGATTCATTTCCTGCTTGTATTTCTACCACAAGTGATAAATGGCGGGATGAGTTGGTTGCATGGAGTTTGAATGAGAAGCATAAGGAAGATTATAAAATAGGTAAAAAATCCTTTCATTTATTCTTCCAAGAAATTTCATGATTTGGGTTGCAAATGGGAGGATTCATTTCCTACTTGTATTTCTACCACAATTGATAAATTGTGGGATGATTCAGTTGCATGGAGTTTGAATGAGAATCAAAATGAATATTATAGGTGGGTGAGAAGAAAGTACAAGGTATATGGTTACTATTCTAGCAAATATAACTTCTCCACATAGCCTATTGAATTCATTGTTGCTCCTTGGGACTAAACTGAGATATGAGATTAACGAGATCACATTATGCTTATCTTTGCTTGGTGAAAGATAGAGACATCTACAATAGTCTCATTGCAAATCATTTACGCTTTGTTGTATGTATCATACAAGCTTAATTTAATTATGTTTTATCACCATTCCCAAAATCTCAATCTTAAAATGAATGATGATGTGATGTTTTTTTTGTGAGGAATGATGATTGGTAATGCGAGGATAGTTTCATTAATGGGTTTGAATTTATATTTTATTATGTGGTGTAGGTGTTGTAATTCAATCGATGGATCAAATGAGTGGACCACACTAAAAAAACACATAAGATCTTGAAAAAACACATAAAATAAAGAAATTATAAAACCAACATGCTATTACTTATCAACATTACTTTAATGGCAATAATCTACTCCGTTTATAATCTTCATCACTATTGGTCAACCCTAAACTCTCCTCATTTTCCTAGAACATGCTCATAGTGTTCTTACCACAAAATTTAATGCTCTTATTATTATCAACATTAGTATTATCATCATTCTCAACAATCATCTGAAAAGCAATATCCTCCTTCACACTCAAGAAATTGTGGCACTAAAAGGTTAGGTTTCTTACTTTTTTACACTTTTTATAGGTGCCACAGGATTCATCGTTGTTGGATCATGTAAGACAAGAAAGAGCGAGAAGGCCTTGAAAGAATACCATTCAGAAATCTATTTAAGTATTGACCTCTCAGCTATAATCTAAGAACAGTTTTAGGAATTCCCTCAAATTAAAGACCATAATCTAGAAAAAATTACAAATTCCTTCAAATTGAGGTGAATCTTCACAAAACTGAATATTGTTTTAATTATAAAGTAGAGTATTGATAATTAGAGGTGATTCTTGACTTTTTAGATTTTATAGAAAACTTTGAGAAAAAGAAGTGGCAATGGGAAATATGAAGGGTACCTAAAAATTATTGTAGGTATTCTCTCCATCTTGTTCAACGACCCTACTGATTTCACGGGTGGAAGTTTCATTATAGTAAATTGTCAAAGATTCTAACACAGATGCTAAAGGAGACAAAATTTTAGAAGGGATAATAATAGGAGCAGTTTCCTATTCATCATGTCCTTCAAAACCTACAAAATATGCATTCACAATCAACGATTACACATAAGTACATGCAATAAAAGCGAACAAACATATACCCTATAGACCAACATCTATGCCAAAGGTGTGTGTGGGAGAGAGAAAAGGCATATTCTCTGGTTTGATCCCACTTAGGAATTTCACACCTATTCCATCCTTTGGAATTATCATCAAATAGAATGCATGTCTAACATTCTTTCAGTTACTTGTATTTTAATGTTTTAAAGTGACTTCCTGTCTAGAATTGTTAGGTTTTTGCAGGTTTTTTGTGGACCAAATTCCAATGAGAGTGTACGGGCACACTAGGGCTACTACCCATGTGTTACCTTGAGAGCAGTGAATGCACATGTTTTCAAGAAAAATAGTTAAGGGAAGTTATTTAATTGGGAAGTTATTTCATTTTAGATAAATATCTTGCAAAATAGTTTTGCACGTAAAAATAGCCTTCAATATTCTCAGACTAGCCTTTAGTCATTTAAGGGAAATATTTTTTGGGAATGTAATCTTAAATATTCTTTTTTCAGGAAAATAATGCATTTGAAAAATGATAGAAAAAATTAAACCATGATTTTAGGGAAAGTTTTTATGTATACAGAAAAAACTAAAACTAGATTCCGATATGAGCTCTGTTAGGGTTTTCTTGTGTCTGCAGTCATCTTTGGCCCCTCTTGCGTCATACTATGCCATTGGCATGGGATTTTTCTCTTTTCTTGTGTGTATGACCGTATTTATTGTAGTTTTTATTTTTAATATGCCTTCAACCAGCTCTAACCCAATAGTTCTTATTGGTGTTGGCAGTTCGATGGCTCTACTTGTTGATGGTCAAAAGTAACACAACAATGTTAAACAAAATATTTCTACTCTATTTCTCCTAAAAATACAAATGATCTAAAACCACCTATCTTCTAAGGTCTCTGTAGTTGGTTCTCAACTATGTTATTATTATTCAGCGGTACATGCAACTGTAATATTCAAGGGGCCTACTTATAAACGAGTACAAACTGGGTAGTGCAATGTAATTTAACATTGGGGGTTTAAATAAATAGTAAAAAGATAGATCAAGGCGTAGGATAGAAAATCATGAACATCGACTTCTCTTAAGTCATACATGCAATTCTAATAATGAGCATTTTCCTAATTCAATAAAACCGTAGAACAACACAATTTATGAAACAATCCATACCATTGCATCAATTCACAATGCATATTTAAAACAAACAACTATTCATCACCATTTAAAAAAAATATATCAATAACAAAATCCCATGAGCTCATTATAAAACTAACAGATCAACAAATATTAAGAAATATCACAAATAATGCAATTAAAATGGTTTTCAAATTTAGAGTCTTCTATTGATTTCCATCAAATAAGAAACATTTATGCACAATAAGATTCACTAGCATACAAATAACCATTGTTTGTTAACATCATTGTTAAACTAATAAAATTTTGAAATAAGACTAATTGCATTAAAACTATAAAATGTTTGAGTATCTTGCATAAAAACTATAAACTGTAAAATTGTATCTAATCTCTCTTTAGGAATCTAATCTGACTTCAATCAACCAAACTTTACAATGCGGAGAGAATTTTTTATTATAGACAAAATTAACATCAATTCCTCCTATCAAAAATCACGATCCACAATCTAGGGCCCAGATCCACAATCATAGGGATGCCCAGTTAACTCCAAGTATTTTCCTCTATTGAAACTTTAGATGTTGCAAGGTGCACCACATACTTCCTCAATCAAAATCTGACTATGAGTTCTGATTTTTTCTTTTGCTGATCAACCTGACAAACTTCTGACTCACCCAAAACTAATTTGTAGTAGTCTATCTACTCAAAAACTAACATGGAAATATTGTTGTCCCAAAAAGGCACCTGACCTACTTATTCTCCTCATGAAGAACCCTGTGATACTCATCATAATTGGAGAAAATTTATTTTAACGTATCATCATCAGGTCCATTGACCTAGTCAGCCTTGAAATTTGACTCCTCAAACCTCCTTTCCACTGCAACAATTACTTCCCCCAACTGGCCAATGTCTATGATCTCCCACCTAGTGTCGCATCTAATATCCAGTAACCTATCCATAAGAGTTAATTCAATAGTGTCTCCTTTCATTAATTTATCAAGTCTCACCTCCCAACCATCTTTGATTTCTCCCAATGATTAGAGTCTTTGATTTGGGGGTGAAACCTTATCAATGAGTTTTGCAAAAATTATTTCAAATATACCTTGCATTTTCCAATATTTAATGAATATCTTTAAGCATATCTATCCTTTGTTCAATGAGATTATGTGTTTTGAAAATAGACATATTAATAGACGTTGAAATATATTCAAGGCTCTCATCACCCAAAATATGTGACTAGAAAAACTCTTCATCAAAAAATTTCTCAATCACTTTGAGCTTTCCCAAGTATTGCTCGAGCTTCTCTTCTTCTTCCCACCATTTCCTTATAGATTCTTCTATTGTTTTAACCAAGGCCAGGCCTACACAATAATGTTTAAAACCTTCATATAAATTCTTATCTATGTCAGACTTGAAAACATTAAACCAACTATCAAACCATGTGGCCTTTTTCTTCATTTCGTTCAATCCATTTACCTCCTTTCGAATCATCAAAACATGGATCTCTAATGGTGTGGGATATTCAAGAGTGGATGAAATTAACTCCTTGAGAAAATATTTCATCTTTCCCACTTGATCCTTAAGCTCATCTTTAGCTTGCTTATCTTTGATTAGCCTTGACTTGGTGGTAGTGGCAACAATATCAATCAAGTTTATTTGTTGATTTTTTGTATGCTTCCCCAAATTAACATTTCTTATCTGATAATTATCAGCCTGTAGTTCTCTATCATATTTATCAGTAATAGAAGTAGCTTTTTCAACTATCAAATCTCCTTCATTAGTCATCTTTTTGGAATGTACTACATGAGGCTTCTTCCTTGGTTTCTCCTTGTCAATCTCTTTGATCATCTCATCCCATGTGATTGGTTGAGCTTGCACTTGTTGCTTCTTCTCTAAATTCAGCTTCAGACAAGTAGGAATAGTAGGTTGAGTAGTTACTTGTTGAACACTAGGAGGTGTCAAAGATGGAGGTGCAGAGGAAATTACCCCAATTATTTGTTAAGAAGAAGCCTTTTTCTAATATTCTTGTTCTTTATGTAACCGTTCCTGCTCCATCTTTTCATTTAGGGTTCTAATTTCTTCCATATTCTTTATTTCCTCATCTTTCCTTGTAGCCTCTTCATCATCCTTCAACCTCTGTGGCTCTAACTCTTTCACCTGAAGCTCTTCTTCTCTAGCCTTCTCTTGTTTATCTTTTCTTTGTTGCTCCACTTTACATTCAAGAGCCTCTTCTTCAACCTCTTTTTTTGGGTTAGATATTAATTTTTTTTATTTTTTTTCTTCCTCTTCTTGAACTAATTACTCAGCAACTAACCTTTGGGAACTTTCCAACAACTCCTACTCCTTTTCAGTTAAAACTCCATTCAGCTTGAATTGTTTAACATACAAACTTCTAGTTTCAAACCCAATTTATTCTTCACTTGGGTCCTCCTTAACCTTCTTCAAATACTCCTCCCATTCAATTATTTATCCTTCTTGAGATAGAGTTATTATAGTTTGAAGAAATGGGTAATTCTATTACATCAATTATAGGGGCCCTCTCCTCTTCAACAGTTGTTGTTCCTGATGTTCATGGCATGGTAGGAGAGGTATCCTGAGTTTGCATGGGAACAACAAAAAGTACTTCTCTGTAAGTTTTTTCCCCATGGTATATAGTAGCCAAAGGTGTGGCACCCAGTCTTTAAACAACTCTAGTAGCAACTTCCTTATAAGTTACTTTAGCCTTTTTCAAGGCATCATTAATTTACTGCAATGAAATTTCTTCTTCTATTGAGGTAGGATTTTTTGTAGCCGTCTCTATTGTTGCAACCCCTTTATTTAATCTTTTGTACTATTTTTTTTTGTCTCTATGGAGGAAACAGGTTCAGTTCTAGAGCCCCTCTTCTTTGAATATGTACCCATTGGTTGCTTTAAACAAAGCTCAATCCATCTTATACTCCTGTCCAGCACTACCCATGACACTTTATAGATCTTAGTTTCTTTTTTTTTCACCCAATTGATGGGTTCCAAATCCATAGTGGAAACTTGATCCATTTCATATTTTGGGTCAAGTGTGATCCCATCATCTATAGTGCCCTCTGGTATATTTGTTTTAACTTCAAAATCGCTCATTTAGGGAATTGTTATTCTTTTATATCCCCTTTTCCTCACCTCAAATTGATCCTGAAGGTTGGACCAAAAATCCTCAAGAAGTAGTTGATGATGGGGAAACTGAGAAGCATACAACCCATACATTTTTCTCCTTGGATCAAAGGATTTCCTGTAAGTATGTTGTTGTAAATTTACAGCCTAGAATTCTTTTGTTGCAGTTTTAGCCATCATTCTTCTATTGCTTCCTTCTACATGTCTAATCATTACTTGAGTTAAATAAATTATTACATTACCTTGTGTATCAATGTACTGCCTTTGAATAGGGTTATATGTTTGTGCAGGAGTTAGAATGAACTTAGGACATTGCACAACAATAGGGAAACTGGCTACATGAGCTAGCCCAAACTATGCAATCCTTTTTGCCCTTGGGGTAGCGTATTCTAAAAAGGTATATGTGTGAAACTTCTTCAAATAAAGGTGTCCCACTATTGTATCCATGATTTTCATGTTGGCCTTGTCGTTGCACCAAAAGATCAACCTATCAATGCCCAATACAAGCTAGAGTTAAGATCCATGGAAGGCAGTTAAACCATGTCACAAATTCTGAGCACCATGCTGAACAACCAAGAAGACCAAGGGTGCATACCTTGCAACAATCCTGCCATCACAAGCAAGGGATTCAAACCCATGACTAGCTCTGATACCAATTGTTGGCCTTGTCGTTGCACCAAAAGATCAACTTGTCAATGCCCGATACAAGCTAGAGTTAAGATCCATGGGAGGTGGTTAAACCATGTCACAAATCTCGAATGCCATGCTAAACAACCAAGGAGACCAAGGGCACACACCTTGCAATAGTTCATGACCTTAGACCCAAACTTAGATGGTACTGGGTTCCCTTGGAATTTTTACTTCATTGTGAGAGGCACTTGTTCTTGTTTTAACTTCTTTTCCCTTGTTCCCTTTGATTTTCTCTCAATGGGAACTTCCTCTTTTGAGTTAGAAATTTGATAATTATCCTACACTACTGATAATTATCAAGAAAATAAAATACATATGAAGAGGAATTTAGCAAAATCATTCAAATTATATCATTGTTCATCAGGATAGACCCCATTCAGTAAGTTAGCTCAACATCTTTGGGTTTTGGGTTCAGGACAAAATTGAGAACTTGATCATTTTAAGCACAAAAATAAACTTTGTCGAGAGTCAGGTTCAGGTCGTGACTTGACACCTATACCTTTTCTAATGACCAAGTTTAGTGCAATTCCATGTTTTGATCTTGTAGTTTTCTATCGAGATCGGGTCTTCACTAAGTAACAACACTTTAACCAACTAAGTATGAAGGGGTTATGCAGATTTATGATCTTGATGTTAAACCAAAAGTTAGGATTGGGTTATAACTTGGAATGAAACCCACATTGATAGTTAAATGTATGCAGCTTCCCGAGTTTTGATCTCGATGTGATATCAGGAATTGGGACCAAGACATCGGCATGGACTAGACCTTAAATATGCAAAGTGAATAGTGGTTAGACCTGAGTTCTAATCTTGATGTGACATCAAGATCAGGATCAGTATGTCACTAGGTCATTATACATAATGATGTGGCCGAGGTTCAATGTCTTCCTAACTTTCGATCATGATGGTAAATCAAAGATCAGGAAAGAGACATAAAGCAACACTTTGGAAAAAAAAACCTTAATCATTTTTATGATGATGGTCAGATACGCAATCTTGATAGAATATTGGGAGTTGTGTTTAGAGTAGGTGAAAAAATCGGGACTCTGCAGTGGTAACACTAAGTCAAGCTTTGATTCCTCTCTGAAATACATGTGGGAATCAAAAATCACGTAGTAATAATGAAAAAGGCAACAACATGTAACACTATCTCCAAATTGTGCCTTTAGGATTAGATTGTGGTTCAGAACATGACTTTTGATCTAATAAAATGGCCAAAATTTAAAACTCATCAATTTAAACACAATTTTGACTCCTCGAGATGGAAAAACCCTTGAAAACTAGGGCACAATGGTCCCATGAATGGAAAAAAAAACAAGCAATGCAATAAAATCAAAACAAGTCCAATCAAATGAAAGGGTTCAAGGATGGTGAAAACCAAAGAAAAAAAAACCAAGGGCAAGCGAAGAAACAAAATAAAACACCAACACGCAAAGCAAGGAAAACCAAACATCCAAAAAACAAAGAAACAAAGGAAAATAAAAGAAAAACACCCCCTACCTACGAATGCACCCAAGAATTTTGATAGCACGATGAAATTGAAGCACCTTCACAAACCCTAGCTCATAATTTTGTTGAAGTTCTCCTCTTCAAACTATACAAGCCAGAGTAAATGGAGATCAAGGAGAAACACAATATAAACCCATTCACATGTGTGAACGATTAGTAATTAATTTCATTTGGTCGGGCCTCAGGATCGGGGCCAACATCATAAGTGTGGGTTACAATAACATAGGCAAGCAAGGTCGAAACCAGGACATGAACAAACTCTGAAATTTTAATCAATGTAAAATTCCAACGAAGGTCTAAGGTCCGATCCTAAAAAACAAACAAGGAAAAGTAGGAATGAGGATTAGGTTGAGAGATCAAACCAAAAATTTGACAATTTTTGAGTGCAAGTCTTGGTTTGACGTCCAATCTTGAAAAACACACAGAGAGTCTAAAGTTGGATTAGGGTAAAAACAAGAACATAAAATTTAAAAATTTCTGGTTTCGGTTCTGACCCAATGTACGATTCCAACACAAACAAAACACACAATGGTGGAAAATGGAAGTTGGGATCAAAACTTCATCAAGAACTTTACATCTTTAATATTTTAAGGTAGTGGTTCTGATCCGAAACCCGACTTTGACAGACAAAGAAAAAGACAAGGAAACATGCGGGGACCAGGATCGGGACTCAAACAAGAACCAAAATTTTCAAAGTAACTAGTGTCAGTGTTGGTCTAAAACCAAAACCTAAAAAAGAAAGGAAAACTGGGCTTAGGAGAAAAAGAAACAATTCTAAAGACCTAAACAAGAACATCAAGGACAAAAAAAACAAAAGGGGGACCCATTTTGACCAAAACAAAATGGGGTGGTTATGCAAGGCATAACACTACTCAATGGCTCCTCCTCTGAACAAACGACCCTAGAAATTTATTTTGAAAGAGTTTCATGAGGTAAGTCTTTTAACTCCCCAGGTGATGTGGTTTTACATTTGTGTGATTTTGATTCTACTTGTCAATGGCTTGAGCAACATACTCTTGTTGGGTATTTTGTTGGGAGGACTTCCCCTAAAAGTGTGCTTAAAGAATGGGTCCACAAGGCCTAGGTCCTTCATGGGGTCTACCTTGATATGGTCCAAAATTTAACCATTTTTTTCTTTTCCACTTTATGGAGGTCAGTCATGTTCAGACAATCCTGAATCATGGTCTCTAGTATGTCAAGTCTTCTCTATTGGTTTTCCAGTCATGGACATGGGACTTCACTATCTCAGATGACAACAAGTTGCGGGTCCTGGTATGGATTGAGTTTCTAAGGTTTCCTTTTCCTTGTGTGCCTTTTTTGAGTCATATTGTGTCCTCTTTGGGGAAATTCATTTGTATTGAGCCAAATAGGTTCTTCCAGGCCTGACCCTAGAAATGGGTCTATGTTGAAGTGAAACTTTCACAAGATTTGAAGGACTCCATTTCCATTCAAATTGGAGCTCTCTAACATACCCATAAGGTCACTTATTTTAATTTTCTGAACATGTGTTATATATTTCAATTTGCAAACCACAATATCAAGGACTTCCCTTTGGTAGTGCCTCGTACTCCTCTGTCATGGGACTCTAGAAAGCCCCGTTAGGTGGATAATTTTGTTGCCAAACTTGATGTGAAATGGACCACGGTTATAAACCATAAACACAAGTCTAGTGGCTCTAGGATGGTTTCCAAAGTCCCTAAACTAGCTAAAGTTGTTTCAAATCCTTCAGTGAAGGGGAAAGAGGCCCCGATCGGGGCTAACAATATTCCAACATAGCCCAAGCTGAAGGCTATGCCTCAGCCTATTTCTGTTATGATAGCACAACTGAATGTATCTAATCCATGATGGGAGATCAATGGTAGTCTCACAGTCCTTTTCTGCCATTATAAGAAGGAGAATATGTGTAGGAGAAATGAATACTTTCTTCTCCTAATATTCAAATTGGGTCAGTTCCTCTAAAAAATTTGCAGAACCGTTTCTCTACTCTAAATGAGGAGTCACACTCCATTGATATGGAGTAGTTTAATTCATGAATTTACTCTCATGGAATGTTCAAGGTCTAATAGACCTCTCCAGGAAGTATTTTGTTAGGGATACTATGTAGAGGTATGTTGGTATTGAAGTGCTTTGTCTCCAAGAAGTTAAAATCTCTGGTTTCTTGCTCGCATCAGTTTGTCATTCTATTTGGCCAGACAGTCCTATGATTTGTACTACTCATGAAGTTGGACGTGGTGGAGACAAGTTTGACCCCACACATCGACTCATTTGGATCCTCCTTAACATTGATAATCACTCTTTTGGGATTATTAATATTTATGCCTCTAATGATGTTGTAGAATGCTCTTTGCTTTGGTGTTGGATTTTTGATTTATTTCCAATTGCTACTTGGCTATTGTGTGGGGATTTCAATATGGTTGATATAGCATATGATAAAGATGGAACTCTACCATTCAGGTGGGAAGATAGTGAACGATAGACATGGTTTTACATGTGCAATAAATTGGGACTCTTTGATCCTAATATTGGCCACCACCATTCTCATTCCCTCTAGAACACTTGGTGTAATTTCAAGGTTGATTTTGATAGGATATTTAAGCACCTTGATTGTTCCATGATCTCATATCAATCTTTCTTCTCTTTTGAAAACTCTTCACTCCCAATTAAGTCATTAGTAGATGTGACTTTGTCATATAATTTCCCCATTTCTTTTCGCATTGAATAAGAGACAAGATAGCATCAGGCTTGCAAAACATAGTTTTTTAACATGTCCCTACTTTGTCATCAACCCACATTGGTCCACATTCATAGGGTTTGTAATTTGGAGTGTACACAACCACATAATATAGTCTATATTAATTAGTGGAATGATTCTATCACTCGCACAACAAGATTTCTGCACATTTATGGGTGTCAATTGACCACTTTTCATCAATGGTCTTATGAAGCTACCACAACTGACTTGCGCTCAGCTATCAAGGCTCTAGCAGCTATCACTTTCTCTCCATCATGGCAAGTCAGGGTGGTAGAATTAAGACACAAAAACCAATTTGCATACAATTACACTACCAGAGGTGCGCAAATCAAAGCCATATTACACTGGTTAAAGATTGGTGACCATTCCTCTAAGGAGTTTTTTTTGGCCTTGCGTACTAGTCACTCTTCTCCTAACATCAAAAAAATTAAAGAAGGAACCTAGGTAATTTTTTAGCTAACTAAAATTCTCCAAGCCCTTTTTTGGCATTATGAACAAGTTTTCACTGCTCAGGAGTATACACTGGAGCAACAACAAGCCCTTCAGGATTGTCTTGTTTTTGTGCCAAATAGGCTATCTTCAACCCATAAAGTTTTTTGTGAACAATTACTTGTTGTTGAAGATTTGAAGGAAGTCGTCCACTCCATGGCTGATGACAAGGTCTCGGGGGTTGATGGTGTCCCTTATGAATTTTACAAGGTCCTTTGGGACTGTGTTGGGCAAGACTTGCATAAAGTCTATCTCGAGGCTTTTCATTCCAAAACCCTAGGCAATATAATTAATAAAGGAAATATTAAATTTATACATAATCCTAGAGATCTTGAGGATGTATGTAACTGGTGGCCTATCAGGCTCCTCAATGTCTCCTACACATAGATAAGGTTTTGGCTTTGAAGATCTGCCATCTTTTTCCTTAGATTGTGCACCTGGATCAAACTGGTTTTATCAGGTCCATTTTTATTTTGGATAACATTATTATTGTGTGGAAATGTATGGAGTGGGCCAAGAATTCGATCTAGAAAGCTATTTTATTCAAAATTGAATTTGCTAAAGCCTATGACTACATTGAGTGGCCTTTCATTTTGGCCATGTTGAAAGCATTGGGGTTTGGGCCTAACTTCATTTAGGATTTCCAAATACTTTTCTCAAACATGTCTTCCTGTATCACCATTAAAGACCACCAATCTTTTTCCTTTGGTTTATTTCGCTCCATTCGGCAAGGATGCCTGTTTTCTCCTTCTCTTTATGTGCTTGCTACCAAAGGATTTGGCTATTTGCTGGCCAATGCATTTTCTCAATAGTGTGTTAAAGGCATTACCCTACCTAACTCCCAAGCTCAACTTGTTAATGGACATTTTGTTGATCTCTTTCCTCACCCTTCTGAAGGAAGAGAACAATATTAAGGTGGCTCTTGAATGTCTTAAAAAAAAATTTCTTATGTCTGGCTCCGCCATTCAATGGCATAAAAATTTGTGCTACAGGAAATCTATTATGCCCACTCCTCACTAGTTTCAACAGTACTATTGGAAATGGATTGGCTAGGGGAAATCTTTCAGTTTCTGGGCATTCCCTTCACCTTCCAAGATTCTCCAACTAAATTGTGGCAAGGCGTTCTCTCTAAGATTGAGAAAAAGCTAGACTATTGGATTACCAAGCCTCTTTATCTGGTAGGAAAATTCCAAGTGTGCTCTCTTAGATTTTGGTGGCTACACATGTTTATTACTCCTCTTATTGGGCTCCTTCAAAAGCTTCCTATGCCAAGCTTGAAAAGATACTTTAGGAATTTATTTGGGCCTCTACAGAGTTCCATATAGGGTTGGACCATGTTTCCTAGGAGTTTTTTTTCCTTCCCAGAGATTCTATAGGACTTGGTCTACTCTCCACTCAACAAGAAGGGATTTCCTTTATTGTGAAATGAATAATTAGAGCCCTTACTAGAGATGAAGCCGAGAAAGTTCTCCTTAGGAATTGCATCCAATCTAGATTTTCTATTCACAGACCCTCCTGGAAGGGGATTGGATTTCAAGCCCTTTTGGTTATGAAGGAACCAGTCCAAATTATAGGAATTGTTGTAGCCAAGAGCATTTGGAGATCTTGGTAAGCGGTTAAGCCTTGGCTCTGCTAGTTCAACTCTAGTTTATGTGATGGGATTTCACTCAATCAAAAAAAAAATTGGTGGTCACCTCTCTTTACAAATAATGGTCATTGATTGGCCAAGTTGCCATGGCTTAAGGTACCAAGGTTCCACAAGACAGGCGTTCAAACTTTGTAGCATGTGTTTCACAAACCCACAATGCACATTACATTGTGGGAAGCTTTTTGTGCTCTTTATAGTCTTCAAAACCAAGACCATAAAACTTATGATGGTCTAGTGAATGTTATTCCTACATATATGCTTCATAAGGTGAGAATTCGTGGGTCCAAGCTCTGGTGGAAGGACTAAAAGTGGTACCCAAACACCCCTTTTAGGAATTACAAGCCTAGGCTTGGTATATGTAGCTTTCTCCACATTTTCTGATCATTGAAAATTACAACTAGAGGTGGCTTCTTCAATCTTCTACTCATGTTTGGTGAAAAATATTCTTTCCCACTTGGTCTGCAAGTGTTGAGCCAAAATTTGCCCACTTTTCTTGGTGTATTCTTTCCAAGGATTTCTTGTGGGGTCTCAGCTTGTTCACTTGGGGGTCCAGGACCCTTGGTGCCCTTTTTGTGGGCAAGCTAAGTCTTTTAAGCATATCTTTTGGTTTTGTACTAGAGCTCAACAATTTTGGAATTGGATTCATGACTTCTTTTGGCCTTTTAGATCAGAGCCCTTCTATTAGCATATGGTTCTACTGGGAGATTCACCTAGAATTCTTGCTAAATATACCTATCTTTGACACACTTTCAAGGTGGAAATCCTCTTCAATATCTAGAAAGATAGAAATACCTACTTATTTTCTAACACCCAAATGGATAAAAATGTTTCATTGTATTCTAAAGCTACTATTTTCTCTAATGTTCTCTTGCAGATTCAAGTTCAACCTAACAAGCTTGCACTTGAGGTGGCTCAACTTCAGGTGATTTTGGATCATTGGGGTGATTCCCCATGTATTGTGGCTCAGGTGCCCACTTTTCCCACTTCCTCTCATGGTCGATCACGCTCTCAGGGCTGGCAGTGGAGTGTCTCTTCTCGCCCTTGCTCTCAACCTCCTTTTCGACGTGGTTCTCACCCTCCTCAGTGTCTCATTCTCCTCCTCCATGGGTTGGCCAGGGGTGGCCCTATGGAGGAGCGGTAGGGAGAACTGATGGTAGTTCTGATTGGCCCTTTGATAATATTCTTGCTAGTGGCTCTAGTTGGCCAGACTCTGGTAAATGTTTTTCATGTCTGTAACTTGCAATCTCACCTCAACATGAGGATAAAGAAGATAAATAAAAGATTTTGATGATGGATGGGGTACTCCTCTTAACATCATTCTAGACCCCTCTGATGTATGGGGGAAGAACTTGGATGATAGAGACCCTCTTGGCTCTGTTGGTACTACTTTGGTTGCTTACTGACATTTTTTTGTTTGTAATCTTTGAATTCTAGGCTAGGACCATGTGATTGTTGGTTTTTTGGTTTTCTAGGCACTGCCCATGTGACTCTCAGGGTGTGCCTTCTTACCAACCACCCATTTTTGTGAATATGTATTTTAATCTTTATAAATAATATAGATTAGTTCCTATTTGTAAAAAAAAACTATATTTGGGTGATGACCTTGTAGTGTGACAGTAAGTCACAAGCCCTGTTGAGAGGGTGATCACATGTTTGAGCCTCACCAATTCTTGTAGGAACAAAGAACCAAAAAAGAACAAGGATGATGGCACACTGGATGAAGAAATCAAGGGTCATTTGTCACCATACAAAGGCTATGGACAGATGGGAGACTGGAGATAGGAGCAGTGACAGAGAAGTACATAGGTAGCTTGGAGGACTAGGAGTAGACATAGAGATAAGGAGGTGCAACAAAAGGAGAGGGTCGACAGTGGGAGAGATGAAAGGAAAGGAAGAGAAGCTTGAAGGAGGAGGCAAGACTATTAGGCACGAAGAGATAAGAAGGAGCAACAAGGTGATGGAGGCTTGTTGGAGATATGAGAGGAAGAAATGGGAGCCTTGAGGAGGAAGCAGAGAGATAGGAGGATGGATGGAAGAAGGAGGGGTAGATATTTGGGTCAGGTGTTCGAATCAGGAACATGGTGCACAGTCGGCTCACCCATCGATGACTATTGTTGATGGTTGTTGGAGAACCTTGAGCACAGCAGACGGATAAGGGGCTGGAGGGATAAGAAGACCATGAATGCTTAGCGTAGTTGAGATATAAGGAGATGGATTGATAAGGAGATCAATTCAAAGAGATAAGGTGGTTGTGCTAGAGCATAGAGTGATAAGGATAACATGGTGCTATGCTTGCAAGAAGAGAGATGATGGGGATGAGTTCCCCCAAAAATGTGGCCTGACTGGTTCATAGCTCCAGTCAAAAAAGTGTTTATGAATCAAAAAAAAAAAAACTATATTCCATTGTGAACACCTCTCGACGTAATTACATATATATAGGGGTTTCAGTTTCCATATTATAGGGAACCTCCTATACCATCTCAATATATTGAGTTGTTTTAAAAAATTAAACAAGAAAACCAAATGACAAATTATCTATGGGAATGATTGATATTCCTAACATATGGTCTTAGAAAAATTGACACCTAGAGTATGCCTAGTTTGTCCAAGGGAAGAAAACATATTCGTTGTAAGTGGGTGCATAAAAATTAGAGAATTTGGATGGTTAAATAGTTATAAGGCTACATTGGTGGCCAAGTGCCACTCTTAGACCAATTTTTTGTGAAATTTTCATTCATTTTTGCTATGTTATCTTCTATTAGATTCACATTATATATTGCTTCAACATATAATTTTTAAATTGAACAAAATAATGTTAAAATTCCTTTTCTATAAGAGGATATTGAAGAGGATATTTATATGTATTATATAGATGGTTTTACTATTAAATAGAATGAATATTTGGTTTGTAGATTAAAATGTTCTTTATATGGTTTGAAATAGTCTCCTTGTATATGGTATGAGAAGTTTGGTGAATTTTTATTGTATTTAGGTTTTGTTAGGAGTGAAGAGGATCACTATGTATATCTTAAATTTATCAATGATCAAGTTCTAATCATTTTCTTATATGTAGATGAAATGTTTTGAAGTTTCCAACCCCAAATGGAACAATATCTATTGTGATTTAGCTAAGATTTTTTGATTTGTCTCAGTTTGGCATATTGGACATTTTGTCAAACACTTTGAATTATATCGAACTAAATGTTTAGCTTCAATGATATTTGAGTTTGCAAATATAGTATTGTTCTTAGCACATATATTTTATATAAAAATACAATTTGCATCACATTCTTAACATGGAGGTGGATACAAGCATTCTGTATATATATATTTGTGAGTTCATTAACAACATTAATATTTATATTTTTTTGAGTACATAAACAACAAAATTAACTATATATTCTAAGAAATATTAATTACAACTGATATAAATACCAATTTATCCATGCAAGCTATAAATGAATACTTCATCCAAAGGTAACAACTTGCAAGTATAATCCACACAACATTGGATATCTTGAAAACACATTCCAAACTTATGAAATGCTCAGAAAAGCACTACACCCAATAGTTGTTTACACATGACAAAAATCATGCATTCCAACACTTGGTTTCCAAAAGTCTTATACCAACAAAGGTATATCATAGTAGTAAGAAATAATCCTCACGCCACTGAAAATGGATTCTTCAATTAGCAATACAAACCTTTAACAAAAAATGCCCAGCATAATGGAGTTTATCAAACCCTACACGTAGAAATTGCTTTCAATATTTACCATATATGTAGTATGAATGTTTCAAAGTTCAAACCCTTGCCTAGCAACTGCCAAATTATTGAAGTTCTCCTATAGTTCTCTTTGCTCTAAAATTAATGATCAATATATTTTTGCAATATTATGATATATCATTCAAACTCTTGAATATGAAACTCTCCTATAGATTCATTGAAGCACACACACAATTACTGCATTGGAATTGTCTGCAAACTATTCTTCCTAAGGGGTGACATCCTCAAAAAGCTTAATATTTTCATACTCTCTAGTCTTCAACAAAACCCTTAGCCAAATTCATCTTCTTCAACAATGAATGAATCAATCAATGAAATGAATTCAAAAATGCCCTTTTATATTTCACCTCAAATTCAACTTAAATTTATTTAATTCAATTTACTTTCATTTCCCTTTTAATTATGATGCACAACTTAATAATATAAAATATACTTTAAACCATTTAAGTCCCTTTTTAATAAAGTCCTTATATCTTCCTTTCAACAATATAAATTTGTGTGATGGGGAGAACACTAGACCGAAAGATGGATCAAACATGTTAAATCTAAGAATCTAAGCTAAGATTAACATATTAATCTAAGATATTAACCTACAGATGTGAAATGAAACTAGGCTATCCTAGCATGCATAAATGAATCTATGATTACAAAAATGAATGAACATAAATAGCGCAACCTTTCAATCCAATAGTGGAGTGTATTCACCTAATTTTGGGTTGTTCTTATCACCGCAAAGCCTTCAAAGTCCATGTGAAAAAGCTAGATGAATGGTATTTTTGGTTGGTTTATCAAAGAAAAAGGTGAAGCTCTATCAATGGTGTTCTTGACAGCACTTCATTGCTCAATGTATGTCGAATGTCTGATCCTTTTTTGTGAGGAAAGGGGTTTCCTATATAGAAAATGAGATTTGAAATGGACGATCGAGATATTTTTGAAGAATATCTAGATCAATGGTCAAAGTGAGTTGACAGAAATTAGACATGAGAAGTGAAAAGTTGATTGCACAATTTGGGTCATTGAGAAATAGATTGGCTATTTAGGGATGTGATTGATTAGTTAACAGATTTAGATTGACCAGTCAAGAATTTGATGGATTAGTTAGGAATTTGATGGCTTAGTTAGGAATTGTGATTGACCAATTAACATATTAGATTGTTTAGTTAACCATTTGGATTGATTGAGTTAACAAATTAGATTGCTTAGTCAGAAATCATAATTTTACCAATTAGAAAAGTGGGTGAGGAATATGAACTAATTGATTTAATTAATTAATTCCTTTTTGGAGTTGAACATGCAAATAAAGTTTAATTTTTGAAAACAAAGTTGCATTAGTTTGATTTTGATTTTAATAGTTTGATTAATTATTCAAAATTTGGACAAAAAGTGTTGTATTTAAAATATTATTTAATAATTTAATCCACCTAGAATAATAAAGTAATTTAGTGAAGTAATAAATAATTGGCATTATTTAATCAATCAGGATGAAATAAATTGAGATTAGGACTTTATTAAATAAATATGATTTATTTAATTGGTCAAAATGATGAAACATGGATTAATCAAATAATGTTGGTTTATTTAATCAATAGAGGAATTAGGATTTTCAAAAGTTTATTAAATATAAATGAAATTTATTTAATTTGTTTGAAATTATGAAAAAGTGAATTAATTAAATAATCTTGTATTATTCAATTAATAGAGGAATTAGGGTTTTTGATGTCATTTTGATGTGGTGCGATGTGGGAACGTTGTGGTATGATTTTGATATGATATGAGACATTACGAGATGATTCTGAGATGTTTCGAGGTGATTTTGAGATGATTCGAGATGATTCGAGACATTACGGGGTGATTCTGAGCTATTTCGGGATGGTTTTGAGATGTTACAAGATGTTATGAGATGATTCTGATTCATTTTGAGATGTTAAGGGATTATTCTGAGTCATTCCAAGATGTTAAGATGTTACAGGATGTTTCAAGATAATGTTCCATATTCTTTGATGTTGTTTGAGGTTGTTCGATGTTGTTTGATATTTTTTGATGTTGTTTAAGGTGTGTGATAGGTGTCAAGTCAATTTTACATGTCTACATTTTGCCCCTCTTTGATACAAAGTACTGGTTGCTTTTTTTCAAATATTTGGTGTTTAAGATCAAGTTTTTTTGAAAAATATTTATGCCCCACTATGCCCCGAAATTCAATGAAATGGTGGTAGGACTTTGTGGTGCCCCCTCGAGAGGTTGACCAAAAATTTTAAGCTTTCAAGTCACGCTGTTGACACTATTGTACTATCATTTCGATGTTTTTAGATGAAATGTTATATCAATATGTGCCTCGTTTCTCATTCCGATGTTTTCTAGAGATTTTAATTTGAAAGTATGAACATTCCCTAAGTGTAATTAGGGTTTCCTAGATGAAATTTGGGTTTTCTTGAGGTGTTATATAGGCAATTTGTCTTCAAATTGGGTCATTTTTGCTTTGTTCCTCTTGGTAATTCTTGTCTCTGGATCCACATTCTGTCAATTTTTTGAGGAAGAATCCCGAGATTGGAGGTCAAGACCCATATCATTCTGAGCTTGTTCAAGAGTATGGACAACCTTTAGGCATCGGTGGCCTGGTATGTACATTCTCCCCTTTTTCTTTTGTCATGTTTTTGTTCTCGTTATGCATGTGCAAAGTCTTGGTAGACAATAGCGTTATTTTTGAGATTCCTTCACAGTTGCATCGGTTTTAGCACTTTTGTACTTGTGAAAACTATGCTATTGTTCTAAAATTATACTATTGTTTCATGTTTTTATTTAGAAACTGTGCTATTTTAAAAAACTACGCTATTGTTCTAAACTTGTTCTATTGTTTTTGTTGTTTTATCTTAGCTTTTGTTCTAAACCCTAGCATGTGTTTGTTTGTCATTATAAATTTCATTTGTCATCATTCTCATTTTGTTTTGTGTTGTTTTGCATGTTTAGAGTGAAACCATAACGTTCTGGTTTAAAAACAATTTGCAAGTGAGTCCCCAACCCCTTGTGACGAGAGAGAGATGTCCCCATCATTTGGTTGATCCGATGCCCATTTTGGAGCATTGGAGCAAGACTTTCTTGACGTTGTGGGATTGCATTATATTTGTTACATGTATCCTATCAAGACCCATATGATGATGATGATTTCTCTTGTGGAGAGGTGGCAAGCTGAGACATCCTCCTTTCATTTTTCTACAAGGGAGGCTACTATTACGCTCAAGGATGTATGGAGGATTCTTCATCTTCCTATTCATGGTGAGCTTGTTACGTACTAGGTTCAATGAGGTGCCCACACCATGCAGTGTATGTTAGGTGTGGGACACTTGGATGTTTGTGATTCAAAGGTTGATTTTTCTGATAGTGTGTAAACCTTATCATTCTTGTCCTCTATGGTTTGGTATCAGGATTGGTTGTTTCTGATAGACGAGGTCGACAATTTGTAGTGGGCTGGGGTACATGCATTGAGAGTATGCTAGAGCATAGTACAAGATATTCTTGGGGTGTCTAATTACTTTCTCATCTCTACCACAATATGCACGAGGTGTTGTATCAAGGCAGAAAGTCAATGTCTATAGGTGTGTCACTTTTGCATATTTGGGCATGGGAGAATATTGCAATGACTCATCCAGATGGGATTCAGGATCATTCTTTGGATGATCCATATTCTTATCATTATGGAGAATTTATGCATTATACCTTACCTAGGGACCTGCATTATTGGCACCGTGTTTTTGATGAGATGCCTAGTTTTGCATGGAGACCTTATATGAGCTGGAAGGTTTGGCCAGAGGATGCAAATCAACTTGTGTACTACCTGCATACCCATTGGTTTCTTGGCCATTCATCATCTATGATAGAGTGTTATCTACCAGACCAAGTCTATCACTAGTTCAGAGAGATAGGGGTGTGTTCTTGATGGGTATGAGGCTCATTTTGGTTGGAATTATCAGGAGGTCTATGTATGGGGTCTCTAGGTTAATGCCAATGTGATTTCTGATTTTGGAGCTCTTGCCCCAATTGGCTGGAGTTGGTTTTTTGGTGTGGCAGATCCAAGTACTACTTGTGATTATGAGGAGTGGCAGGCACAACGTAAAACTTTAAGACTTATTGATCCTAGAGGTGATCCAATTTTGTGCAGAGTAGGCATTATAGGTCGTCACAGTGGGCGACAACCTACTGAGGTTCTCATGGAGTAGTTGGATCAAAGTTGACGTGATGAGGCACAAGATATATAGGATGAGCGAGTTCCTCCTACATAGGGTTAGAGACAGGTTTTGGGTCCTCCTCCACCAACTAGGGATGTTGATGTATTACTAGCTCAGATGACTCTAGCTAGAGATGCTAAGATTGCACAATGACAAGTTGTAGAGGCTTTGGTAGACACTTTGAGGGTTGAACAAGAGAGTGTGATTGGTAGATTGCATGTTGCAGAGGCTCAAGTAGTGTTACTTAAAGCAAAGAGAGATACTCCCTAGGCAGATCAAGAGAGCAATATTGGTAGATGACATGTTGTAGAGGCTCAAGTGCTATTACTGCCAGCAAAGAGAGATACTCTCTAGGCAAAGCATGATAGTATGCGAGTTGAGAGAGATTAGTATCTACAAGCATCCACCTATTATCAAACCTTATATGATGCTACTGTTCCTAAGGCCTCTTGGCATCCATGGTTTAGGGAGATGAGTGTTGCAAGTGATGGTGGCGGTGGTGTAGGTGTAGGTGATCAGTCTATGAGACAACTAGATCATTTTAGTTTCCAATAGTGTTATGTCCCTCCTATTGGGGTCTTACTATTTTTGGTACTTGATCTTCATTTTGTAGACATGTGTGTTATATACATTCATTGGTCTAATCAGGACCTTGTATATATGTTATTATTTTGTATTTATCCTATCACACTTGTGTCACTGTGGATGATGTATTTATGACATATTCCTTTTTTGATGATGATCTATGAGATATACCTTCTTTGATTCAGCCTCATTTTATGTTTATGTGATGGTGATATATGATGATGTACGTTTATATGTGTTTTTGTGCTTTTTTGATGTATGAATTTGATGTGGATGAATGAATCATACTTTGTCTTGTTTCATGATGTGATGTATGTTGATAAATGATGCCCCATGCATGATACATGATGTTTTTAATTGGTTTATTATCATCATGATATGTATTGATAACATTTGTGGATGGATAATGGATATGGTACCGATGATGTTTTATACATGATGAATGTTAATTAGAATAAATATGATACTAGATAGAGATATGATGTTAATTAGAAGAAATTTGATAATGGATAGAAATTTGATGTTAATTAGAAGAAATATGATAATGGATAGGGATTGATGAGTTTCTTTCGCTTCGCTTTAGAGACTTTGTGGTTTGAAAAACCCTATTTGATATAGCAAAAAAATATTATGCACCAGGGTATGAATATCCAAGGTGAATTTGTATCTATTATGTGGACTTTGAATCTACAAACAAAGAGTATCTTTGTTCATACTAGACATACAAAAACTTTGTTTAAAATATAGGGGGGTTGCATGAAAAACATTTTGGACCAATCACATAGAGAGGTATAGAACACCTAACATGTAACTGGTTCGCGAACTACTTTAATACAACGTCCATAATAAAGCAAGTACTCGCCATGGTAATGTTAAAAAAAATTCTTACAATCAACAAATCAAAATGACACTCAATTGCCCCCATTCCTGCCTCTCTAAATCCTTGTGGACATCCTTGATAGATCCTAGGAATGAGTCAATAAATTAAATCACAAAAACTAAGACCGCAAAAAGATAAAAACAAATTTGTACTATCACTTGCCATATTTATTTAGGGTGGGACTATTATCCATTGTTGATCATGTCTATCGTAGGAACGGATCCATTAAGGCATATCTCAGGATGTTGTTGGGACTTGTTTAAAAAGATAGGTAGTTGATACTTTGCCATTGTTTTTGTCTATTTATAGTCAACTCTTATGCAATTGTTTTGTTTGAAAGTTCTAGTTTGTGATGTTCCCTTTGTTTTCTCAAAGGATGATTGTGATGATTCATTTATTATGGGTGAAATTTTTATTGTGGATTTTGATGACAGGATGGGTCTTTCTTTTATTTTCTAAGTTCTTATGATGTTATTTTTGTTATTTTTAGGGGACTAACCTAGGGTCTCGGGGGCTCATCAAAGATAAGCCTTTCCTACGTTGTACACGTAGAGGCTCATAGTTCGCTTGGTTTGACCTTTTCTATTTTGTGAATGTTTTTGGATTTTGTATATTGTATATGTTTTTGGGATTTTGTATTTTTTGACGAAGTTGAAATAAAGCATGTTGGAAACCTAAGGGGACTGACCTAGGGTCTCAGGGGCTAGAAAGACTTACCTACATTGTGCATGCAAAGACCACGTAGTTCGACTATTTGACTCAAAGCATGAATTGTTTTTGAGTAAACAACATCGATAGCTTGGATTGATATCCCATTTCTATGTCTAGAGGATATGTTGTGGGAAATTCACTTGAACTAGCTATGAGGTTCAAGAAAATGTTGATATATTAGACTATTTGAGTGAAGGAATAATTCAATGATGTTGTTTTGTTTTCAATGTTTTTCAAATATTTTTGATTTTTGACAATTTTTATTTTTATTTATTTTTGCCCTTTTTCCTGGGCTGTAAGATGTTGAAAACTTGGATTGATACTGCACCTTGTTTTTTTCCAGAGGATATGGAAAATCTTACTTGAACTAGTTGTGGGATTCAAGAAACTATTGATATCTTAGAATTTTCAAGTGAAGAATTAATCCATGTTGTCATCATCTTTGAAGGTTACCTTGGTAGTGCATTAGTGGTACACCTTGTTGTTGGGAAGATTTTTTTTGAAGGTTACCCTGGTGATGTGTTGGTAGGTATACCTTGTTGATAGGATTAATTTTTTTGAAGGTTACCTTGGTGGTACATTGGTGGGTATACCTCAAGTTGGTGGATTTTTTTTTGAAGGTTACCTTGATAGTGCATTGGTGGGATACCTTATTGTTGGGATAAATGCCTAGATTACAACATGAGCTAGAAGACAAATATCAAGATTTATTTTGAATCAAGATGCAAGCATTTTACCCAAAGTGTCTTAGCAATTTAGGCAATGGCTTATCTTGTGATAGGATAACATGTTTGGATAGAGTAAGCCTCTTTGGAAAATTCCTCAAATAATGTTTTAGGATAGCATCAGTGATAATGAACCATGTCAAGATGTTTTCCCTAACCAAGTGTAAAATGTATATCAAACCTTTGTCAAGATCAATATAAGTTGGATTTTGGAGAAATGGATTGGGTTTTTTATGGATAAGTTGAGATGCTTCCACCTAAAATGGTTCATGTAGATGCTTGATTCTACACATTACACTTGTTTTCTAGTTTTTCATCATGGTACTTTCCCAAAGAACCACCATAGTGGTTTTCACTAGAGAATGATTTTTCTCTTGACTATTTTTCTTGATTTTTTATTTATTGATTTTGATGTCACACAAGATGCATGTTTACTAGGGTTTCATCATGGTGACCATTTTTTGCTCATGTTGAACCACTTGGTGGTGCTGATTTAGATGTTATTGGTGTTGATATGGTTTTTTTTTATGTCATGATGTGCCAACGATATCCTGCTTGGAGGATTTGTTTCACTAGGATACGAGCACTTGAATGTAACCCTTGGAAATTATTTTCTTCCTTGTTGATGTCAAAGTTAACCTTGTTGGAAAATGTGCCTCAATTTATTGGCTTGGACCTCTATTAAAGGCTTGAAAAATTTATGCCCTTATCTCTTTACCATAGAGCTCTCATTTGGTCAGCTTGACCCTTTGGTCGCTGAAGACTCTGTTTGATCGGCAAGGCTCCAAAGGTTGTCACAACGATGGGCCGACAGGCATGGAGTTGGCAGTTTGTTTGAAGGATTTGGCTTTATCAAAGGATCGCTCACCCATCGATGAAAGATTTTTCTCTGTCACACTGATGTATTGATGCCTTGTATCAATGACTACTATTAGCTTCATCCGACGGTGTTGGCTTCTTTCTGCAACATCCGAAGGCAAGTACTATTGTTTACCTTTTTGCTGAGCAGAATCGCTTGTGCGCATGATGCGTGGTGGCTTGTCAAAGTGGTGAGCATAGCGAATAGATGGTGGGCCTCAAGTTGCTTTATGAGAAGGGTTCTTCAACCGTGGACACTTGTCTACACCTCAGGAGTTCCCTAGGGAATCTAGTGGATGTCGCTGGAGATTCCTCAAAGGATCTCCAACACCCTCCACGTAGACCAAGTAGAGTTCTTGAGCGGTGGACATGTGGTAGCTTTGGAAGCTCATTCTAGGCTAGCTCATGGGAATCTTGGCGATTCCCTCCTAGATGCCCCAAAACCTCCTGAGCGGCAGACACGTGGGTTGTGGGACCCAATAGCACTAGCAGTCGATGTTTTGGCAATAGCGGATTATTGTTGGCTCAGAATGTGATGCATTTGTTAGCTATGGCAAAGGGTTCTCAGAGTCCGATGACCATTGACTGGATCACTGCTCGGTCAAGCGGCGAAACAAATGGTAGTACGACACATGGCATTTTCTCATCGATTATTTTTGCACCATTGTTGTAAAACAACATTTATCATCGGAAGCTAGATTGGTGAAAAGCAAATTATTATGTAGTATTTTAAGATCGATTTTGGCGATACACAAAGCCCGAATTGTATTTTCTTTGCAACATATTTATTGTGGGAGTGGCTCAATGCAAGTTTGTAGGTGGATTTGATCTGAGATCATTTTGGCATGTCAGTGAAGAATTGAATTTAATGCACCCTAATTGGTGGTTATAAAGGGACTTGTAATAGTCAGTCTTGACAAGTAATCAATGTACAAATTTGTAGAAGTTGAGTAGGATAATACTACGAAAGTGTTGGTAGAGTTTTGTATTCGTTGTATGCTGAAATAGCATTGTAATAGTGAGTGCATGAAAACTCTTGTTTTGTTGTGAGATAACTATCAGAGAGTGATGGCTATAACTTTGTATGTAATATTTTGCTTACTATAATACAAAGTGTTTCTCTCTTGGTGTGGTGGGTTTTTTCCCGAAAAGGTTTTCCCACATAATTTTGGTGTTATCTTTGAAATCTTTTTACTTATGTTACTCTTGTTACCCTGCATGTGTTCATCTTAAGTGTTTTAATGTTTTAAAACTAGTCTTTGCATGTCTCCTCTGTGGTTTTAGCATTAGGAAAGCATTTCCGCACCTCTTCTTTTCCTTACAAGTGGTATCAGAGCCTGGCCAATTGTGTTATCCTTGTTAGTAGAGTTGGTTTTTTGTGCTAATACTATTCCAGTGGGATTCTTACAGAGTTAGAACTTAGTTCTGTCTAAGATGGTGAGTACATCAGGAAGAGTTGATATTGAGAAATTCAATGGAGGAAACTTTGAGTTGTGGAAACTCAAAGTGGAAGACCTGTTAGTAGATAGAGACCTCTAGGTAGCAATGTTTTGAACTATTCCACAAGGTATGAAGCAAGAATATTGGGACCTCACAGATAGAAAGGTGAGAGGTCTAATAAGACTATGTCTAGTTGATTCTGTACTCCTGAATGTCCATGAGAAGAAGTCTACAACTTCGTTATGGAAGAATCTTGGCGATGTTTATCAGGGAAAGTCTCTGGTAAATAAGTTATTCCTAAGGAAGAAGTTGTACTCCTTGAAGATGAAAGAAAGTGCATTTGTTGTAGACCATCTGAACTTGTTTAATATGAGTGTTGCTTAGTTGGTGTCTGTGGGTGTAAAGATTGAGGAGGAGGGTCATTGCATTCTCTTGTTATGTTCATTACCTGACACTTGGGATCATCTGGTGATGGTTATTGGAAGTACGACTGCTAATTTTAGGATGGAATATGTGGTTTCTTCGCTATTGTCTAAAGAGATGTGGAGGAAATCTTTTGAGATGTCCAAAGAGGCTCTTGTTGTCCAAGGTATATCGAAGGAGGAAGGCAAGAAGAAGTACAAGAAGTGCAAATCTAAATCTATAGGGAGATCGAAGTCTCCTGGTAAAAATTCCAAGGTGAAATACTGGAATTGTGGGCAGCCTGGTCATATCCCAAAGGATTGCAAGGAGAAGAATAAGAAGAAGAGTAAATATTCAGACTATGACTCTTCTCAAACTAATGCAGATGCCTTCATTACAGCCTTGGAAACTCAGGTATCAGATGATGTCTGGTTGGTTGACTCGGGTGCATCCTTTCACATGACATCTCATAGAGAATGGTTCACCAAGTATGAGAAGTATGATGGTGGAAAGGTGTACCTGGCGAGTGATTCAACATTGGATATTGTTGGCTGAGGTAGAGTCAAAATTTAGTTTCCTGATAGGAGATTCAAAGGTATTAGTGGTGTACTACATATACTAGGTTTGGCTCGTAACTTACTTTTTGTTAGTAAGGTGAATGATGCTAGTGTAGAAGTTTCTTTCTCAAGTAAAGGATGCAAGATGGCTAGAGGTGCAATGGTGTTGGCTAAGGGTGTACATATTGGCACTCTGTACAAGCTGGATGCATGTCCTATTCATTACTACAACGCCTCTGTAAAGTCAAGCAAAGCTATTCCTATGGTGCCACAGCATGGTCTTCTCTACTGGGAGTTTCACCTCCATCGCATTTGTAGCCAGAGAAGCATCATAGACTCAGTCACATAGGTGAGAAAGGTTTAAAAACCTTGAAGAATAAAAATCTTGTAGAAGGGCTCGTAGATTGTAATCTCGAATTTGATTTCTACGAACACTACATTTATGGAAAGCAAAAACTTATTTCTTTTTCCTCAAGTTCTCATAAATCTTTTGTTGTACTAGACTATGTTTATTCTGATGTGTTTGGTCCAGTGAATGTTCCTTCATTATCAAAGTCTAGATGTTATGTTTCTTTTATTGATGACTTTTCAAGAAGGGAATTTATATACTTTCTTAAAAGTAAATCATAAGTGTTTAGTCATTTTAAAGAGTTCAAAAACTTGGTTGAGAATCAGACTGGAAAGAAAATAAAATGTTTGAGGAAGGATAATGGCGGTGAGTTTTGTTCTACAGATTTTGATAGATACTGTAAGGACCATGGATTAAAAGGCATAAAACTACACCTTATACTCCACAACAAAACGGGGTTGCTGAAAGGTTGAACAAGACGCTGATGGAAAAGGCAAGGAGTATTTTGAGCAGTGCTAGTCTAGAGTAGATGTTATGGTTTGAGGCCATGGCTACAACATGTTACATGGTAAATCGCTCTCCTTGCTCTGCTCTTATTGATAAGACACCTTTGGAAGCATGGTCTAGTAAGAAGCCCTCTCTAAGCCATGTTCGTATTTTTGGCTATGAGGCATATGCATATGTGCCAAATGAGAAAAGATCTAAGCTGGAGAACAAGGTTGTTAAATGTATCTTCATCAGCTATGATGTTGGTGTGAAGGGATACAAGCTTTGAAATCTTGATACTGAGAAGGTTTTGTATAGCAGAAGTGCAATATTTCATGAGCTCAAACCTTCTACAGCTGATCCACAACTAGAGATAGATCAAAGAGAAAAGAAGAATGATGTAATTGAGATTCCCCAAACTCCAAAAAAGGGACAACTGCATGGTGTACCTAAAACTAAGGAGAGCTCTAGAAGCTCTAAGAGTTTCGAAGAAGAAGAACCACAACCTCAGCCAATGAGAAGGTCTACACATCAAAAACAACAACCTGGTAGGTATGGTTTCTCCATTTTAGATTCAAACTGTGCCTATGCTTTAATTACTAGCATTGAGGAGCCTAGGACTGTTAAAGAGGAAATTAATATGCCCGATGCAAATTCCTAGTTGGAAGCCATGAATGAAGAAATGGAATCATTGGAAAAGAATGAAACCTAGGATTTGGTACCTTTTCTTGAAGGAAGAAAGTCTGTTGGTTGTAAATGAGTATTTAAGAAGAAGACTGGTCTTGAGGGCAGTGTCGAGAAGTATAAAGCAAGGTTGGTTGCAAAGGGATATTCCCAGGTAGAAGGAATTAATTATGGAGAAATATTTTCCCCTATAGCTAAGCTGACATCTATTAGATTTCTGGTATCACTTGCAGCCACGTATGACTTAGAGATCGAGCAAATGGATGTGAAAACAAAATTTCTCCATGGTGAGCTGGAAGAAGAAATTTACATGTCCCATCCTGAGCACTTTGTTGAAAAAGGTAAAGAGAGCCTGGTCTACAAATTAAAGAAATCTTTGTATGGTTTGAAGCAATCTCCTAGAATGTGGTACCAGAAGTTTGACACATTTGTGTTGTCTATGGGATTTGTGAGATCAAAATTTGATCATTGTGTGTATTTTAAAATTGAAAATGATCATGTGCTTATTATTATCCTGTAAGTGGATGATATGTTGTTCATAGGAAATAGTAAGTCTATGATTTCTGATCTCAAATCTTAGTTGTCTACAAAATTTAAAATGAAAGATCTGGGTGCAACAAGGTATATTCTAAGGATGGAGATAACCAGGGATAGAACTAGCAGAAAGCTTTGGGTCAGCCAAACTAAGTACATCAATACTGTTCTGAAGAGATTTGATATGAGTGATTGCAAGCAACTAGTTGTTCCAGTTACACAGAGAACGAAACTATCTATTGAAGTTTGTCCAAAATTTTCTACTAAGATGGACGACATGACCAGAGTTCCTTATGCGAGTGTTGTCAGAAGTTTAATGTATGTGATGGTCTATACAAGGCCAAACATTGCCCAAGCAGTGGGAGTACTTAGTCGATTTATGGAAAATCTAGGAAGGACGCATTGGGTTGTTGTAAAGAGAGTGTTTAGATATCTGAGAGGTACCTCAGAATGTGCTCTGTGTTGCCATGGAAATTTTGTTGCATCATAGAGAAATCTCATCATTCATGGGTATGTGGACTCTAGTTAGGTGGGGGAAATTGACATCAGAAGATCCACCAGTGGATACACTTTCATATTAAATGGTGGTGCAATTAGTTGGATGAGCAAGCGATAGGCTATAGTCGCTTTGTCCAAGACAAAGGAAGAATACATGGCAATAACTCACGCTTGCAAAGAAGTTGTTTGGCTCAACCGCTTATGTTCTGATATTGGTTTTAATGCAGGTCAGATCACTATTTTATCTGATAGTCAGAGCACCATTTTTTTGGCAAAAAATCCAATTGTCCATGCCAAGAAAAAGCATATCGACGTGCAGTATCACTTCATGAGAGATATGGTGGAGGATGGAAAGGTTTCTTTAGAAAAGGTGGATACTCTGAAAAATGTCGTTGATGCATTGACAAAGCCAGTAAGCTTGGACAAGTTTAGATGGTGTGCAAGTTCAATGGGCCTTGGGGCCTATGATCGCAAATGAATTCAAAGTCTGGAGGAATCCAATAAGCCTTCGTCAAGTGGGAGCTTCTTGGAAAATGTGCCTCAATTTACTAGCTTGGACCTTTGTAAAAGGCTTGATGAATTTATACCCTTATCACTTTACCGTGGAGCTATCATTTGGTTGGCTTGACCCTTTGGTCACTGAAGACTTTGTCTAATCGGTGAGGCTTCGAAGGTTGTCACAGCGATGGGCCAACGAGCGTGGAGTTGGCAGTTTGTTTGAAGGCTTTGGCTTTATCGGAGGATTGGTTGCCCATCGATGGGAGGTTTTGCTTTATCACGCCGATGTGATGATGCCTTGTATCAATGGATGCTATTAGCTTCATCCAACGGTAATGGCTACTTTCCACAACATCAAAAGGAAAGTACCGTTGTTTAACTTTTGACTGAGTGAAATCACCTATGCGCATGGTGACTTGTCAAATTGGTGAGTGCAGTGAATAGATGGTGGGCCCCGAGTCACTTTATGCGAGGGGCTGTCTGGTTGTGGAAACTTGTTTGCACCTTAGGAGTTCCCTGGGGAATCTAGAAAATGCCACTAGAGATTCCCCGAAGGAGCTCCAACATCCTCCACGTAGACCAAGTGGAGTGCCTGAGCGGTGGACACGTGGCAGCTTCAAAAGCTCATTCCAAGCGGGCTCATGGAAATCTTGGTGATTCCCTCCTAGATGCCCCGAAACCTCCTGAGCAGCAGACACGTGGGTTGTAGGACCCGATAGCACTGGCGGTCGGTGTTTTGGAGATAGCAGATTATTTTTGGCCTAGAATGTGATGCATCTATTAGCAATGGTGAAGGGTTCTCAGAGCCCGATGACCATTGACTAGATCACTGCTTGGTCAAGTGGCAAAATGAATGGCAATACAACATGCGACATTTTCTCATCGGTTGTTTTTGCATCATTTTTGTAAAACAACATTTATTGTTGGAAGCTAGATTGGTGAAAAGCAAATTATTATGCAGTATTTTGTGATCGTATTTTGGTGATTGGTAGAGCCCGAATTGTATTTTCTCTACAACGTATTTATTATGAGAGTGGCTCGATGCGGGTTTGCAGGTGGATCCGATCCGAGATCATTTTGGTGTGTCAATGAAGAACTAAATTTAATGCACCCTAATTGGTGATTGTAAAGGGACTTGTAATAGTCGGTCTTGACAAGTAATCAATGTAAAATTTTGTAGAAGTTGAGCAGGAGAATACTGCAAAAGTATTGGTAGATTTTTGTATTCATTGTATGTTGAAATAACATTGTAATAGTAAGTGCATGAAAACTCTTGTGTTGTTGTGAGCTAACTATCAGAGAGTGAGGATTGTAACTTTGTATGTAATATTTTGCTTACTATAATACAAAGTTTTTCTCTCTTGGTGTGGTGGGTTTTTTTCCTAAAAGGGTTTTCCCACGTAATTGTGGTATTATCTCTGAAATATTTTTACTTTTGTTACTCTTGTTACCCTGCATGTGTTCATCTTAAGTGTTTTAATGTTTTAAAAGTATTCTTTGTGTGTCTCCTATGTGGATTTAGCATTAGGAAAGCATTTTCGCACCTCTTCTTTTCCTTGCAAACCTTACCTTGATAAGCATATCGCGATAGAGAGACCTTTGAGTCCTTATGATAAAGAGTTGCTGCCAACACATGGTTAGTGTGAGATTTGGATATGATGGATGGTAAAATGCATTGAGGGATATGTTTAGATGGATTGGTTGATAGTTTGGAACCTTTGGCTCTCCAAACTTGAGATGATGAGCAATGATGGGTGGATATGGAGATTTGATTGGGACCAACGTCTTGATATACTTTGTAAGTTGATCTTGAAGCTTTCTTTTGCATTGCTGGACATCTTTGATGGATGAACTTCCCTTTTTGATTTTTCCCCATAGTTTCTTTGACCAATGGAGTTTGATAGGGATATTTTACTTTCTTTTTCATTTGTATCCATTTGAATTTTGCTTGTCTATTTTTCTTTGTTAATTCTTTTGCTTCAATGACTTGTTTTGTTCTTGGGTATAGCTTTTTCTCTTGTTTTTGGTCCCAATCATAATGTTGAAATATGTGTGGATGACAATTCATTGTATGGCTAGTTGTAGCATTGATAGTAATTTTATCATAATGACCCTTTGTGCTCTCTATGTTGATGCTTGCATTAAATAAAGTTTCCCCAGTATTATGGAGGTATCCCTGATATGTTTAGATTCCTTTGAATAACCAAGACCTTTATGCTTAGGATTGCCAATAATCTACATTGATTCTAGGATACCCTATTCATGTAGGCCTAATCCTCTGTCTTGATATTGAATCCTTTAAGAAATTTTATTTACAATGGGATATGTCTTTCGTTGGAAATAAGGTGTTAATATTTCTTTTCTCTATTGTGGATATTTAAATGTGGTAGCTTCCTCACTAATAGGCTCCTTTAGGTGTGGGATACCTTTGTGATTGATATATTTGGCCTGATCCTGTAAAATATCAGATTTTAATGCTTCTTCAAGAAGTATTTCTGATTTACTATCCATGCAAAAGTCTTCCTCATGATTCATTTTTGATATTTCTTCATAGGATGTTTTTGATTCACAACTTATATATGAGTCCTCTTCTTGATCCCTTTCTACTTATACAGGACATTTTTGATTCACAACTTATGTATAAATCTTCTTCATGATCCCTTTCTGACATGTCTAGCTTTTTCTATGTCTTGATCTTGTGTACATATGTTAAGAGTAGGAGACTTTGGTTCTTTGGTACTGATTTCAAGAGTATGAGACTCTTGTTTTAGATGAATATCATCTACACGTCCATTAAGAGAAAGCATCTCATGGGTAGATGTATCTGTGCTTGGTATATGGATTTGTTCTTCTTTTGGAAAATATGGGATGTCTTAGAAGATATCTACCAAGTCATTGTAATATTTTGATGATAGGGATTCTTGATCTTGACTTTGTGTGGTATCATCTTTGACATTATTTGGATCACATTATTGACATGGATCAATTTCAAAGAAAGGTTTTCTTTTAAAGGATCCTTGGATTCTCTCAAAATGTGGACATATGGGTAATGGCTCTTCGTCTAGAATTTTTTATTTGGGTATAAGCATTGGATTAAGATATCTTGATCATCAATATGTATTTCCATGAGGTTGGATAGGGTCAATATATCTTGGACTAGATTATTTCTAGACTTGGGTGATTGATTTTTATTATTCTCGAGATTAAATTCTTGATGTATGTCCTCTTGCTCACTAGATTATGTAGAGACATTGTCAATGTGATTACTGATAGATAGCTCTTGATCATTGTTTTCAAATTTTGAGGTTGAGACAAAATAATTGTTTTCATTGGTAGATGGCCCTTGAATGTCATTTTCAAAAGCTATTTCTCCATGATCAATGAGGTCTTGGATGAGGTTTTTGAGTGTAGCACATCTGTTCGTTGGGTGACCCTTGATTTTGTGGAACTCACATCATTCATATTGGTTATACCAAGGGAGTTTAAAGCTCGGTTCACCATAAGTTGGACTATCATTGATTTTGATAAGTTCCTATTGTACTAGTTCGTGCCTGATTACCTCTAAAGTTTCTCCCAAAGGGGTGAATTTCCTTCTTGGTTGGTAATCTTTCCTCTGTGGCTTTTCTTGATTGTTTTTCTCTTGTTTTTGTAGAACTCCTTGATTATGTATTTGAGGTTTTTTTTTATATTGTGCTTGAGGTACACCTTGGTGTTGCGAACCTTCTTGATATGGTGATTGAGGTACATTTTGATATTGCACTTGAGGTACATCTTGGTGTTGTGAAACTCCTTGATACTGTAGATATTGGAAGTGTTGTTGATGTGGATATTGAGGTGTTTGTGGAATGAATATTGTTTGTTGTGGATATGTAATGTTTTGACTTTGCACATGGCATTGGTGATACGTCAGATTTTGATTTTATTTAATTTCCTCAAGATCTCTCTCAATATTATTGAGGGCAATTTGATTTTCTAGACTTATTCCATGATGGGGATTTTGAAACCCTTGATGTTGTTTCCCTACTTGATGTTTTGACCCTTGATAAGAGTCATTTGGGTAATAGATCAACATGTTTTGGGATATTTTGATACTCAATACCTTATTATAAGGTCACTTGGTTTATATCCTTATGGGCCACTTTTGTCATTTGTGTTTTTTGGTGGGATGCTGGTGGGGTGTTTCTTATGAAAAATGAAATTTCTCAAGTAGCTTATGATGTCAGTTTGTTCACCTTTGATGTATGCGAGACTAGGTTGAAGTATCGGCGCTACAAGATTTGGTTGTTGAACTGGGGCAATTGGTCACCAAATGGTCATAAAGTTGGATGGTGTTATGGGATGGTTGTTGTGAAGCTCAAGACCTTAGGTTTTGAGTGTTGTTTTGGAATGATACTACTTCTTAGAAATAAAAATGTTGAAGAACTAAGGTCTATATTCCACCTCCTTGTCTAGAGGATATGTTGCGGGAAAGTTTACTTGTACTATCTATGAGTCCCAAGAAACTGTTGATATCATGGATGTCTGAGTGAAGGAATGACCTTAATGGTTTGTTTGATTTTGATTTCAAATAGGTAGGATGAAAAATAATGGATGTGGGACTATCTGATATTCTAGCTTTCCAATTGTTTTGGTTCAAACAATGATCTTATAAACAACTCTCTCTCAACTTTTTCTCCATGTTTTGAAGTATGGAAAGTGATAAGACAACACTTGGACTGACTCAACAAGCATGGACTTATGTGACCTTCATGTCTATAACTTAGGTTGTGAAATCACAACACCCAAGCCATAGTTCCCAAATGTTTACTTTGATTAATGTACCCTAAAATCAAAGCCAAAATTTTCAAAAAACTTTAAGGAAAGATCCTTTCAAAGGGGTGAAAACATAAGGCTTCTTTCACAAGTATGCACTAAATCAAAGGGTTTGTGGTTCAACCATCCCGTTCAATGTTTGTTTTGAATGTGTTCTTTTTCTTAAACCAATCACATAATTTGATGTCAAATTGTTTTGAATGTAATGGGCCAAGTTTAACATAAACCAAAAATCACAACCCTAGGGGATATACACCATTCTCTTAGGCAGGCCTACCTCATGCAACTTATGGTGCGGGCCTGTAGTCGAACATGGCAAGTAACTTCTCGGAAGTAAATTCAGATGCACCACTTTTAGAGAATGTTTTTGGATAATAGGGTGGCCTCTAAAATAATTTGGTTCTTAGTAATAACTGTAAACGTCGAAATCTGACACTCACCCACTGGCCACTTAAGGCTCTTTAACCATTCCCATTCCACTTAAGGTATGGGATTAGGTGCAGTTTGTTGTCAGTACAGTTTAAAGCTACTTTCTTATGATTTTGCAACCTTTAATATAGCTCTCCAATAAATGTGCTTTGAGACCTTGCAATGAGTTCTCCAACATGGGATGTATCTCAAGGCAAGCCCCCTCTTTAAGGTAAACTTAAAAATAAAGTGCAATGCTCAAAAATGTTCATTCGCTCACCCAAGATCGCCAAAAGGTGTGAGGGGAGAAGATAAAACACTTTATCTTTACCAATAAATGAATGCATAGTGAACAATCCATAACAAATTGATTCATTTTAAACACCTCGAGCAGTGTTATCCCCATACATATGTGAATAACATTAAAAAAAAAATTATGCTTGCACCAATAGGAAGTATTCAGGATATCATTCAAAAATCGCAATGGTGCAATACAAAAGAAATAAATTGTCCATTTTAAGCTCCAAATTTGGGTGTTTCTAAGAAAATAATCCTTGTCTCTAATTGGTCAACAAATGAAAATTGTGCGTGCATCAAAAAATGGAAATTGTTTGCGCTCTTTTTATGCACCAAATTTAAAGTTTCTAAGTTAAGAAAAAATGAAATTCGTTCATTTTTAGATCCCAAAATTGAATTTTATTTTTTTTTGTTCTTTTTAAGAGCACCAAATTCAGATTCCTAAGTTAAGAAAATAGGTAATTGGTTCATTTTTTAGATCCCAAAATTGAAGTGTCTTTTTGTTTTGTTCTTTTTAAGATTACCAAATTTAGATTCCTAAGTTAAGAAAGCATGAATTCGTTCAATTTTTAAACACTAAATCAAAAATGAGTTTTTTTGTTCATTTTAGAGCACCAAATTTAGATTCCTAAGTTAATTAAAAGTAAATCAAAAATGGGACCAATCATCTTCCCTACAATAAACATGTTAATGTTCCTTGAATCCTGCATTAGATCTGTCAATATCTGCTTACACATCCAAAAAAAAATAACAATTAGTGAAAATTTCTATTACAATAGTGTACGATCCACGCACTTATTTGTCAGAACAACTAAGTAGAAATAAAGACAACTACTCAGTTCTAGAAATAACTACTAAAACCAAACAACAAAAGCCAACACTGTCAAAAAACAAGCATGCAGGTTTTAGACAATAGTGCCATTCCCATGACAATAATGCAGTTCTTTGGAAAATAATGCAATTTTCTTGATAGACAAGAGTGCAAGTTTTCTGGACAAGAACATGAAAACTTCGTCAAGTGTGTTTCTAAGACCTACAACTTCAAAAATGACTCAAACAAATATTAGAGGAAGGGACAAGGGTCCCATCAGGTGTGCCAGAATGTGTGAGGGGGAGAACATTGGACCGGAAGACAGATCAAACATGTAAAATCTAAGAATCTAAGCTAAGATTGACATATTAATCTAAGATATTAACCTACACATATGAAATGAAACTAAGCTATCCTAATATTCATAAAAGAATCTATGATTACAAAAATGAATGAATATAAATAACACAGTCTTACAATCCTGTAGTGGAGTTTATTCACTTGATGTTGGGTTGTTCTTATCACCGTGAAGCCTCCAAAGTCTGTGTGCAAATGCTAGATGAATGGTTGTTTTGGTTGGTTGATTGAAGAAAAGGTGAAGCTCTATCAATGGTGTTCTTGACAACACTTTGTTGCTCAATGTATGTCGATTCTCCAATCCTTATTTGTGAGGAAAGCGGTTTGTCATATAGAAAATGATATTTGAAATGGATGATCAAGATTTTTTTGAAGAATATCTAGATCAACAGTCAAAGTGAGTTGAGAGGAATTAGACATGAGAAAATTGTGCAAAGTTGATTGCACAATTTGGGTGATTGAGAAATAGATTGGCTAGTTAGGGATGCGATTGACTAGTTAACAGATTTAGATTGATTAGTTAGAAATTTGATGGCTTAGTTAGGAATTGTGATTGAGCAGTTAACAAATTAGATTTTTTAGTTAACAATTTGGACTAATCGGTTAACAAATTAGATTGCTCAGTCAACAATCGTAATTTTCTCAATCAGAAAAGTGGGTGAGGAATATGAATTAATTGATTTAATTAATTAATTCCTTTTTGAAGTTGAATGTGTAAATCAAGTTTGAAGTTTGCAAACAAAGTTGCATTAGTTTGCTTTGTTTTTTATAATTGATTTGAATAGTTTGATTTAATTATTCAAATTTTGGACAAAAAGTGTTGTATTTAAAATATTATTTAGTAATTTAATCCACTTAGAAGAATAAAATTATTTAGCAACATAATTAAATAATTGGCATTATTTAATCAATCAAGACGAAATAAATTGAGATTAGGACTTTATTAAATAAATGTGATTTATTTAATTGGTCGAAATGATGAAACACGAATTAATCAAATAAAAAAATGTTGTTTTATTTAATCAATAGAGGAATTAGGGTTTTTAGGAGATTATTAAATAAATGAAATTTATTTAATTTGTCTAAAATGATGAAAAATAGAATTAATTAAACAATCTTGTATTATTCAATTAATAGAGGAATTAGGGTTTTTGATGTTGTTTTGATGTGGTGCAATGTGGGAACATTGTGGTATGATTCTGAGATGATCCAAGACATTACGAGATGATTTTGAGATGTTCTGGGGTGATTTCAAGATTATTCAAGATGATCTAAGACTTATAGGGTGATTCTAAGTTGTTTGAAGATGGTTTCAAGACATTCTAAGATGTTACAGGATGTTATGAGATGATTCTGAGTCATTTTGAGATGTTATAGGATGATTTTGAGTCATTCTGAGATGTTCTAAGATAATGTTCCATATTATTTGATGATGTTTGAGGATGTTTGATGTTGTTGAGGTGTGTGATAGGTGTCAAGTCAATTTTACATGTCTACAAAATTAATAAAGTACCATTAAATAGATCACTTTATTAATTTTTATTTAACTAGGCTTATATCACCTTTCATAATAAAGTCCTCTTTAAATAATCACTTTATTAAAATATTATAAAGTGACTTAAAAATTAATCACTTTACTTTATTAAATTAAAATAATAAAGTTAACACTTTAATATTTAATCTTTCATGCTAAGAACATCACCCGATCACTCCAAAGTTGGAAACTGCTATTGCAACTAATCTCGCAAGGTGATGTCAGAACAAAGCAGGCTAACTGCTAGTCTCCTCCTAAAAAGTAGGGATTCCCCTAAAAAGTGGGAAATGGTCTCTAATCATCTAAAATGGATCCTAAGGCCCCTACTAGGCTCCACAAGCTCCAGGTGGTCACAGGTGAACTTTCAATCCCTTCCTTAAAAATAGGAGACTAGCTCCAACCTCCTGAAACGCAACACAAACTTCCTAAAAGGTCATAAGACCCTCGAAAGAGCTCCCTATCCACTGTGTTAACCTATGGGAACCCAAATGATAGGCTAACCACCATTACTAACCAGTTGTTGCAAGGTGTTGCCCTTGGTCTCCTCAGTGTGGGCTAGTGCGATGCTTGGGCTTTGTGACTTGGCTTAACCACCTCTTGTGGATCTTGGATCCTGTATAAACTTAGCGGTTGTATCGGGCATTAACATGTTGATCTTTTGGTGCAACGGTAGCTGTATTTGCAAAAATTTGTATCAAAGCCGAGGTCATAGGTTTGAACCCCTCGCTTGCACTAGGGGGATTGTTGCAAGGTGTCGCCCTTGGTCTCCTCGGCATGGGCCAGTGTGACGCTCGGGCTTCGTGACATGGTTTAACTAACTCTTGTGGATCTTGGATCTTGTATATATCTAGTGGTTGTATTGGGCATTAACAGGTCAATTTGTTGGTGCAACAACAATCGTCTTTGCAACACCACTGCCTAGGAAAAATGGGAATTACATGTTTTTTATCGGTAACAAGAAGGAGATGATTAGGGCTCTCAAAACTTAGCCTTCTATTATATTTGAAAAGTATTTAGGGGTAAAAAAATCCATCCTTGGAATGCAAATCAATAGACATTGAGTCCATAGAAAGCTTTGGTTTATTAAGAATAAATATATGTTAACAATAGATTTTTAGTAGTTTGATATGCATGATAAAAACATGAGCTTTATTTCTTATGGGTACTTTTCTCTCTCTCTCTCTCTCTCTCTCTCTCTCTCTCTCTCTATATATATATATATATATATATATATATATATATATATCTTATGCTAGTGAAGTTGGCACTATAATATATTAAGTGGACTTTAAATCAACTATTAACAAAGCATTACTAGAATTTTTAGCAAGGTTATATCCAACTCCAATATAGATCATTGGAATTATGTTAAGAGGGTGTTTAAATATTTACAAGAAAATAATTATTTCATTTTTTTTTATCATGATGCTAATAATGTGGTTATGACATTAGACATATAGGGCCTTGCTAATGTAGATCAAGGGCAAGTGAATTAGATAGTCAAAGTTTCACTAATGGATAATGATCTCTTTATTTGGAAATGTAGTTAGTTGGATGAGTAAGAGGTTGCCTTCATGATTAATTTTACCACTATGAAAGAAAAGTATATGAATTTTATGCATGCTTGTAAGGGGTTAATATGGTTGTTGAGATTATGCCATAGAATTGATTTTGATTGTGAGCTTGAGATTGGTTGATAGTTGGAGTGTTATTTATTTGGCTACAAATTTAATGTATCATGTTCATACTAAACATATTGATGTACATTATCACTTTGTATGGAAAATGTTAGAGAATGGTAAGGTCTTGTTGTATAACTTTGATACTCAAGAGAATTTTATAGATTCCCTTACTAGATAAATGAATATGAATTAGTTTTCTTGGTGTAGAGGGGCGATGGGTCTTAGTTCCTATACTTGATTTGTTTTATATTTTTTATGGATTTTATTGAACCATATAATATCAAGTGGAAGCATGTTAGGAAAGTGATATATTTAATTGCAATGCTAATGTATAATATAAGTCATATCTCCAAACATCTTAGAGAGGGTATATGAACTATATCTTAGGCAGATAAGAGATAATATTATTTAATTATTCTCTCAGTTAACTTAAATATGAGTTGTAATAGAATTCATAAAGGATGTGGAGCATGATGGTGGTAATCACAAATTAATTAGAACTCATTTATAGCACTTTCTCAATTCTAGGTGTTAGAAGAGGGATTGGAGGATCTTTATAAAATAGATGATGCCTGCATGAGTTAAAACCTCTATAGTGGAGTGTTAGAGTTGGAGAATTTAGTCACCAAGAGTTATTTGTCAAAGATTCCTTGTGAGTTACATTTTTTATTCATAAATACATTGATTGAACACATAGGTTATTGGATTGTTTCTATACAATAGATTCGGTGGTACATGGTTTCAAGAATATATTTGCAGTTTCCTCTCAACTCTTCTTTTTAATTTGTTTTATTTAAATAAAGGTTTGATGGGTTACTTATAGATATTACAAGTGTTATTGAAATGTTATTTGATTGAAAGGGGAAGTGTGTTGCATATGTATGTTTGTATTGAAAATTAATACATATTTGAACCTCTCTTTGATGGTATATTTTTTCTCTCCAAAAGATTATCTATGTGCATCCAATGTTATGTGTAATATTTTTATGGTTTGTAATCTCATAATGATTAATCGAATATCACATTAACATATTTTAAATTTGCATACTCTTTAGAAAACTTATATTTGTATTAGCTTACCTTGTTTTAACAACAACAGCTCAACCCAAAAAAATAAATTTACAATTGTGGACAGATGTGTAACTACAATATAGCACAGTGGGTGTTCCCTTTTCCTTTGCTTCTAAAATATCTTGGTGTTTTTGCTACTAACGATTGTAATGGAGTAACTACCTTTGCCTCCTCTTTCATTGCTTCCTTCAATGAGACAAGTCTCAAAAAATGTTCTAACTGTTCTATAATCATGTATTTTGACCAACTAGTATACTTCCTCTCCTTACCCATTTCCGCACAATATTTGCAGAATAGACATTGATTTGGATTAAATAGAATGACATGTTTATAAGGCATGCACAACCAATAGATTACTAAATGAGTATTTTTCAAAGACATATTGAAGATACAAACAGGTGAGCCTGACCCAGTGAAGAAGGGAAGGTGGAACCTCCAATTTTGTAGCCCTCAAATTGCTTAGAAGTTTTCTATATTTCCCACCATTCAAAGCAGATTTACAGTCCAAATAAAGCATGAATTGGTCGTTTCACGGCAGTCTGAAATCTCTTGTTTCCAGATCTTATCCTTGGCCGGCACAACATGCTGTCATCAGATGATGAAGTATAAGATTCAGGAATGGTGTTCAACCACAGATGGAGAAATCCCGCTGCCATTATTATAAAGAGAATAACTCCATAAACAGCAAAAGCAAAGACAAGAAATGAAGAAGTGAGATTTGCAGCCACTACTCTTCTTCCCAGATCATTAGCAAACACAGATTCCTCCATAATGTTGTTGTAAGCTTCTCCAAACGATGATGGTCTGTATTGGAATTGTGAAGAAATAGGAAATGCAGAAGCAATATATAAGAGAGCAGGTGTTGTTAGGTAGAGTAGTCGATAACACGTTGTTCAAATACACGTTCTTGGACTGTATGTTCATTTCTCACGTATGTTGAAATGATTCAAGGAATCTTGGAAAAAATGCATACCATTTTATTTTGTTGAAGATGAGAAGTGGAGGACAAGTTTGATTGTTCAACCATTGGGTGTTCTAAGTTGAATGAACTTGGACTTTAATATATGTAATGTGATTAAAATTTAAAACTTTGAAAACGTGTATGATATGATTTTTTGTATTTTTTCATACTAAATAGTTTGAATTAGTAGTCAATCTAATGAAACTCTAGAATTCTGTTTTATTGTTTTTAGGAAAACATAGTAATTTATAGTTTATTTTTAATAAATTAATTTTATAATATATATGAAATTTATAATGTTCTAGAGAATACAAAATTAATAAATTACGATTTATTATAATAATAGATTTTAAGGACTTTTTTTTATAAGTTTTATATTTGTTTATTAGTTTATTATTTTCTTTTTCCTTTTTCCTTTTCTTTATCATAGCTAATATTAAATATATTGGATGTGTTAGTAAGATTATTTTTAAATGGATCTAAATTAAATTATACAAATTGAGATGGAACATATAAGATGTAGAAGAATCCAAAGTCACTAGGAGCTTTTAACTTTTGATGTTTTATTTTATGTTTAATATATTATCATTTGAGGTATTTCAATTGGAATGGATTATATATGATTAGGGGTCCAAGTAAAACCCCAATGGAAAACTCTCTAGATGAGGATTTAGATAAAGTGATATGCATATGGGGAACCTTTGTGAGATAGAATAGTTTAAAGAAGAGAGATATAGAACTAGACAAAAAGAAATTTGTAGCAATAATAATCATTTCTACATAGTTCTCTCATAAGAAAAAAAATCAAAACACTTGTATAATTAAAAATCTATAATGTAAAAGAATAAAAAATATAGCACAAGATACACCAAATGTATCCTAGGAAATTCTCTCAAGGAAGAACACAACCTCCAAAAGCACTCACACAATCAATGTATTATCTTATACAATAAAAATACAATACACTTGGAAAGTCTCCATGCAAGTCTTTTAAAACATAAGTAGTAGTTGTAATCCTCCATGTGAATAGGAAAATGAAAATCATGTAGCCACACATTCCAATCCATCCTTCTACTACTTATATATGCAACGTGCAACATATGGTCGATCTAACCTTGGGTATGTACATCGAAATGAGGGACAAAAAAATCAAATTACTCATCTTGGCTATAACATGCATGCATTGTTCAAAAGTTGAACTAATGTTATCACGTTATGTCTTGACAAATATTGAGCCAATACACAATCACATTTTGTGATTTATAGAACACAATCGTATTTTATTTCCATAAAAAGAAAAAAAGTGCCAACTACCCATTCATAGCCACAACTAGAAGAGGAATAGTGTGGGTTTTGTTAGAAAAAAAAAGTATCACATTTTACCAAATTGAACCCTACTTTGAGTATTTTCACAATTCCACATTGAATGTGAGGTAAGTAGGGAATTTTCATATTTTGTAATCTAATCATGTTTGTATTTTCATAAAATTGACTATTTTAAAATACTTTTCCTATATGCTCTTTTTCAATACTAGCTCTTATGAATTCTAACCCCAAACCTAATATACTTGAAGAAATGCATGAAGAGATCCTTGCATCACCCCAATCTCCTCCCACCCTTCCAACAAACCCTAGGGAAAATCAGGGGGAATTATTAAGGAATTTGAAATAAAATAAAAAGCAACTTACATAATTATTTTCACCATTGAAGGTGTCTATAGGAAAATCACACCATGCATTTCTTGCTTCATCATTGCAAATAATTATGAAGCAATTTGACTCAATCACAAGTCAAATTGATCAATAAAAATCTCATAGAGAATCATGTTGCCTATTTTACGAAAAAAAAATTATAATGAAGTGAAGAAAAAATCTATAACTAAAGCCTAAATTTGTGACCACTTTATTGATCCCAAAATTAATGCACTTCCTTCAATGATTTTCAAAATATTTTTAAAATTCATTGGTGCAATCATCTCAATATAAAAAACATTTTTGGGATAGGTGGTGGAGTTGCAAGTATGGATGTGTTTGGCGGTGTTGTCATTAATGTTGGCATTGATGTCAACTCAGTTCAGGTTGATTGTAGATGGTATTTGTATAGTTGAGATACTGTAGAAGTGCTTAGAGTACATGGAGCCATATTTTTGAAGTTGTAGCTATATTTTTGCCAAGTTCTTTTGAGAAAATTTTAGAAATAATGAAAGCAGTGTTGAAGTGTGTTCTGATTGTGCTTTGGTATTGTGCTCTTCATTTCTTCTGTGTTGATCCTATGCCTATGCAGATTTGTAGATGTGTTCATAAGCTTTAATGGATAATATATTTCGAGTTTTAACTTCAGGTTCAATGAAGAGTAAAAGTTATGTTCACCAGTGTGTGAACTAGTTTGGTAGAACTATCTAGTTGTGGATTGGGAGAAATGTTTTGGCTCCGCAGTCTTCTGATATTTGGTTTCAAATCTTGCGGATCTTGGAAGTTATTATTTCTGATGGTTTTTGTGTTCTGACAAACTTTCTTGTGATTTGGCACTCTGAAAGACCTGCTCTAGAGCTCCTGTGTTTTGCTGGTTGGCCCAGTTGGACTGTTGAAGAGTTTTCTGTGAATGAAGTTTGTTGAAGTTGTTGCAGATGTATTTGAGGTATTTTCAGAGATGGAAGAATTTATGGTGAAGTGTGCTATATGTGATCCACATGTGATCATCTAGCTAGTGATGCGTGTACTTCAAAGATCATTGGTGTTTTCATTAGGTTTGGTCGACCTAGTGTCTACATGTTACATTAAGTTTGTGCATCGAATTAAGGAATTTTTTGTTCAATCCAAGATGTTGTTTGGGTTCTAAATTAAATATTTAATTGGTCCTCTCTCATTCTTATCCACCGCGGGAATGTTGAGTATCCGACCTAGTTTGAATTTGTAAATGAAATTGTATAGTCGACCTTGGAGAATGTTTCTAGGGTTGAAGATGGTATAAAATAAAATCAAGTTGTAGCGAATTGATCATCCATCCATAATTTTGATTTGAGCAAGAGAAGTGTGCGAACAAGTGTGAAAAGTAGAGTGTGCAAGAGCGAATTAAGGCAATAGTACTTTAATGTGTTAGATTCTTGAAAGCATTGAGTTGATGATGTCTACAATCTTTTGATCAAGGTGCCAAGTTTGTGGAACCTTTGTGGTGGATATTTATTTATCTCTTTTTCATTTTCTATAGGTAGTGAGTCCTTCTTAAGGCAGTGAGCCCTTAATCTGGGTATTGAGCCTTTGTATCTTGGTAGTAAGCCTCTATATCTAGTATTGCATTACTACTATATTTTGAGTTAATCCTCACCATGGTTTTTCCCTCATTGGGGTTTCCACATAAATTTGGCATCTGGTGTTTTATTTCTATTATTTACATTTCATGTTCACACTTAATAATAGATTGAAGATAAAGTGGAATTGGTTAAGTTTAGAAGTATGAAATTTGATAGAACTGATTCACCCCCCCTCTCAGTTGTCTTGTGAATTTTATCAATTGGTATCAGAGCTCTGGTTCCTCAGTGAAAAGCTTAACCGCTTAAGGTAGATCAGATGGTGCACAAGTTGCAGATTCCTATTTTTGATGGAGTTGAGTACAGTGACTGGAAAGAACAAATGAGAAGTTATTTGGTTTCAATTATTTTCAAGACCTAGAAAGCTATGGAGACAAAGTATGTTAAACCAATAGTTGGTCCTTCCTTTGCTGATGAGATTGCAGCTTATGAGGAGAATGAAAGGGAAAGGTATGCTATCTTCAGTGCTCTATCTAGAACTGAAAGAAAAAAAGTTATTTCTCTAGCTACTACTCATGAAGTATGGGAAAAATTGAAAGAAATTTATGAAGGAAATGATAGAGTAAAATTATCAAGGAAACTAGCTGCTAAGCAAAAATTTGAGAACTTGAGAATGGAAGATGGAGAAGATACTACAAGCTATTATTAGAGAGTTGAACTTATAGCAACTGAAATCAAGAATCAAGGTGGTACCATGTCAAATGAAGATATAATTGAGAAGATCTTGATGACCCTATCAAATAATTATAGTGACAAAGTATCTTCTCTTGAAGAATCATATGATCCAAAGACATTTCCTAAGGAGCATCTATTTGGTGTCTTCACTGCATTCGAGATGAGAAAATTTGTAAGTGATAAGGATAAGACTGGAACAACTTTCAAAGCAGTGAAGATCAAAGATGACTCGGATGAAGATGATGCAAAAGAATTGGAAGCAAATTTCACAAGGAGATTGAAGAAAGGTACTGGTAAATACAAAGGTAAGTTGCCTTTTAAGTGTTTCAGTTGTGGAAATATTGGTCATTATGCATCAAGATTTCCTAATAGAACTAAACACAAGAAGAACAAGGAAAATAACAATAGTTACAACGATAAGAAGGATAATAAGTTCAAGAAGTTGTATTATGTCAAAGAAGATGCAGGGATTTCTGATGATGAATATGACTTTGAGGAAGATAAGGATGAATGCTTATTTCTATCTTTCAAAAATAAAGTTGTATTTTCTAACCCTGGAAGATGTGCAAAGGTATCTAGTTTAGAGAGTAAGAAGGATGAAACAAAAGGTACTCTGGTGACTTCCTTTCATGCTATACAAGATGAAGACATTTGGGTAATTGACAATGGATGTTCAAATCATATGACTAGAGATAAGAGTAAGTTCAATAAACTTGAGAAGTATGATGGAGGAATAGTCATGTTTTGAGATGACTCTGGAGCTAAGATTGTTGGTAAAGGAACAATTACTTTTTATGGAAAACATAATAATGAAGATGTCTATTATGTAAAGGATTTAAGGCATAATCTCTTATGTGTTGGATAAATATGCAACAAATTTTTTAAACTTATGTTTTAGGATAACACTTATGAGATCAGAAAAGGATCCGAAACTGTGGTAGCAGCTGGAAGAACTCATGGAAACATTTATTAGCTTAAAGGTGGTGATGGTCAGTGTTTTTTTTTTTATTAATGAGAGTTGGCTCTGGCACTAGAGGATGGGACATGTGAATTTTGATAATCTGGTCAGGATCAGTTCTAGGGAAGTTTTTAGAGATCTTCCTAGAATCACAAAGCCTTCAAATTCAATTTGCAGAAGTTGTCAGTTTGGAAAAAAAACAAGAAACAATTTCAAAGGAAAGGATCAATCATCTATCAGAATGTTGGAATTAATTCATATTGACCTCTATGGTCCTACAAGAACAAGAAGCTTGAATGGCGACAGGTACTGTTGATGGTTAAAATGACACAAACAACAATAAAACGTAATATTTCTACTCTATTTCTCTTAAAAAAGAAAGACAACATGTAGTAGCCTAAATCCCAAGGTCCTGGTAGTTGGTTCTTAACTGTCTGGTGTCACTCAATTGGTTCATACAACTATAATATTCAAGGGGCCTGTGCTAGTAACAAAAGATTCAAGTTGTGACTCTTTTTATCAAACTAGTTCCTGTAAATCAATGGGTTTTAAATAAAAGAAAAAGATAGAATAAAGGGTAAAACCAGTAAGTATGAATCAACTTTATCTATCATTCAGACATATATCTTCAGTAATGAATGTTTCCTAACAGATCATAAAACCGTAAGATGATACAGTCTATAGCATAATCTATACCACTGCATACATTTTAGGTGCTTAATTAACTTCACAATTAATCTTCACAAATATTTCAAGGATTTCAAAATAATGCACATTCATTCATCATCAAAATTATAGATCAACAGACTTTTTAATAACTTCAAATCAATGACAATCTAACAAGATAATCTTTAAATCTGGTTTCTTCTAATGACTTTCATCACATAAGAAACTATCATGCTTCAGCACAATCACTGGCATTCAGATGGATTATAACTTATTAACCTTATTAAACAAAACAACTCAATGCAAACTCCATATTTCATAAACCTATAAATTCTATTACCTGTAAAAGATCAAGTACAATGTATCTCTGCAAAAACTCTACAAAATTCTATCTTCTAGCATTAGGTAAGCCAATCTAGTTCTCAATTAGCTGACCTTTACAATATGATACCCATTTGGTATTTATAGATATACAAAAAGTTTGAACCTCACTTCTATTTTAGGTTTTCCACCTTTTAAGGAATTTAGACTCTCTTGGAAACTTAGATCAATTTGATCTTGAGTTCTTACATTAGACTTTCAGTCTTAACTAAAAATAGAAGATAGAAGAGAAAAGAAAGTCATGCACTCAAAAAGATATCAGTGTTGTATGCATGCAACATGCAAAGAAGGAGAACATCATGCATGTAAGGATTCATGCATGCGAAGCTGGATCTACTAGGAACTCATCGGAGCTGGTGAAGACTTGCTGTAGAGTATCCATCTTTGGCCCACCAATCTAGTCATCTTCAAATTTAATCCGATCCAACTCAGCTACAATAAACTCCTTCATACTTTTCACCTTTGTTAACTCTCTCCCAGCAGCTTTTATCTCCTCTTTGACCTCTACTAGTCAATCTAACATCAACTCTCCACCATCATCTCCCTTTTGCATAAGTCCTTGGAATATTTCATCCCACTTTTCCTTTATTTGATTAAAAGGCATGCCCTCTTTTGTAAATGCACCTATATATACAATAATGGCAATAGCTGCTTCTAATTCTTCCAATTGCTCAGTTAAATTATTTATAGTCTCTTGAATCTCATCCTTATGCTTGCTCAAAAAGCCAATCCTAAACTTAAGTATGCGAGAAGTCTTCTCTACAAAGTCTTTGTTATCATCTTCAACTATAGACTATTCCAGAAGAGTTGTTAGAGGAAATGTATTTATCTTTTCTAGCTTTTGATTGTATTCTTTGTATTCCTCTTCTTGCTTTCTTGATGCCTCAATGTATTGATACATCTCTTTAATCAACCCTTCAGTATCCTTGTAGGCTTCAAATCCTTTCACTAAAACCTCTCCTACCTCTTGGTTCAATTTATCTATCCACCTGTCTACCATCTCTGCCTTTCCTCTAACCTGCACCAAATCATCAACCTCCTTTTTGCTTAACAAAATAGGAGTCTCAATGGCTGCAACTTGTTGTGACCTTGGAGAGGAGACACTCTTCAAGAATGAATGTAACTGATCCAATTGAGCTTTAAGCTCATCTTTCTTTTGTTTGTCCTTCATCATTCTTGATTTAGTTGTTGAAGCCACTACATCAATTAGATTCATTTGTTGATTCCTAGTGGGTCTTCCCAAATTAACCGTACTCAATTGATAGTCTATTAGCTACATATCCCCTACCTCCTTTTCTATCATAGGCATGGCACATTTAGCAACTATCTCCCCTTTATCTGTGAGTCTAGTAGAATGTAAGATTTTAGCCTTCTTCTTAGGCCTTTCCTATTCAATTCCCTTCATCATGTCCTCCCAATTAAGAGGTTGAGGAGGTGTTCTGGCTCTCTTCTATAGGTCTAACTTCAACCATATAGGAGCACTGCGAGCAGTCATCATCATGGAAGAGGAAGCAGTAATTGTAGAGGGTGGCTAAACATTTACCTCTGGTTGAGAATCAACCTTTGGTTTCTCTTGTTGCTCCTGCAGCACATGCATCTGCACCAACTTCTCAGCCTCTTCTCTATCTCTTTGTTCTTGTATTTTTTTATCTTCTTCTTCTTTCTTTAACTTCTCTTCCTCCATCTGATTCCTCTCTACTCTTTCCTTTTCCAACCTTTCCTTTTCTAACTCTTCCTTTTCTATTAATTATGCCTCTAAAGCCTCTTGTTTCTCTTTTTCTATACTCTTTATTTCTAAGGCCTTGAGCTTCTCTGCCTTTTCCCTTTCTTCTTCAACTTGTTGTTTCTTTATTAGCTCTTCAAAATCTCTTTCCTTTCTTAGAGCTTTAGCTTCTTCTTCCTTCTATCGAGCTTCCTTTGCAAAGTTTCAGTTTGGCAACCAGGATTTCCTTTTCCCTCCAGTTTCTTGCTTTCTCCTCCTCAAGATCATGGATCTTTTGTATCAATTCTAATTTTTCATTTTCTACTTTGACCTTGAGCTCATGCTCTCGTTGCCTCATTTTCTCCTATACTTCATCAGTTACTACCCTTGTTTCAATTTGTTTTGCGTTTAATTGCTGCTGGTGAAGTAGAGCATCAACTTTCACCTTAACATCCATTTCCTTTTGCTTCTCTATTGCAACCCTTGCATTAGAATCTCTTGTAGCATCTTCAAATAGTTTCCATTACTCTGCTTGTGTCAGAATCTACTCAATAGTATGCTCTAGAGGCATGTTTTCTTGCAAATCCTGTTCTGACAGAGTCTCATCTGAATCTGTCTCAACTTCTACAAATTCTTCCTCCACTTATTTTCCTTTAGCAACTTCAGCCATGCCATAAAGTGCTCCCTCCTGAACTTCTTTACTCCTTTTCCTTGTAAGTGGGACTTGTATGGATGACTCACCCAATGTGGGCATAGAAATAGTAGATCCTATTGGAACATCTCCCTCTGGTGCCTCTTCTTCTTCATCGACCACCTCAAGTTCTATTTCTTCAACATCTGGAGGAAAGAATTCTAATGGCTCCTTGGAAGGTGTCTTTCTTTTAATTCTCTTGTATCCTTTACCCTTCTTAAGGACTGGTCCTTGAGGAGCTTGAGCTTTCATCATCAACCATTGCACACTTCTATCCAAAATTGCTCTTTCAATTTTCTTAATATCAGTTGTTTCTTCCTCATTCCAATCTATTGGGTCTAAGCTTTTGGTTCCAATGTTCAAGGCTTCATATGAGGGATCCAATACAATTCCATCATCCACCAATGTGTCAAGAATATTTTCTTTAACACCCAACTCTACCATAAGTGCAACCGATAATCTTTCATAGTTCTTCTTCCTTAAGTCATATTCATCCTACCGATCACACCAAAAGTCCTCTAACAAATTAAAGTGTCTAGTGAACACTGAAGGTAATAAGGCATACATTTTCTTCCTTGGATCAAAATAATTATGAGCTATATACAATCCCAATTTCAATTGTATCAACTCATTACAAACTACCTTTGCTCCCTTCAAGTGTTGACATCCATATTCACCCAATTTCATGGGAAATTTATGACATCCAGTTTTATGCTTGATCCCAAACCTAGCATTAACCCCAATGGCTTGATACACAAACTCCATAAGCACTATTCTGTTACCGCAACATCTTGGAAGTAAATGTGGATGGCCTTCAAAACTAAATAACCTGAAGTATGTAAATTTGGGGTATTGGATATACCAACTTCCCCATTCAGTAATAAAAGCCATAGCTTCTTGACTTAACCTGTATCCTGCATCTCCACTCAACAGATTGATGACCACATATAAAAATGCATCATTGACTCTTCTGAAATGAGTCTCAGCAACTTGAAGAGATAACTAATCATAATGTTCCCATACCTTCTTCTGCCCATCCAAGGCTCCTATTATACCTACTCTGTGTAATCCTGGGAAAATCCCCAATCTTGCTACAGCATAAACCACATAAGAAGTCATGAAGAAATATTTAGTCTGTCTGACCCTTGTGAGCTGATCATGTATGCCATCAGAAACAATCATTGACCAATCAAACTGGTAATCACCCTGAAAGATTACTTGAATGAAATGAAACATCCATTCCTTGAAGTGGAAGGTATCCCTCTTCCCAAACACTCTGGACAACATTAATATTAAGTCAGATACCTCCTTGAAATCTGCCCTCTTTGGCTGGTCTGCAAGCTTGCTTAAAGATTTCTTCTCTATGTTTAACCATTTTTTGTTTAAGTGAGACTTATTGAAGTCTTTATGCTTGCTATATTTATGCCTCTACTTTAGTTAGCTGCACCAAGTTCTTGGGATCAGGAACATTAAATATACTTTGGAACATTTGCGGAGTAAGATCTATAATCACATTATTTTGTGAATCCATGCATAATCTTGTAGCAGGATTGTAAGTATTGGCTACTGTCAATATCAACTCCGAACACTGGACTAATAAAGGAAACACAGTGATATGTGCAAGACCAGAGTCAACAATCCTTTGTGTTCTCCCTGTCAAGTTTTCTCATTCTGCATAGGTCTCTTCATGTAATTCTTCAAAGCTATACTAGCCCAGATTAGTATCTGTGATATCTGACTAGTCTGATTCCACCTTGCTCACTTTCACCACTAGATTCCTATGATCATACCTCAATGTATAAGGTAGCTATTCTGGTTTCACCTTCTTTATTTTTGGTGTTGTCTTTGATGTTCCAGCCGGTTGATTCCTTCGAGCAGCCTCTCCTGACATTCCTGACATCTTTCAATTTTCCTACAAGCAAACCTCTAATTAGATCTTTAGATATCATCATAAAACATACTTGTTACACATACATCGGAGTTAGAACCAGACAGAAGCTCAAAACAATCTCTTTTACAACACTGCCGGACTCGGAGCAAAAACCGATATAGAAACTTCACTAATAATGAACGGGCTCAGAGTTGGAGTCGGGGAGGTTATCGGAACCGGGATTGGAATGAAAAACGGATTTGGTTTTCTTCGAATTTTCATTTTTTCCATATTCTATTTCCACTCCGCCTCCGCCTCCGATTTGGTCATCGTTACTTTGAAGAAAGACTTTCCCATTATACGCGGAGCCGGAAATGAAATGGAACATGGAATCGATAACTTTTGTAAAAATGAAATTCCTAAGTTCAAGATCGATTCCGATCCCGCCTCCACCTATGTTAATCATGATGTCATCAAATACTTTATTCATTTTCAACACAACTTCATGATTAAAACCTAGGTCGCTATAAAATGGAAAAGGAGCTTAAAAACTCTACACTCATATGACCATGGGGAACAATTGCATCCTAAGATATCATTTTTTTAATCATTTAAAGTGATTACAGAGACCAATGAAACCCTAATCTAACAAACCTGATAAAAACTAGGGCACGGATTTAAACCTTGCCATTCTACCAGACGACGAAACCCTAATTAAACAATAAATCTAATCTACCCTAACTCACTGTAAAAATCTCTAATCTACCTCACTGTAGATTTCTAATTTTAACAAACGCCATTAAAAACCCTTAATCTAATCTAATCTACTACAAACCAAAAATAAACAGGATGCAATCATGATTAAGATGAGAAAGCGACAGTGCCCTAAAAATAGAAAGAACTAACAATAAAAACAAACAGAAACAAAGAAACAACCCGACCAACAATATAAACGACCCATTCAAACCAGCATGCCAAGAATCACAAATGTTTAAAACAAATGATAACAACAACACGATTCAAAGCACAGGCAAACATATATACAAAACACACAACAGTCATGACCGTAAATTAACAAAGAACAACAAAGATAAGAAACCTACCTCAAACGCAAACAAACCCGAGCTAACTTTCTGAATTGATTTGCACACAATATCGCTTCTCTATCTCGATCAATTTGCTCAAACAAACTCTGCCATTGCTCTTTCGTGCTCTTAGATTATTAACAATAACAATAATGATCGGTTTAACCCTTAATAAAGGTAAATATGTGAATTTCTACCTACATCGGAAAACTGTCATTAATGCATTAAAGTGCAGTAAAGGCAGAGTTAGAACTGAAAGTGAACCAACACTTCACAACAGTGCGACTTCACTCAAAAATTCAATGACGAAAAGTGGTGGGGGTGGAACTAAAATGGAAATGGAATCTCAAATTTATAAAATTCCCAAACCCCATTCCCATTCCGGTTCTGGGTCCGACAACTAAAAAAAAAACAAAAGTAAATACAAAAAGTAAAGTAAAAGACCGACCTAATAAAACAAAACACAAAGACCGAGACCAAGCAAAAATAAAAATAGCGGAGGCAGGGTCAGAATAAATTATGATAACAACCATCCTAATTCCCACTCCGGCTCCGCTTCCGCTAAAGACCAAAACAAAGGCAAAGAAAAGACTGTTGGGATAGAACCAAAAACAAGCCTCAAAAGAACTTTCAGAACTTGATTTTGTTCCTGTTTTGATTTTGACAGAGAAACCAAAGAAAAATAGAGTATTGGCAAAACTAGACTCCAAACTTTGTTTCAAAAACAACTAAGTACAAAAATAACAAAGGGGGGGGCATTTTTGACCAAGGCAAAAGATGGGATGGTTATGCAAGGCATAATAGGTACTTTATGCTCTTGATTGATGATTACTCTAGGATGACATGGACATTTCTTAGAGAAAAGGCTCAGGCTCTTGATAGATTCAAGGTACATAAGGCAAGAGTAGAAAATGAGGCAAACTTGAGAATTAAATGCTTAAGATCTGATAGAGGTGGAGAATTTAAATTTGGTGAATTCAAAACATTCTATAAAGAACATGGTATAAAGAGACATTATTCTACTCCTAGAACCCCTCAACAGAATGTATTTGTGGAAAGAAAGAACCATACTATTCAAAAGGCTGCCAGAACTATGATGAAAGAATAAAATGTTCCTGATGTGTATTGGAGAGAAGCAATCCACACTATTGTTTACATTCTTAATAGAGTTCAGATCAGAGGTAACAACACTAACACTACTTATGAGTTATGGACTGGTAAGAATCCTACTATTAAATACTTTAAGATATTTGGAAGTAGATGTTACATTAGAAGAGATGAAGAAAATCTTGGAAAGTTTGATGCTAGATGTGATGAAGGAATTTTTCTTGGATATTCAAATAAGAATAAGGAATACAGATGCTTTAATAAGAGATTAAGAAAAATCATTGAAAGTGCTAATGTAAAGTTTGATGAAGCTATGTATAGACCAATGGAAATAACTAAAGTTGAACCTAATGATCCTATTTTTGAGAAAGTACAAGAAGAATAAAAGGAAGAGAAAGAACAAAGTGATGAAGAAGAAATTCTGGAACCTACACCTAAGACTCCTAAATATATAAAGAGAAATCATCCAGAGGAATAGATAATTGGAGACATAAGTGAAGGAGTGAAGACAAGAAGCAAAGTAGTTGAGGTAAACCTATGTTTGCTTTCTAAGATAGAACCAAAGACTGTGAGTGAAGCATGTAATGATGAAAGCTGGGTTAGAGAAATGGAAGAGGAATTACATTAGATAGAGAAGAATGAGACATGGGAACTAGTCCCTAGACCTGCAAACAAGAATGTAATTGGTTCAAAATGGGTATTTAGAAACAAGTTGAATGGAGATGGTGAAGTGGTAAGGAATAAAACAAGACTTATATGCAAAGGATATTCAAAGGTTGAAGGAATAGATTTTGAAGAAACTTTTGCACCTGTAGCAAGAATGAAGGCCATTCAGATGTTCTTGGAATTTTCAACTCATAAAAACTTCAAAGTATATCAGATGGATGTCAAGTATGCATTTCTGAACGAAGAACTAGAAGAAGAAGAAGTATATATGGAGAAACCAGAAGTTTTTCAACTGTCAGACAAACTAGACATGGTTTTTAAGTTAAATAGGGCATTATATGGATTGAAACAAGCTCCCAGAGCTTGGTATTCTAGATTGGATAGATACTTGAAAAGTAGGGATTCAAGAAAGGGTCTGTAGACATCAATCTTTACTTCAAGGTTGAGAAAAAAAAGATGTTGATAATTGTGGTATATGTTGATGACATCATCTTTGGTGGAAATGAAGGTATGTGTAAGAAGTTTGTTGAAGAGATGCAAAAATAATTTGAAATGTCTATGATTGGTGAATTGAATTTCTTCCTTGGACTTAAAGTAAATCAAACTGAAAAGGAATATTCATTTCACAATCTAAGTATGTTAAGGAATTGATAAAGAAGTTTGGAATGGATGATTCCAAACTGGTTTGTACCCCTATGGTAACCGGATGCAAGTTGAGTAAGCAAGATGAATCTGCTAAAGTTGATCAGAGCATGTATAGATCCATGATTGGTGGATTGTTGTATCTTATTGCTACTAGACTAGACATTATGCATGCAATATGTTTAGTTGCAATATTTCAAGCAGAACCAAAGGAAGCACATGTTACAATTGTAAAGAGGATATTCAAATATCTTAAAGGAACTCCATATTATGGGCTATGGTATCCAAAGGAAAATGATTTTACATTGAATTCCTACACTTATGCAAATTGGGTTGGCTATGTAGATGACTGGAAGAGTACAAGTGGAGGTTCATTCTTCCTTGGAAGAAGATCAGTTTCATGGTTGAGCAAGAAACAAGATTTAATTTCTTTATCCACTGTAGAAGTAGAGTATATTGCAGGAGCATCCTGTTGTACACAAGTACTTTGGATGAAGCAAACCTTGATGGACATAAGTGTGGTGAGTGATGAACCTATTTCTATATTTTGTTACAATAAAAATGCTATAAAAATTTTAAAGAATCTAATGATGCATTCTAGAACAAAGCACATATCTATCAAGTATCAATTCTTGAGGGAGAAGGTATTGAAGAATGAAGCTAGACTTGAATATGTACCTACCAAGGAACAAATTGCTAACATATTCACTAAGGCCCTTTTGAAGGATACTTTTGAGTATCTTAGAGGGAAGTTAGGGGTTGTTTCCCCTCCTTCTTTGAACTAAGTGCACATGGAGGTGCATCAGTCCAGTGGATTCATAGACTCTTTTGTTCTGGACCAATGATTGAGGTCTACTCCTCAGGGGGAGTAGAGAAGTGCATTATTGCAGTATGTGATGTGGGTGTAGTCCTAAGGGAGAGTGAACAAAGCTTTTTATGGAAAAAATTTCCTTTTCCATTGATGTCAAATGGGGAGAGAGATCATGTGAAAATTTTATGCTTGGAAGGTTGTCACTTCTAAAAATCATGTATGTTGTCTTTGATGACTTTTCACATCAGGTGTTGCCATCAATGACAAAGGGGGAGATTGTTGCAAGTATGGATGTGTTAGGTGGTGTTATCGTTAATTTTCTCATTGATTTCAACTCATTTCAGGTTGATTGCAGATGGTATTTGTATAGTTGAGATACTACAGAAGTGCTTAGAGTACATGGAGCTATATTTATGAAGTTGTAGCTGTGTTTTTACCAAGTTCTTTTGAGAAAAAATAATAAATAATGAAAGTAGTGTTGAAGTGTGTTCTGATTGTGCTCTGGTATTGTTCTCTTCATTTCTTCTATATTGATCCTATAGCTATTTGGATCTATAGATGTTTTCATAAGATTTAATGGATAATATATTCTGATTTTTAGCTTCTGGTTTGATGAAGAGTAAAAGTTACGTTCACCGATGTGTGAACTGGTTTGGCAGAACTATTTGGTTGTGGACTAGGAGAAATGTTTTGGCTCCGCAGTCTTCTGATATTTGGTTTTAGATCTTGTAGATCTTGGAAGTTATTCTTTTTGATGGTTTTTGTGTTCTAATTAACTTTCTTGTGATTTGGCGCGCTTTGGAAGACCTGCTCCAGAGCTCTTGTGTTTTGTTGGTTGGCCCGATTAGACTATTGAAGATTTTTTTGTGAATGAAGTTGTTGCGGATGTATCTGAGGTATTCTTAGAGATGGAAAAATGTCTGGTGAATCATTCTATGTGATCCATGTGTGATCATCTTGCTAGTTATGCATGCAATTCAAAGATCATTGGTGTTCTTATTAGGTTTGGACAACCTTGTGTCTACATGTTACATTAAGTTTGTGCATCGAATTATGGAATTTTTTTTTCAATCCAAGATGTTGTTTTGGTTCTAAATTAAATATGTAATTGGTCCTCTCTCATTCTTATCCACCATGGGAATGTTGAGTAGTTGACCTAGTTTGAATTTTCAAATGAAATTGTATAGTCAACCTTGGAGAATGTTGCTAGCATTGAAGATGATATAAAAGAAAATCAAGTTGTAACGAATTGATCATCCATCCATAATTTTGATTCAAGTAAGAGAAGTGTGTGAATAAGTGCGAAAAGAAGAGTGTGTAAGAGATAATTAAGGCAATAGTACTTTATTGTGTTAGAATCCTAAAAGAAATGAGTTTATGGTGTCTACAATCTTCTGATCAAGTTGTGAAGTGTGTGGAACCTTTGTGGTGGATATTTATTTATCTCTTTTTCATTTTCTGTAGGCAGTGAGCCTCTTTCTGGACAGTGAGTCCTTCTTAAGGCAGTGAGCCCTTAATCTGGGTAGGGAGCCTTTGTATCTGGGCAGTGAGCCCTCTGGCAGTAAGCCTCTATATCCAGTATTTCATTACTACTATATTGTGAGTTAATCCTCACCGTGGTTTTTCTCTCATTGGGTTTTCCACGTAAATCTGGTGTCTTTGGTTTTTTCTTTTTGTTATTTTAATTTCATGTTCACACTTAATAAAAGATTGAAGATAAAGTGGAATTGATTAAGTTTAGAAGTAAATAATTTGATACAACTGATTCACCCCCCCTCTCAGTTGTCTTGTGCATTTCAATAGGTGGATGGCTTTTTATCATCATCCATGTAATAACCATGAAGTGCCACAATAGTTTCTAAAAAAATAATGTGAGTTTTTCCTTTACAAAATTTCTAATTATTTTTCTATGAGGGAGTTTCCAAGTAGAGGTGGAGTCTTTACCCAAGATAGATTAGAAGCCTATTGAGTACCAAAATTTCAATGAAGACCACTAGCCCAAAAAATATCTACATCATATGATAGTGCCATCAATCATCAAGGAGACTATGGAGTTGTAAAATCTCCATGCTATTTCTAGTCTCACAAACTTCCACATATATCATGGAACATAGCTTTCCTAACTTATTATGGTCCAATAGATGATCAAGTAGAAAGACCATCAAGTTCTAGTGCTCCCACCTCCCACCCATGCTATAGTTGTTATCAAATTTTATGTGGATGAGATCATGATTCATAGAGTGTAAAGTGTATCACCTGCCATGATTGCACTCACTATTATTATATACGTATTGAGAGTGGAGAGTTATTGAGGAATACAACGTATTGAGGTAGGTAGTGTGGTGATCAATAATGACCTATTACATAAATTGATGCAGGGGCATCCAAAAGATTCAAAGAACATTCAATTACAGAGGTTGTCGGAGATGCAGTGAAGTTCAATATGATGGCTAACTCAGTATATTAAGGATGAGAAGTTTCAAATTAAAGGGTTTGTTGAAAAGTATATCTAGATTATCCACCAAAAGTTCCAAAGGTTCGCATGAAGATTTGATCAAGTTATGAGTATCTATGTTTTGATAGTTGTTCGGTTGCTTTAGTTGGTGTTCTTGAAGGAAGTTTATGTGATTCTAGTAATCTGAGTTGTTGTGGATGTTTTAGTGGTGATTCGTGGATGTTTCTAGATCATGATCTATCTGTGTTGTTGGTTTGCATTGATTTTTGTGCACGTGATTGGTGATTTTCGTCTGGGAGTTCATGTATTCTTGTTCTTGGCCGACAAGGTGATTGTAGTGTGTTGCGGATCTTCGAGGCTAATTGTTTAAGATGTTTCATGTTCGAGACATGTTGTTTTGGGTCCCTACTATGTTTGGGCTGACATTGGTTGATTCACATTGATAATTGCTTATGGATTTGGGCCGATAGTTTCTACACATCTTATATTTTGTTGGGCTGACATGTAGTTGATGTGATCCTTAGATGCGGATATATATGATTGATTGTTTGGAGGAGATTGACAATGGAGGAAGGCATATGGCAAGATGTGTGATTTTTGTGTACAAATAATGTTCTAATTTTTCGAAGGCAGAAATAAAGTGTGAAGAAGAGTAATCATGAAGCACATTGATGAGATGTTCTAATCTGGTAAGATCACAGAGTAGAGAAATCTTGGAGCAGAAGGAAGAAATGATGGAAGATTTTTATTATATGAATTGTTTGTAACTCCTGGGCTGCGGCCTAGCATCTGTAAATCCCGAGTGGAATATGTAATGTGTTTTGAGATCATAATATAATGAGGAGTGAAATTTTAAGGCTAGGTTTTTCCCTTTGAGGGTTTTCCCAAGATAATTCTTATGTCATGTTTTCTTGCATATATGTTATCTTTATGTTGATTCTCTGTTATCTTTCATTGCATATCTATGAGATCTGAGTGTTAGTTATTTAAGCTATGAGGTGGGGCAGTGCCTCACCGGACCCTCCTACCTTGGACTATGTCAATTGGTATCAGAGCTGGTTGTGAATTTGTTGGTTGGTTGCAAATCTATTTTAGAGCTAGCTGCAAAGCAAGTTGAAGAGCCAGTTTATCAGAGTTGGTTGTAGAGTAGGTTGAATAGTTGGTTGTGATTTTTTTTCAAGATGGGGAAGATTGGGAAAAGGAGAAAGAAGGAAAAAGAGAACCCGATATGTGAAAGGGATAATTTGGAGGAAGAATTGTGTGAACTTAGGAAGTATAATTCAAAATTGATGGAGAGGATGAAAGAACTAGGAGAAGACAAGTATGATGCTCTTGAAGAAGAATTGAAAAATGTAAGAAGGAGAAATGAAGAACTGGAAGGAGAGCTAGATAAGTTTGAGGATATTGAAAAGGAAATGGAAGAAGGGTTCAAGTTGTTTAAGAAGTTGGGCAAGAGGAGCAGAGGTCTGGAGGAAAGTTTGAAAGAGTTGAACAAGGAGAATAGTTTGTAGAAGAAGGAAATATCTGACTTGAAGGAACATGCTAACTGGTTGGAGAAGGAGAATGAGAATCTAATATCTAAACCTAAAGTGTGTAATGTTTCTTGTGATACTGATGATTTATGTGGTGTTGCAGAAACTTCTTTAGAAAATGGGACTGAAGATGAAAGTGTGACTAAGCTTGTGATTGTTGGAGATGGTATTGGTTTTAAAATCATGCAGAGAATGGGACACAGAGGAAAAGGATTGGGAAAGCATTAACAAGGAATGAAAAAACCTATTATACCAATGAGGAGAGAAAGAAGTGAAGGCCTTGAATATGAGAGAGGTAATGATGTTGTTACAAGTTCAAACAATTCAAATCAAGGAAGAAAATGTATGTATTGTTCACACTGTAATAGGCATGGCCATGAAAAGGAATTGTGTTGGGATCTATATCCTTGTAAGTTTTGTGGATTAAGGAATCATTCTGAGTAGATGTGTTGGAATAAAATGAGAGGGAGAAAGCATAGGACATATTCTATACAATTGAATTATGAATGCATTGATGGATCAAAATGGAAGTATGTTTCTCAGAAGTTCAAAAAGTTTTACAAATTGAAGCATTCATACGTTGAGGGAAAGGAAGGATCAAGATACAAAGAAAGAAGACCTTATGCAGATCAGAACAAGGACAGTTATTCAAAATATAGAGGGAGAGGTGACAGGATTCATAATACTTATCATAATGAAGGGTACCAAAGGAGTGAAAGAGGATTTGCTAGAGAAGGAACCTATTTTCAAGTTTGGAGGAATAAAGAATCAAGAACTAAATGTCATCAAGAAACTAATACCAAAGAAGCTAATGAAAGAGAAGCAGTAAAGGATGCAAAGATAGTTTGTGCAGATGAAGAAGAATCTGTTGATTGGATATAGAATTAGTTTATCCAGAGGAAGGGGAACCTTTGGAGGAATCAGATTGGATAGTGGAACCAGAAGAAGAAGTAACGATCTTAATGAGACTTGTGAAAGTAGTGAATTGATGTGAAGCATAACCTTAAAGGGGAGTCTACAATGCAGAGATAGAGAATAGTATAGGAACAATATATGCAGAGAAGAAAATATAATATTTTGATGTGTGCAAAGGAAATGTAGAGATCAGAAAGTGTTGTAGAGGAAATTTAGTAATGATATTGATGGGTCAAGGAAGTCATATGATTGTTCCAAAGGATGCAAGTATGTGTTAAATTTTAATTGATTGAAGTAGACATTGATCTTGAGGAAACTTGTGGAAAAGGCTTGCTCAGACCATCGATCATTGAGGCAGTGCAAGGCTTGCAGGTAGATCGTCGAATCCAAATTACACTTGAGGCAATTTTGCAAGGTGGACTTGAACATATCGCCGACCTTGAGGTAGTTGCAAGTACCTGTGAATAGATCGCCGAGCCAATTCAAGGATACAACATTTATTTTGACATAACTTAGCCCAAAGTGAAGAGGTTCACTTTTCAAATAACCCTGAGAGTCTAATGCAGGGGAATCCAAAAGATTTAAAGAACATTCAATTACAAAGGTGATCAGTGATGTAGTGAATTTTAGTATGATGGATAGCTCGGTATATTGAGGATGAGAAGTTGAGAATTAAAGGATTTTTTGAAAAGTATATCTAGATTATCTATGGAATTTTCAGAGGTTCGCATGAATATTTTATCAAGTTATGAGTATCTATGTTCTGACAGTTGTTAGGTTGCTTTAATTGGTTGTTCCTAAAGGAAGTTGATGTGATTCTAGTAATATGAGTTGTTGTGGATGTTGCAATGGTGATTCATGGATGTTTCTAGATCATGATCTATCTATGTTGTTGGTTCGCATTGATTGTTGTGCATGCGATTGGTGGTTTTCTTCTGGGAGTTCATGTTTTCTTATTCTTGGACGATAGGGTGATTGTAGTGTGTTGTGGATCTTCGAGGCTAATTGTTTAAGATTTTTCATGTTTGATACATGTTTTTTGGGTCCCCACTATGTTTGGGCCAACATTGGTTGATTCAGATTGATAATTTCTTATGGATTTGGGCTGACAGTTTGTACACATCTTATATTTTTTTGGGTCAACATGTAGTTGATGTGATCCTTAGATGCAGATATATATGATCAATTTTTTGGAGGATATTGATGATGGAAGAAGGCATATGGTGAGATGTGCGGGCTCTTTGTGCAAATAATGTTATAATATTTTGAAGGTAGAAATAAAGTGTGAAGAGGATTGTCATGAAGCAAGGTGATGAGATGTTCTGATCTGGTAAGATCATAGAGAAGAGAAATCTTGGAGAAGGAAGAAGTGATTGAAGATTGTTATTATATGAATTGTTTGTAATTCCTTAGCTATGGCATAGCATCTATAAAGCCCAAGTGGCATATGTAATGTGTTTTGAGATCATAATATAATGAGGAGTGAACTTTCAAGCCCGAGTTTTTCCCTTTGAGGGTTTTCCTAGGATAATTCTTGTGTCATGTGTTCTTGCATATTTTTTATCTTTATGTTGATTGTCTATTAGCTTCCGTTGCATATCTATGAGATTTGAGTGTTATTTTTTTAAGCTGTGAGGTGGGACAATCCCTCACCAGACCCTCCTACCTTGGACTACATCACAAATTTTTGAGTGATCACATAATATAAATCTATAACATATTTTATATTTTATACCTCAAAATTTGACATGTAAATTTTATTTTTAATTATAGAATTGAATTAACATTGTGTATTTATTAAATATTTTAGGGTCTAATATCACAAGTTGGAACATAATTGACCATCTCATGTGTGCCATCTAGCATGCTTATTATTAGTATCAATTGTGACATTGGTTTCATTGAGGTACATTGTAGCTTGTTTAAATTTTATTTTTATAAAATATAGTATTTTTTATTAAAAAGTAAAATAGGTTTCAAAGGGACCCAAAACCCTACTTACAAAATGCTACTAAAAGAAAAGGCACATCCAAAAAACAACTAAATAAAAAGAAAACAATAATAAAAAAAAGTAGAACAACAAAAAGAAACCTCTACTTCATCTTCTTTAGAGTATCAACTGCTTCCAATTCCTATTTGTCGAATTTTTGGTGAATATTATCAAGGCCCAAAAACTCTTTCTTTTCCTCCTAAAACAATTTCTTCTTGCTTTCTATAGTCTTGGAGCTAGGCCCCTTTGTATGGCTCTGCATCAACTACGTGCCTTTATCCTTGCTGCTTTGGTCCTCCTTCCTCATCCCCTCGAAAGTCATCTCAACAACTTCCTCTTCTCTCAACTCAAGTTTTTTCAGTTGAAATTCTAATCTCCTCCGCATTATTTTTAATGGAATAGAGGTTGATTTTTGAATTTTTTTCTAGATTTGATTAGTTTCTTGGATTTACTCTTCCAAGTCAGTCATCCTCTTCTCAAACTCATTTTTTAAATCATTAGTTATTTTCTCCATATCATCCATCTTATCCTTCATGTCATTATCCTATGACTCAAACCTATCCCTTTCCTCATTATAACTTTTCTCCTACAAAGTTTTGAGTTTGATATTGATTTTATTTATTTTAAGGAAAAACCATTGAGACAATTTAAATTGATTTAATACCCTTTCTCTTTCCATGCCCAAGAAATCATATATCTCATCCCTATTCACATGTAGGTAGGTAAATTCCTCAAGAATATTACGGATATTATCAATTCCCAAACCATTCTTATTGTTTCCCACATTTTCCAAGGGCGCATTCCAGTCTTCTTATCCACAACCTTTTCCTTCCCTTTGTCCCTTCCATCATCTTTGGTCTTCAAATTTTTCTTCCCCATAATTTTTCATTTTTCCCCTCATTCACATCCCTTTTTTGGGATCCCTCGGACTAGGAAATTCACATTTTGGCTTTCTTCTTTTGGGTTTTCTTCTAACTAGTGGTCTTTTGTTTCTTTGGGTTGTCCTCCTCTTTTGGCAATGAAAAATAATACATTTCAATAGAGGCATCACCCTCCTTTTCTTCAATTCACTCATCATCCTCCTCTTCTCCACTAGTGTTAGAACTCATGTCTGAATAATGCACTACCATGGGTTTTTTCTTCCTTTTCACATTAATCTTTCCCTTAGACTCAATCTTTGGGGATTTAGCTTTCATAAAATCCATTATTAATAAGATTGACCCTTGATGAAACACATGGAGCTTAGGGTTTTTATAATATTCCTTAATTGAATGGTCCATAGAAGACAAAAGAAAGTAGGAAAAGGAAACAAACATTTTATGGAAAAAATGATTAAGGAAAATAAAGTGCATGCCACAAATGGCAATAAATCTACCATCCAAGGTAATGTATCTCATGATGATTTTTGCAACCTCCATCCAAATTGGTTTGGTTGATAGACAGTTGTAAGCCTAGGATGAAATAAATACCAATTTCTATGTTCATTCCCCTTGAAGAACTGGGTCAACGACTCATTATTTTCCTTTCTATCCCTAAATTTTTTTCTCCCCTTCACATGAGGCTTATGATTTGGGAAATCACATCCTCATTAATAACCAATTCCCTCTTAAATTAATTTAGTGTTTTTTTCTTATGGAATTTAATGTAAATTTTAATAGCCTCAAGGTCTTGGATGTGAAGCTTCTCCATGTATGGAACTAGGCCCCCCTCCTCAATAATTTTCAAAACCTTTTGGTGTCTACGAACCCCATCGCAAGAAAGGGTCTCCACTAGACTCCTTTCTCCACACATATCAACTACTCTACTATTGATAATGTTCAAGATTCCATAATAGAAGGAAAAATAGTATATTATCAAGAAACGCCATTTAAAATAAAGGATGAAGTCTCCTGAAGCACCCAAAAAGTGTTTGGAATATCTAGTAATCATTAATACCGCATCCAACCAATCATTAATAATCTTGTTGGAATTCATAGTTTATGATGGATTAATCCTTAATGGGGATGTTATTCTACCCATCTCAACGTTTTAATGATTGGGAATTAACACCCATGTTAGAAAACACATCAACAACGTTATTCCCCTCACGATATATATGAGATATGATTGTCTCATCAAGGGTTTTAATCATGCTGAGAGAGTCTCTAATGAAGGTTTTAATCACCCAACTAGGACTTTGTTCTTGTTTAAGACATTAGATTATGTTGAGATAATATCCTTCAAGCTAGAATGTTTTATATCCCTTGGAGTGAGCTAGTTTGAGACCATTTTAAGTTGTCTCAGCTTCAGCCTGGTGGTTAATCCAACTTTGAGTACAAAAACAAATATTATTGTTTGTGTATTTTATCATATAAATATATCATTATTTGTTTAGCTAATGATTTTAGTTGTAATGATTCCTAATATTTGAGTAAAGTTGGATATCGATGTTTCAGTAGCAATTTCAACCTCTATGTGTCTAACACAAGTATGAGTATGAATATATTCATTTAATTATCATTATTTTTTCTCAATTAAAATAATTAGGCAGCTTAAAATAATCAAATATGTATTATTATTTTTATTCTATAGATTGATGTAAGTATTTCTACCTAAGAAAAATACCTTTATTGATAATATTGAGTGTCATAGGCAAGAACAACTAGACTACAAGTTTTCAATAGTGTGTATTATTTTAATGTCATTTTAAAGAATGATTTTTAGTTTATAAATTTTGGTATAATATATAGAGGTTGAGTTAAAAAATAGTGAAAGGTAGACAAGATCGATAGGATGCAAGACAAAAATCATTTTAGGGGATCAAGGTTCACTTTTTGGTTAGGAAAAGAAATGATAAACCTTTCATTACTATTATTTTCTATGAATACATAAACAATTTTTTTAAATGCACAAGACAACTAAGAGGGGGTGAATCAATTGAAACTAAAAACTTCAAAACCCTCATTAACATTTAGATCTACATTCATTCATAAACCCTTAAGTCTATTGTGATGGATTAACATGATAATAAAATAACATAAACTTAAAAAAATCAACACCAAACACAAGAGAGCACCATATTTACATGGAAAACCCAAGGATGGAAAAACCATGATGAGGATTAGCTCACAATATAAGCAATATCAGCACTAAATACAATAGGGTTCACTGTTGGAGGGATCACTGCTCAAAGAAGAAAGGCTCACTACCAAAATAGAAAAGAAGATAGAGAAGGAATGTTACACAAAGAAAAGCATCTCAATGCAACAAGGAATATGCCATAATGACTTCTACACCTTCGCAGTCTAATTGAATAATTGTAGCCACCTTTTGCTCACTACATCCAGTAAACTAGCACTTGAAATTTTGCACTACTCTGCTCAATTTCACACTCTAACACACTGCAATTCACATCATTTTTCATCACATACATCTATATTTCATCAATCTTATCCCCCTTCAACAACTTATCTCATACATATACTATCCTCAACCTTAAAACCCTCTCCAAGGTTGGCTATGCACCTCAAACGTGTAAACTCAAATTAGGTCAGTGTCAAAACACTTTTGTGGTAGATAGAAGTGAATGTGTACCACATAAAAAACTTAATTGGGACCCAAATCAATAATACCACTCAACCACATGCTACCACAAACAAAATTATCCTTCGCATGTAGTGTAAACACCAAGTTGACCATTACCCATGCAAACACTATTAAACTTTGAAGTACACACTTCCTCAAACCCAAGGATGACTTGAAAACCACACACCACACTTGAACATGATCTAGAATATTCCTTAAACATACTAAAATCAAATAAACTCCTTCGCAACAACTTCCACCTAAAGAATGTACAAACTCTGCACACTCAAACAAATTTGTCATACATTGTTACTTGAAAAAATCTTCCAAAGCCCCAAACCTCAAATCCTCTTAACTGAGGTAAAATAACAACACCATAAACACACCTTTAGAATTGCAAGACTTGAAGCATAATTGTGGAGAAACGTGGAGCAAAAAAATTTATCCTACACACCTCTTCAATGTACAGTCACACATTGGTGAACACAACTTCTACTATATGATGATCCAACATACCAACTCTTGAATATAACACATTTGAATACCTCTCACCAAATTATTTGAATCACACAGACAAATCTCTTCAACCTAGAAGAAATGTGGAGCAAAACCATAAAATCTCTTCGTAACCCAAAACAATACTACAACATTGTTTCCTCTTTTTATCAAATTTTCTCAAATATCACTTGGAAACCAAGAACCAGAGACATATCCACATCATCTTCAACACTAATAATTGCATAGATAGAATCTTATCAAAGTAACACTAGAGGTTAACACTAGTAGCTTAAATAATAACAGCATAATGCAACAAATCAAAGCATAGACAACACCAACTATTCATCTTCAACACCAATCTCCCTCAACTCATAAAATTGACATCAATGACAAAACAAGCTTGTTGACATCAATGATAAACCAATCTTCTCATACTTGCTATAATCTACCCTTTTTCATTGATGGAAACACATGATGTGATAAACCATCAAAGACACAACAACTCTAAACATACTTATATCCTTTTCTCTTTTCTTTTACTCACTCCCCCCTACATGACTCTCTCTCCCTTATTACTTATTATTTTTCATATGATTCTCTCAACCCATGATAAATTTCTCTTTTTCACATGCTTCTCTCTCCCCCTTTGACATCAATGGCAAAATACATAATGTTTGCACTATTTTATTATTTTCCTTTGTCATCGAATAACCTGCTTACAACTACTCAAAAACACCTTTCCTTTATTGCTCTAAATACTCCCCCTTAGGAGCACATACCAATCTACACCACATCAACAATGCCACTACCTACTCCCCCTGAGAGGTAGCCACCAACATCAGACAAGAAAAAGAATGAATCTTGAGATCCACTAGATTGATGCATCTCCTTATGCTTCTAGTTCAAAGGAGGGGCAATAACCCACAACTTCTCTCAGAGATACTAAAGAGTATCCTTAGGAAGAGACTTAGTGAATATATCAACAATATAATCCTTTGTAGGCATATACTCAAGCTTCAATTCATTATCCACAACCTTCTCTCTTAAAAAATGATATCTGATTGAAATATGTTTTGTCCTTGAATACATTACTAGATTCTTTGAAATATTTATTACACTTTTATTTTCACAAAATATGGAAATAGGTTCATCATACACCACTTTGATATCCTTCAATGCTTTTCTCATCCACAACACCTATGTGAAGTAAGATGCAACTGCAATGTACTCAGTATCTATAGTAGATAAAGAAACTATTTTTTTTTTACTTAGCCATGAAACCAATCTAAATCCAAGAAATAATGCACCACCACTTGTACTTTTTCATTCATCCACACAACCATCCCAATCTATATATGTGTAAGCACTCAATGTGAAATTAGTATCCTTTGCATACCACAAGCCATGATCCAAAGTTCCCTTTAGGTATCTTAATATCCTCTTCACTGCTGCAAAATGTGATTATAGGATCTTCTTGAAATCTAGCCACAAGACAAACTGCATGCATGATATCCAGTCTAGTAGCAATTAGATATAGCAGTCCACCAATCATTGTTCTATACTTTCTCTGATCAGCCTTAGGGGATTCATCATTCTTTCTCATCCTGCAACCAGTAACCATAGGAGTACATATCGGTTTGGAGTCTTCCATTCCAAAATTCTTCAACATTTTTTTGACATACTTTGATTGTGAAATGAATATACCTTTGTTTGTTTGATTGATTTGTAGTCGAAGGAAGAAATTCATCTCCCCAAACATAGACATCTCAAACTCTTTTTCATCTCTTCTACAAACTTCTTACACAGATTCATTGCCTCCAAAAATTATGTCATCAACATACACAACTACAATAGATATTTGATCTTTTTCAACTTTAAATTAAAGGTTACTATTTGCGATACCTTTATTGAATCCTTACTATATAAAATACATATCCAACCTTGCACACCAATCTCTAGGATCTTGCTTCAATCTATACAATTCTTTCTTCAATTGGAGACCATACTAGGTTTATCTGATAACTGAAATCCTTTTGGTTGTTCCATGTATACTTCTTCTTCCAACTATACATTCAAGAAAGTATACTTCACATCCATCTAATAAACTTTGAAATCCCTATGTGCTGCAAAAGAAAAAAAAAATTTGATAGCTTCCATTCTAGCCACCAGAGCAAATGTCTCTTCAAAATCTATTCCTTCAACTTGTGAATAGACTTTACATATAAGCCTTTCTTTGTTCCTTACCACTTCTCCATTCTCATTAAGTTTGTTTCTGAACACCCACTTAGATCCAATTATATTTTTTTTTTCATGGCTTCAGACAAGTTCCCAAGTTTGATTTTCCTCAATCTACAGTAGTTCTTCTTCCATAGCTTTCATCCAATGTTCATCTTTGCATGCCTCAATCACTGTCTTAGGTTCAGCTTTATAAAGTAGACACAAATTTACCTCTTCTTCAACAAATTTCCTTCTTATCAGTACACCTTTGATCTTGTATCCAATGATATGTTCTTCAAAATTATTTCTTTGTACATACTTAGGGGTTCTAGGAGTCTTTTCCAGAGCTTCTTCCTCTTCTTCAAACTATACTTCCTTTTCCTTAGTCTTCTCTTTTTCTCTACAATCAGATTCATCTGATTCATATCCATCTATCACCATTGTGTTCCTAAAATCTTCATCAAACTTGACACTTGCACTCTCAACAATATTTCTCAATATTTTATTGTAGCACTTGTAGGCTTTTATTTTAGTAGAATATCAAAGGAAGATTCCTTCATCGAACCTTGCATCAAAATTTCCCAAATTTTCTTCATCTCTTCTGATGTAATATTTTCTTCCAAACACTCTGAAGTATTTAATAGCAGGTATCCTTCCATACCACAAATCATAGGGATTCTTTATGTTGTTTGCTTTTTCTTGAGCTATGTTAAGTATGTAAACAACAGTATGAGTTTCCTCTCTCCAGTAGACTTTTGATAGGTTAGCTTCTTTAATCATAGTCCTTGCAGATTCTTGAATAGTTCTATTTTTCCTTTCAACTAATCCTTTTTTTTTAGGAGTCCTAGGGGCAGATAAGTTCCTCTTTATGACATGATTCTCACAAAACATGTTAAATTCATTGGAGGTGAAACTTCTGTCAAACCTCAAACATTTGATCTTCAAATCCATTTCATTCCACTAGTACATAAACAACAATATATAACTAAATAAACTACTAAAAATTGCATATAAATGACTAACTCTAGTCACGTGGCTATTAGTGGTTTAATTGTAGTCATTTATAACACCACTAAATTTATGACTAAACAATTTTAGTCATTTATTCAGTCATTGATTTTAGTCATTATTTTGGTCATTAATTTGGTCATTGATTTGGTCATTGATTTAGTCATTGAATTAGTCATATTTTTAGTCATTAATTTAGTCATATATTTAGTCATATATTTAGTCATTAATTTAGTAATTACTGTAGTCATATGTTTAGTCATTAATTTAATCATTAATTTAGTCATATATTTAGTCATTACTTTACTCATATATTTAGTCATTACAAATTAAATCTAACTTAATTAATCCTCACAAATTTATGCATATAAACTTCAAGTATCATAGATATTCAAATTTTGAAGAAGCACCATGAAATGAAGACTAAAATTCTTGAACAAATATGATTGATCAAACACAAACAAAAACAAATTATAAATCAAGAGGAGCCACAACATAGTATTTATGAGTGGAGAAAAAAAAACTCTGAAAATTTATTTCATTAAGTCTCATTGGAAAATCAAAATCTCATTGGTTACATTCAATGTCTTAGTGACATTGTACAACTTACAAACACTATATAAACAAAATACTCCTATTTTCATATACTTATACTATTTTCCCCTTCCTTAACTGCAGTCCTTTTGGAAGGGTAGCGACCTCCTATAGGGGCTCGACCCATTTAATCCCCTTGTTGGCTTATGGATTGTAATTATTTTCATTGATGGAAACCTAAGTCATGCATCCAATCTACAATACAATTTTGGTTTACACCGGCAGAACAGAGTGAAAACAAGGCATCTGGTTAAAGGCATAAGTGTTGATCTGAATACCACACCAGACTATTATTTTGGGTTACGGATCTCAAAGGAAGGTTTTTTGATGTTTTTAATACCTTATTCAAGAAGTATATTGATACACATTCATTGGTACATGATCTAAGAGATCTAGTGCACTAATATGTTGGTTATCTATACTAGAAGGCTGACCTGGTGAATATAGTAATCGCGTGGGTCCTCTCTTTGTCTTAACCAACTTTGGAGGATACACATAAATAATTAGTGGTTGATCTAGCCAACTATTGAAAATAACTTAATGTCTTATGAAGCCGACATATGAATGATCAAATCCTCGATGGCAGATATATATATGGGATCGGTTTTATCATTTTGGGTGAAGAAGTGTGTGTGATAGTAGGATAGAGAACATAGCGAATGTGTGGTGTGAAATTCAATAGAGTAATAGTGTGAATTTGTCCATGTGTGATTTGAAGAGTAGAAAAGAGAAGAGAAGAGCAAAGCGAAGTGAAAAGTCAGGAAAAGGATCCATAATCTAATCTATGAGCTTCACCGGAACTATAACCTGGCATGAATAGATTCTACTATCTTAGTTCATCCTTCAAATGGTTTTAATCTGAAATTTTGTAAGGCAGTGAGCCTTCCCTTTTGAGCAGTGAGCTCTAGGCAGTGTGCTTGAATTCAAGTGCATTCTCTTTTGTTAAATTTTTATTAAGTACTCAAATTGTGGATTAACCTCCACCATGGTTTTTTCCCCTAACAAGGTTTCCACACAAAAATCCTTGTATTATTGGGTTATGAAATTTTCCTTTGAATGCTTGCATCTTTCTTTTAATGTAATGACATAATGGTTTAAGTTTTAGAGTAATAAACTTAAGATTTGTTGAACACTAATTCACTCCACCCCTCAGTGTTCCCTTGAGTCCAATGATTGGTATCAGAGCTTTTGGTTCCTTGGAAGAAGTTTAGAAACTTAAGGTGGGTCTTGGAATGTGATGGACTCTATTAGTCTTCAATAGTAGCTTTTGGTGGCACCTAATGACCTTGATCAGTCGAAAGAAGAAGTCCAAGAATTGAAAGAAAATCTTAGGGATGCTAAAAAATTAATTGAGTCATTGAAGGATCAGATTGTTAAATCCAAAGAGAAAATGAAGGATCTCTATGATCAGATCAAGTAACAAGAGAGTGAAAACATGGATGATTCTCACCTAAATCAGACCTTGAAGGAAATAACTAAAGAATGTGAAAAGCTTTCCAGAGAAAATGCTACCCTAAAGCATGAGATGGAATCTATGGTGATGAAGCTAACTAAAGAGATTGAAGAAAGGAAGAAGATTGAGGAGAATATTGCTCAGTCCTTAAAAGAGAAATTTGATGAACACAGAAGAATAAATGAAGAACTCAATTAGTTGGAAAGTGAACTGCAATGATGCAAAAACAATGAAGAGGAACTTCGTAAGTAGATTGTTATTCTTAGGAATGAACTTACTACTACAAATGAATACAAGGAGAAGTTTAAGATCAGTTTAGTGAAGATTGATGAGCTGAACCAATGAAAAAATGGTAAGAGAGATCTTGGATATGAAAAAGGATAAAGTTCTAAACTCGGACAAAATAATTTTAGACAAGGAAACTACATGAAAAAAGGTGGAAGGTATCCAGGAAGACAACCTAATGCTCAAAAAATTAATGGATATTGTTTTGCTTGTAATAAATTCATCCATATGGCTACTCAGTGTAAAAATAATATGAAATCAAGAGATTCATCATTTTTCAGTCAATGTTTCAAATGCAAAAAGTTTGGTCATAAATCAAATGAATGCAGAAATATGTCAAAATACTCTATCAATAGAAAGAATGTTGAATGTTACACATGTGGAAGATTTGGACATATTTATAATCAATGCAGATCAAGAAGAAATCAATGGAATGATTGGATTGGACAAGGAAGTACTGTGTGCTACAATTGTAATAAGTATGGTCACATTGAAATATTATGTAGAAACAAGAATGTGGATAGAAGAGGTCCAGTATACAAAGGCATAAATATACAGGAATATGACGAAGGAAAAGAAAAAGTGACTGCAAATGAGATAAGAGATGAGATGAAGAATACATGGATAAGAAAGAATGATTCTGATGCTAGAAATGGTTCTGTACCGGAGCTTGCTTCTGGCAATTCTTCCGGTAACTGATTTAAGGCCACTGGCCTAGGGGGAGTTTTTCAAGAAAATATTTTCTCCCTAGTCCATAGATGGTACCAGAATGTAAAGAATGGTCAAGAAGGTGTATTTATGATGTGCAGAGGTTTTGGAGAACTTTCACAAGAAAATTCAGAGAATTCATAGGTCTGTAGAATTATTTTTTTGTTGTTGTCTGAGAAAATAGAGCAACCATAAAACTTAGGGAAAATGCATTTATTGCACATGTGCAAACTATAAAAGTCAAGTTGGAATTGTCATTTGTCACTTTGCATTGAAGAAGAGAAGAAAGAGAACACTCGATAGAAGAATTTCAAAGCAGAGAAGTTGATTCACCGTTGAAACTCAAAATCTATCAGGTATAATTGTCTTTAGAATCTCCATATAATTTGGTGTGTGGTTGATAAACCTAAGTGTGAAAAAAAAAGGAACAAATCAAAAGGTCAAGCATTCTAGATGAATAAAATAGTGGAAATATTAGGTCCATGAGGAATTTGTTATTACCCAACGAATTGAAGCAACTGAAAGAAACCAAACATAGGAATTTGGATATTTGGAATGAGTTTTCGTACTTTGAGAATGTAGAGTTTGTTAAATTCATCTTGAGAAGATTGCATCATGATACTTTAACTTTGGACAAACCCTACACCATCTCGAAGGAAATAATTGAAAATTTGACTAGATTATGCAAATTTGGAGATATACCAAGGAAGAAATCCATCTGGAACAAGGAAGTCAAAACCCTAACCGAAGTAATTGGAGATCAGAGGGTGTTGATAATTGCGACAATCAAGAATCCTATTACTAAGTATATTGCGCACAAAATTTCATATAAATCTTTTTCAGAAATCGAGAAGGAGCGACCTCGGTTGGCGTTGTCTACAATTCTCACAAGATGATAATTGAAGATCAAGACTTTGACCTATGCGTGTTGATAAAGGATAAACTAATGGAGAATGTGCAATTGAAAAAAGAGATAGGCTATGCTTTCAAGTTCAGTACTCTGATTATATGTTTAGTAATGTATTTCTTGAATTGTTTGCCAAAGATTGACAATGTGGTGTGGAAAGAAAATTAACTAGTTTGCAGACAAATATACTCATATTCTAGGAGCTTGGCTAATTGGGATCAAGAATTTGAAAATTTCTTTAAGAATGTGCTTGAAAAGTGTGGTTCAGTCAATATTTCCCTTTTGGTAAGAACAATGGAAGTTGGTTCCTCTTCCAATGGCATGGATAAAAAGAAGAAAAGAGAAAAATAAATTGTTGAATACAACCCTCCAGAATGAAAAGTTCCTAGAATTGAGGGAAAAGGTAAAGAAAAGGAAATTGTGGATATTCCAAATGAAGAATCTTATGAAGAAACTGAGGATCCATAGAGAAATGAATCAGAACCAAAAAAAGCTAGTGAGGAAGAAGATGATCTGACAAAGGAAAAGCTACATTAGCTTATTCAGGAAGAAGGTGGAATGCAAAAGATTGCTAAGTTATTGTCTGTTAGACTATCATATGATCAAGACATGATTCTGAGTGTATTAAATGCTCATGTTGAGTACTACAAGATCAAATTGGAAATTTTGTAGAACATACTACCTGAGGAAATGATTGAATGCACCAAAGAAACAATGAACTCTGAGGATAAAGTCAAAGAAGAAGGTGAAGTTATCTCTCACTTGAAGGAGCAGTTTAGACTATCACTTACCAGACTTGAAGAAGAAAATGAATGAGTTGAGGCAATGCATCAATGCAGCTAATAACATTTATAGCTATTGCATCTGTTGGCCCCATGTTGTTAGTAACTACAAAGAGAAATTGGAGCATATTGAAACAAAGTTGAATGGCATTGGAAAAAGCTTTGACATGCTTTAGGATCAAGATGGCACCATTAGGAAAATAATTCAAGAGCTATAGTCTGAACACACCAAAGTTCAATTCACCAAGAACACTAATTGTTGATACTTTTTGGAAGGTGAAGGACCTAACTGAATGCAGATTGGAGTAAATGGTGGAGATACTAAGGAAAGGTGAGAAACTGGAAGAAGCAATTACAATTCTAGAATCTTTAACTAAAATTTTCAACAAAACATCCAAGAACAACATTTTGATCATTATCATTGGGATCACAATAGATTCTTGGAATAAATTCCCTTCGAAAATGAAGAAAAATCATAAGATAATTTTATAAAGTAGCAGTCAATTGTTTTCAAATTTTTGAAGTTTTGGTCTAAGGGGGAGAACTATCAGTATATGCATTTTGAAGTTTGGAGATTTTGAAAACATGTTTTGTCTTTGTGGCATATAGTTTCTATGCTTTGTCATTGATGTCAAAGGGGGAGAGAGTGTAGTGAAAAATTTCTCATCAATCTTAAGGGGAGTTGTGTTTTGAAATCATTTTGAAGCATAGGGAGAGAGAGCAATTTAGCAGCGTACTTATAATTATTCTGACACTTAGTCATTTTTCACTAAGTGTTGCCATCAATGCCAAAGGGGGAGATTTTTGGCTTATGTCTTGTAAGTGTTGTCATTGATGGAAAACTAAGTCATGCATCTAATCTACAGTATAGTTTTGGATTACACCAGCATAACAAAGTGAAGAATAGGGCATCCGATTAAAGGCATAAATGCTGATCTGAATACCACATCGAACAATTATTTTTGGTTATGGATCTCAAAGGAAGGTTTTTTGATGTTTGTAATACCTTTTTCGAGAAGTATACTGATACACATTCACTGGTACACAATCTAAGAGATCTGGTACACTAATCTGTTGGTTATCTGTGCTAGAAGGCCGACCTAGTGAATATAGTAATCATGGATGTATAAGGAATAATTAATTAAATTTTTTCATGCTCGGTTATGTTTGTTTGGGTTCTCTCTTTGTCTTAACTAATTTTAGAGGATACACATAAAGAATTAGTGGTGGATCTAGCCGACTATTGAAAAGAACTTAATGTTTTATGAAGTTGACATATGAATGATCAAATCCTTGATGACAGATATATATATGGGATCGGTTTTATCATTTTGGGTGAAGAAGTTTGTGTGATAGTGTGGATAGAGAACATAGCGAATGTGTGGTGTGAAATTTAGTAGATTAAGAGTGTGAATTTGTCCATGTGTGATGCGAAGAGTAGAAAACAGTAGAGCTGAGCAGAGTGAAGTACATAGTCAGGAAAAAGGATCTAGAATATAATCTATGAGCTTCATCAGAATTGTAACCAAGCATGAATAGATGCTACTATCTCAATTCATCCTTTAGATGGTTTTAATCTGAATTTTTGTAAGGCAGTGAGCCTTCCCTTTTGAGCAGTGAACTTGTTAGGTCTCAAAAATGCAGGTTTGAACCACAAGAGGTTGTCAAGCTCTTGACATGTTTTTGGATAACATACAAGGCCAATTAATGCGATTAAACCTTGTACTCTTCAGGCTCTGCTAAACCTAGGTGGGTGTACCTATGTAAATGATGCAAATTTTAACTATGTGTTTCCTACCTAATAAATCTATCCATAATGGCAGTTTAATAATGGAGAGATGTGATCCTAATTTGGTATAAACTGTATAAGCAATATCAAGGTATATGAATATGTTCAATTAATAGATGTAGTATTTTGGAAATGAATTCAATGAGACTAATTAAATAAAATGGGTGAGACCAGTGCCTTGTTGGGTAAAACAGAGTCAAATGAAAGTCTATGATGAATGGATTCTATTTGGCAGAGATTCTAATTGTTTGGCATACAGATTTTAGTTTATAAATCATATAAACATGCAAGAAAGTGATTGACAAACTCGATTGGAGACAGAATATCAACCCTAATTATATGATTCTTTTTATTGATCTAAATAACACCTCTAGATTACTTTGACTGATCAAAAGGAATTTAATTATTCTTTAAAGAAACCAAATAATCACATCACACAAGTACAACAAATGTGTATTGACAAATTGAATATATACTTGATATATCAACTTAAGTAACCAAAAAACATTAAGTTGGAGACAATCAAATAATTGAATAATTTCAACAAATAGTAGATACCAAAATGGGGCCACTGAATCAGAGATCTTCCATTAACTTCATCAAAATTATACTTGCATCATGGTATTTTGAAATGTGGATATTATACCTATTCTTATTCACCTATTATCTTCTCCTATCTAATCTAATTCCCTTCCTTTAGTTTTGGTCTCTCTTATTTATATGAGAGGCAACAAGCTTCAAACCAAAAGCCACACCGTTTGGTAACTAAACATGAAATTAAACATAACTGAAAGAAATTAACAATAACAAGTGTAACAATCTATTAATCTTCGAGTTAAAGCTTGTGGTTAGCCAAGACCTATTAAAATCCTTTATTGTATGATTCTTTCTCCTTATGATGCATGTAATCAGTCATGATCTGAGCCCAAGTATTTTTCCTCCCATTTGCTATCTGTTAGATTGTTCGGCCATTTGAATTCATGTGCAATAGTGAGGTTCGTTAGGTGGCCCTTCCATCTGTTGTCCAATAGGTTCCTGGTATCTACCAAAAAATTTATGTATCCATTATCCAGTGTGACAATTCCATCCAACATAGTATGAAACCTATCTAGGATGATATCCCCATCATTCTGTATATGTGTCAAGCATTGAGAAATCATTTGATCAAATTTGTTCTTCCATTCCTCAACACCTTTTATTTGATTATCATCCCTGATGATTGAGGGACTGAAGAGATACTTTATAGAGTCAAATGAACTCCTCCTATTCTCCACCTTCTTTATGTCCATTAAGTATTTATGCTCCTTGATCACCCCTTTCACCATTTCTTGAGTAGGCTTGAGTTTCAGAGGGGCATCTAGATCCCTTTGTGTTTCTTTGTAGAGAGTAGTGAGAAGGTGATAAGTAGACTGCCATATTTTTTGGAGTTTGTCAATAATTAGGAAATTAGCATCTATTTGCTCCAAGGCTTTAACTAGGTTCCTAAAGCTTTTGTGTACTTCACCTATTTTCTCCTCCAGTACCCCAACTCTATATTCCAATATTTTTCTCAGGATATCCAAGATATGATTCTTGAGATCTTCCATATTATGTTTCTTTAACCTATCAATTTAATCCTTCATTTGTTGAACCTGTGGGTTTTCAGCTTGAATAGGTGGGTGATAAACAAATATCTCATTCCCCCTTACTATTTTAGCCTTTTTTAATTGTTGTTTTAGCTTCATATTTTTAATGAAAATTTTAATTACCTCATCATTTGACAACTTCAGCCTTTACTCATATTCACTAACCCTCTTCTCCATATTTTCCACAAAGTCCCTAGTAAACATTGTAGAATGCATGGTGATAGTTGTAGCCTTTCATTGTCCTCACCATGGATGACCCCCTCATTTCTTGCACCACATCTAAGATTCTTGGCTTCCTTGTATTATTTTGTTTTGTCCATAGGGAAAGAGTCTAAGTGGTAGGGCTCTACCCTGTTCCTGATGCACCTTCCTCTGAATCAAATTCTGCAATCAACATTGGGTCATCTTGTGATCTAATCTGGTCCAAAAGAAACACCTTGGACAAGTCCATTCCTCGTATGATAAACATATCACTTTTCAACACTAATTCTCTTCCTTCCTGGGGGGTGACATTGATATTATCAACATTTAGCTCAACCAATGTTTGATCCTGAACTTCAACTTGTTTTGTATCATCAAATCCTATGATATTTATCCTCAATATTTCATCATACTGTTTCATCTTCATCTTGATCAAAAAATCTTTAAACTCATTAGTATGAATGAAATTATCATCCTCTATAAACCTTAGAGAGGCATCTACACTCTCATCATCCTAAATTTCATTTGCAGCTTCCTCTGATATCCTGATTTTAGGATCACGAGGCTTTTGAATTTTCCACTACTTTACCACTTATTTTATCTTAGTTAGAGAAAGGACCACACCTTCCTCTTCATCATCACTATATTCAACCAATGATTCAATATTCTTCTTCTTGGCCTGGGGTTCATGTATGGGAGATGTAGGAGATGGGTGTGAAGGTGATGGGGGTGGTAAATCTGACGTGGAAGCTTCATGTGATGATTTTTGGGGTGTAGGAGAAGGAACCAAACCCTCAAACTAGGCCATTTTATACATTTCATCATATTCCCAAGAGCTAGATGCATTCTTTTCAAAAGGTTAGGTTCATCTACAAAGAACCCCTTGAAACCTCTATCCTTTTCCATCTTCGAACTTTCCCATTTCATCATTTTGATCCATCTTTTTCTTTTTTTCATAACATCTACAAAAGAAACCAGATTTCTTATGACATCCACCTCGGGGTCAAATTCATGTGTGATGGCCTTTTTTGTTAGTAGAGCTCTTCTAACATTATTGATGTGTCCCTTCGGGTCACATACTCTTTCCTTCCCAGATTTGAGGGAGTAATTAACCCTCATTAATCTCTGTAATTCCTCCAGTATATCTGACCCAATAGACAACTACTTAAACACTATCAAATCAAGCAAAAATGTGTCTTTTCTTTGATTCCTCATCAAATCATGCTCCATCCACAACATCTGCCACATAAACTCCAGAAAACATAGTCTTGTCGGTACAAGCTTAGGCAAGATGTGTGGTGCTTGATTACATCCATAGACTCTAATGATTGTTTGTTGTGGCATGAAGAACTAGTCAACATAGTTATGGGTGAAACCCTAGTCTAGCTTACCTTGCACTAGCCTCATTACTTTCATTAATGATTCAGGCAATCTTGGTGTGGGGTATCCAAGGTCATCTATTAAACTTATGAAAAAATCATCTCTAAATGCCACAAAATCACTTTCTTTGCATTTGTTGTCCCAGATTTAACACCAATTATGTATGGGAAGCCTAACTCCATCTTCTTGTGTACATAATTTCATCCTTTGAGTCCATTTTGTTTCATTTTGGTACAAAATCAAGTGACATAACAAAGAATATTTTTTTAAAGTAAAGGGGGTTTTAGCCTCCCTAAATTGTAGCAAGCCTTCATGGATTTGTTCTTCTATTACACACAAACTCTACATTGGATTCAGGGTGCTGAACTATCATAACCATTCTCATCAACCCAAGCAACATATGTTCTTCTGCATCTATTCCCAATATTTGACATAATGCAAAATAATGTTTTTGAAATACACTTGAAATTTAGATACTTGGAAAGGTTCCACTTTAGAAGTAGGCATTGGGATTTTTTTATTATCATCACCCCTCTTCATGTGCAAGGGGAGCTCATTACTATGATAGGTTCTTCTTAACCTCTTATATTATTTCTCTAACTTCACTAAATTCACTTTTGTTACTGCATGTTTGTTAAGATTAAAACATTTCACATGGAATCCTTATTGATATCCACCAAACACCCACCATTTGGAAGTCTGACAGTTTTAGTAGAGGCATGGTCACTGTGAGCAAGGGCTTCAATTAACTTAGTATCAATGAAGACATTGGGCACAATCATCTTGGCCACGTCCAAGGTCCACGGGTTCGATGCAGGATCCTTATCATTACTCTTTTGGTATAAATACCAGTATAGGTTCTCACCGGATTGGGGTGTAATTGGGTTCGTACAACCCTAAGCTAAATATCTGAAAAAAAAATTGACCCTTTGTTCACTGACCCAGTCAATAGAGCAAGTAATGGCAATTACAAAGAGGGTTTATTAGGCTTGGATTAATCTTTCCTAGCTCCTAATTCTATTTTCTTTGGTGCCATTATGAAATTTACATATAGGAATGAGCTGAACTTCCCGGTGATATAATTTGCCTTGAAAAATTATCTTCTCCTCCACCCTTCGAGCTTGCCCATGATTCAATTTTGGCTGTCGTGAATGAAAAAAAACAAAATTATTTCATGTATTTTAATCCCAAGCTACATTTACTCTTGAATCATAAATTTGCATGATTCAAATCTTTGTATCGAGCTCAATTCATATTTTGAAGTTGATTGATGTGATAGATATGCTTTAAATGCCTCAATGACTGCTTTACCATGCTACCTCATGCTAATTTTCTCTCCTCTGTGGTACCACGGTGTGCTTTGGTTCCTCTCTATTAGCTTACTACTCTATCGCTCATCATGTTTCATATTTCCATAGTATTGTGGTATGTATTGCTATCCTTACTTCAGTGTACCACTCTACCACTCATCGTCTTTGACTCTCTTGTAGTACCGCAGTGTCTCCTCCACACACATATCAGCATACCACTATATGGTGGGATATCTCTCACCTCCCTATGGTTTTGTGTTTCATTCTGATGTTCTTTCTTACCACACCTCTCTATCGCGGGCTATGTTGCTTCCTCCTGCAGTATGGCAGTGTCTTCTTTTATTACTATTCTCAAGTGTACCACTCCACCACAGGTCCTATTCTAACCCTCTATGGTATAGCTGTTTACTTTTATCACCATCCATTATCTCACTATCCTACCATTGGTTGTGTTCCATTCCTTCATGGTACAATGGTTTCCTTTTGTTAATACTAATCATCATACCGCTCCATCGCGGTTTAATATTTAAGCCTCCATGGTATAGCGGTGAAAGGATATAGTGTTAGCTTCCTTTACCGTGATACTGTGAGTTATTTTGTAAGAGGATGTGGTAAGGAGGCATAAGGTGAGGGTTATATAGATGGAAAATATGGTAGCGGTACAATGGTAAGAAGATTTTTTTCTTTATGGATGGAAATAAAATGATTTTTTATGATAGAGACATCATGAATTTGGGTTTTAATGGATAAAAACCTCTAGAATTTTTTTAGAAATTTTGGTTCTAGCAATGGCTCCAGTTTGGGATGAGTGATTTACCAATCACTACAATCATCCATAATCTCTTTGGGCATAGACCAAACCCTCAGTGGATATGAAAATGGAAATATGGTACAGATGGAGTGGAGATGGAAATGATCCTATACTACTGCACATGGAAAGAGAATTTTGTTTTTAATGAGGGAATTACTGTATTGTCCATGCACTAGCAAATTCTAGTCCTTGTTTTGATTTCCTAAACTACTATGTATGGAAAAGAATTTTTTAAGAGGTTTGTTAGGAATTGTCCATGCACTGGCGATCCTTAGTCCTCTGGTACTTCTTATGAAAAGAATTGTTTTAGGAATTGCCCATGTACCGAAAATTCTTGCTCCTCCCCAGACATGTTCTATAAATAATAAGACTCTTCCCCTCCTTTTCCAATGATCACAAAGGGACCTAACCATAAAGCTTCAAACTTTCCATTCTTTCCTTTCTCCTGATATCTGGAATTCCACATTAATACCAAATCATTTACCTCAAATTTTCTATCCTTGGTTTTCTTATCAAAAATATATTTCATTTGTGATTGTAAATTCATTTTCTATTTTTGAGCCATCATCCTTATTTCATCAAGTTCTGCAAGTTGCTCCATCCTTTCCTCCATTGGTTCTGGAATATCTAAATCTTCCTGCAGAATAAAATTATGAATTGGCAAAAGGTTTTGTAATGGCATCCTGGCTTGTGTTCCATATACTAATTCAAATGGAGACTTTCCAATTTATTTCTTTACTATAATCTTGTCAACCCATATAGCCAATATTAATTTTGAGTCCCATGCCTTTTTGTTCCCATCTAACATTCTTCTTATGATTTTCAGAAGGCTTTTGTTATTGGACTCTTCCTGAACATTTTCTTATGGGTGGTAAGGAGAAACATAAGAGACAGTAATACCATATGTGTTGCAAAAATTCCTAAATTCATTAGACTTGAAACACATCCCATTGTCTGTGATCAGTCTTACTGGCATACCAAATTTGGTTATGATGTTCTCCATCAAGAAATTTATGACCACTTTGCATGTTGCTTGTTTAGTTGGGATTTCCTCTACCCATTTGGTGAAATAATCAATCACCAATATCCACTTATGCCCTCCACTTGATTTTTCTTGTATTTCCCCAATAAAATCAATCTCCCATTGATGAAAAGTGGCTTCCACTTGTAAAGGTCTAAGGGGTAGGCCTCCCTGATGTTTCAACTTTCCTAAGAATTTGTGGCAAGCTTCACATTTTCTTACATGTGCAAAAGAATCATTAAAAACCTTAGGCCAATAATAGCCTACTCTAAGGATTTTATGTGCAGTGGTTTTGGAAGAGTAATGACCTCCACATACCCCTTCATGCATCTCCCTCAAGACATTTTTTGCTTGTGATTCATTCAGACATAGTAATAGTATCACATCCCTATTTCTCCAAAACAAGTCCCCTTCTATGAATACATACTTGGATGTCTACAACTTTAAAGTCCTCTGATTATTGCTCAAACCTTCAGGGCATCTCATGTGTTTGAGATAATACATTATGTTGGTGTACCAAGGAGTGTGTTCAATGCTTGCAACTATGCCATCTTCATTTTCCACATTTCAAATTTGATTGCCTCAATGTTTGCTTCTGCCATTAGTTTGGCCAAGCCCTATCCCCTTACTAACTTGGTAATCTGAATTCCCATATCAAAGTCTTAGAATTTGTTAATCCATTTACATATTTTCCATGTTACCTTTGTCTGCACCAAGATATCTTTTATAGCTACATGGGGCACATATGCAACTACCTTGGCTCCAACTAGATATGGTCTGAAAGATTTTGTTTCTTTGACCAATGCAAAAGCTTGTTTCTCCATAATATCATATTTCAATTTTGACCCATGCAAGGACTTGCTAAGGTTGCTCATACCCTTCCTCATTTTTTTTGTAACATGACAACTGCCATGGTATGAAATGAAGCAAATGAGAATATTTGGAAAGGTTTGGTGAAATCAGGTGATTTTAGAATAGGGACTTCTTTGATGGATTTTTTGATGGATAGAAAATATTCAAGGGCATCTACAGTCCAATCCATCTTCTCTCCCTTCTTCATCATTTTGGATATGGGTTTAATAATCTCAGCAAAATTTGACACAAATCTCCTAACAAAGTTAATTTTCCTGAAGAATGATTGAATGGATTTGATGGTTTTGGGAATGGGATTTTTTTTGATAGCTTCTACTCTTTCAAAGGTCTATCCTAATCCCATCCTTTGATACAATATGCCCCAAAAGCTTACCCTCTATGACAAAAAAAGTGACATTTTTTTGGATTGAGACTGATACCATATTCTAGAGCTTTGATGAATATCTTCTCCAGGTGTTCTACATGGTCTTCTACTCTTTTGGAATAAGCAGCGAGGTCATCCTGGTACACCACCATTATAACATTGATTAAATCTGCAAACACCACATACATGGCCCTTTGAAAAGTTTCCCCTACATTTGTGAGACCAAATGGCATTCTAACATAAACATATGTCCCCCATGGTGTAGTAAATGTTGTCTTGTATTGCTCAGACTCCTTGACCTTAACCTGGTTGTACCTAGAGAACCCATCCATCATTGATAGTAACTCACATCCTATTACTTTGTGTAATATTTCCTCCATATTTGGGAGAGGATAATTATCTTTAAGGGAGGCAACATTTAAATTTCTGAAATCTACACATAGTTTAATGTCCCCATTTTTCTTTCTTATTAGAACTAAGTTTGAAACCTATGTTGAATGTCTAATGAGTTTAATAATACATCCATCTCTGAGTTTTTCCAACTCCTCTTGCATTTTGGGCTCCAAAGTTGGGTTGATGGGCCTTTGCTTTTGTCTGAATGGATTTTTGTCTGGTTTAAGTGGAATCTCATGTTGGAAAAGATCTTATCTGTATGCTTTGAGTTCCTCATAAGACCAAGAAAACACATGTTTGTACTTTCTCAATAATACAATCAACATTCCCTTGATTTTTGGACTTATTTTCTTTCCAATATACACCCTTTTTGGTGCTAACTCAGTCCCTAAATTGACTTCTTCAATATCTTCTCTCTTGACTGGTGTCTGCTTCATGAGAGAGTGATAATTTCCATCATACACCCTTTCTAATTCCACAAGCCCTTTAGGAAGTTTATTGGTTTTAAGCAGTAGAAATTCTTTCCCAAATATAGTCTATTTCCCATCTATTTCTTCAATAAATGCATTAAAGTCAATCTCTTGTGCCTCATACTGATCTATGCAATGGAGAAATTTTATGAGATTGGTGTCATCATTAAAGAATTTCCAGCTATAAATATTGTCAGGGATAACAAGCCTTGTTTTGAATTCCACCTGAGATACTCCAACCAAGGATATATCATCTCTTTTTAGGGTGACATTAGCTAGGAAATCTGCCATCGGATTTTTTGATCTGTCTATCCAATCAATTGAGAAAGCATCAAATAGTTCAATTATATCCCACACAACATTTCTATATTGTTTCAACCTTTTATTCTTTACAACATATTTTGACCTAATTTGTGAAAAAATCAACTCAGATTCTCCGAGGATAGTTAGCAATTTGATTTTATGTTTGATAGCCATATTTAAACCAATTAGCAAAGCTTCATACTCTGCTACATTATTTCTACACTCAAAAGTCAGCAAAAAAGAATATTTGAAAGTGATTCCTTGGGGTGAAATAAAAACTACACCAGCTCCATTGCCTTCTTGGCTACATGCTCCATCAAAATAAATTTTCCACACATCAATTTGATCTTTAGAAACGTACTTATCAATCAGGTCAGTGTTCACTAATTCAGGCTGGGAGGGCTCTATTCTAAAACTCCCTAAATCAACATCAAAAAAACATTTAATCTACTCTTGAGGAACACAATCCACAATATGATTCATCCTTGGTTATCTATATAATTTGACTTATTTTCCATTGATTGGTATCATGGCATATGAAAATTCAAACTATACATTTCCTCCAACTGCTGCAGTCCATTGTCTTGACAAGAGCATCCCAAACTAAGAAGGTGTATCAATCACAGTTATGTCAATATTATAAGTTGCTTGTGGATACACAACCAATTTCACTTCTATATCTTTCATAATTCCTATCACTGGGATAGGAATTCCATCCATGGCATAGCACTTGCCACCATTAGTATCCACCCACATGCCAAGTTGCTTCATGACTCCAATTGGCTTAATGTTGATTGCAACACCAGAGTCTATCATACAATTTCTTACCAAATTTTTATTTACAAGTAATGTGGTGAAGAATGGATCAACTTGTGGAGTATTTATCAATGCATCATTTAAACAAACCTTAGGGACTTCTACTTATTCTTTCTTATTAGTGATCCTAGTGATTCCCTTGTTCTCAAGGTTTGTGTTTTTATCATTCCCACTAGATATCAACTGAATAGCACTATCCCTATACTCTTTAATTTTCATCATTTCAAGTAATGGGACATTAATTTTTACCTGAGATAAGGCTTGTGTGAAATCAAAGGAGGTACCTTCTATTTTAATCATCTTCATTTGATTTAACAACTCCCCTTTGTTCTCTTCTCTTTCTTTTTTCCTTGTTTGATCATATTTTCTCTTGTCCTTATGCAATTCTTTGTTTTCCTCCTTATGAACATGCTTTTGTTCATTTTTGTAAGGCTGCTTATTTTCTATCCCTTTTGAAGCTCCCTATGGTGCTTTCTTATCTTTCACAAATATTCCTCTTGGAACACTTTCATTCTCATTCAATATTTTGTTTCTTAACCAATATTTTCTTTTAGCCTATTCCACTGTTGTGATGGTTAACTTCTTAATTTCTTCCTCAGTTGGTTTTCTTAGAATGAATTTTCCTGTCTGAGATGATGCATTAGGAGAACATTGTTCATCATCGCTTTCTTCATGATCAGAAAAGACTTGTTGTTCTACCATATGGACATTGTACCTTTGGTTATCAACATCATAATCATAACCTCCTTCTTCTGAAGATGAATATCCCTGCTCAATAGGATGAAGAGTATGGGAAGTCAAATAAATTGTGTGATCTTCTTCATTATTGTCTACTGAAGTCTCCTCTTCTTGGATTGACTAAGCTACAATACAATAATCAGGGGAATGTGGCAAGTCAAAAATTTGACACCAAGGATTATTGTTCACCATATATTCCCTTCTCTTCTTTAAAGGATCAGGTGTCTATTTTTAAGCCTATCCATCATAGGCTTTCCATCCTTCAAATTTGTATTATAAGGCATATCATGAAGCCTAGGCCTTTCATTCATGTATGTATTTTATTTCCTATGCTGAGGATTATTGAAGGGTTGGGGAACCCTAGGATTATCTCTCTTATTAACCATCCCCACATCCTTTATGTTATTTTCAATGGTTAATTCTATCTTTTGAGCCTTAGTTAAATCTTTGGAGCATCTATTTCTAAGCTCATATCCAATATTTGGATCAAATGCTTTTAGATAGATGCTCAATGCTGCAAGATCTACCACCTTAGACCCTGGTGGTATCTTGTTGTGTAATTTGGAGAACTTCCTATTGAAGTCATATACTGATTTGTTTTGATGTTTTTGGATACTTATGAGTTCATGCAAGGAAAAATCTGGTGCACACTAGTTCCCATATTGTTCAAGATACTAACCTTGAAACTCTTGAATGGAATCTATAGAGGTTGTTGGTAAACTATTAAACCAGTCCCTAGCTTCCTCGGTCAATGACATCATGAAAAGCCTCATCTGTATATCCTTATATTGCATATCCAAGTTCTGGATAAAATAATTAAAACTCCTCAAGTGTTCCTCAGCAGTGACTACACTACTTCCTGTGAACTTTAGGACTAGACCTCTCCAACAGTTATCCATAGGGTAGGGATAAACTTGAAATCTTGCCAAATTGAACTGTCTGATCATGGTTGTATATGGTGGAGTAGGTGGATTTTGAGGATGTTGGTTTTGATATAATGGATTGTTGTATTGTATTTGGGGTGGTGGCACATACTGTTGGCCATGAGGTTACTGAGTATTTGGATGTTGTGGTGGATTCTTAAGTGGAACATTTGGAGGTCTGTATTGATTTCCTAACCGATTTTGTTGTGTTTGTGGGGGATTGGAAGGTCCTACATTATTATTTCCTTGTCTATGAGGTGATACATATTTAGGGAGTTTAGCCATCTGAGCATTAATTTGGGCCTTTTGGAGCTTCAATTCTTGAAGCTCTTTTATTGCTTGGAGCCTTTTCTCATATTCTACCCTTGTTCTTTCCACTTCTTGCCTTTCATACTCCAATTGTGTGTTAATTTCATCCTGAGTCATGAATTCATAGTTTTCTTCAGAGGCTACATCACTACCAAGTTCATTTTGATTCCCTTCGATTGCTGCCATTTTATGATCATGCTCATGTTGTCTTCTATCTCTTTCAACCCCAAATCTAGCCATGAATTCCTTCTGTCCTTTATGATCTAGCTGATAGAAAGGATTCCTCTTTTCTTCAAGAGTACGAGGCTCTCCACATGGGTTTTTTTCATTTGTTAGTGTATCATAGTGATTATATGTCTCAAGGTGTGCTTTCGACATTTTTTGTTTATTTGTTAAGCACATTTCATCAGACAACTTCTTTCCCTTGTAATTCTTGTGTGCCCATTTACTCTTGTCATTAGGACCATCTTTGTCCATAGACCTTCTTCCCTACATGTTGCTGGCTATTGTGATGATCTGAGTTTTTCAATGCACTTATCTCTTCATTGTCACCACTCAATTTTAGAGAAGTGATAAGAATCTATAGTTCCTTGTTCCCAGCAGAGTCTTTTACAAGGTATTGACTCTATAATGAAGGCTTGGGTTCAATTTGACTCGCCAATAGAGTCACCAAACTATTAGGTCTCAAAAATGTAGCTTTGAACCACAAGAGGTTAACAAGCTCTTGACACGTTTTCAGCTAATGTACAAGGAAAATTAATGTGATTAAACCTTCTACTCTTCAGGCTCTCCTAAACCTAGGTGGGTGTACCTATGTAAATGATGCAGATTTTAACTATGTGTTCCCTACATAATCAACCTATCCACAATGGAAGTTTAACAATGTGGATATGTGATCCTAATTTGGTATAAATTGTATAAGAATTATCAAGGTATATGAATATGTTCAGTTAATAGATGTATTATTTTGGAAATGAATTTGATGAAACTAATTAAATAAAATGGGTGAGACCACTGCCTTGTCGGGTAAAATAGAGTCAAATGAAAGTCTATGATGAATGGCTTCTATTTGACAGAAATTCTAATTTTTTGGCATACAAATGTTATTTTATAACCTGTATAAAAATGCAAGAAAGTGATTGACAAACTCTACTGGAGAGAATATCAACCCTAATTATATGATTCTTCTTACTGATCCAAATAACACTTTCAGATTACTGTGACTGATCAAAAGGAATTTAATTCTTCTTTAAAGAAACCAAATAATCACATCACACAAGTACAACAAATGTGTATTGACAAATTGAATATATACTTGATATATCAACTTAAGTAACCAAAAAAAATTAAGTTGGAGATAATCAGATAATTGAATAATTTCAACAAACAATAGATGCCAAAATGGATCCACCGAATCAAAGATCTTCCATTAACTTCCCCAAAACTATACTTGCATCATGGTCTTTTGAAATTTAGACATTATATTTGTTCTTATTTTCCTATTATCTTCTCCTATCTAATCTAATTCTCTTCCTTTGATTTTGGTCTCTCTTATTTATATGAGAGGCAACAAGCTTTAAACCAAAAGTCACACCGTTTGGTAACAAAACATGAAATTAAGACTTAAACATAACTAAAAGAAAATAACAATAACAAGTGTAACAATCCGTTAATCTTCAAGTAAAAGCCCATGGTCAACCAAGACCTATTCAAAGCTTTGACTATATGATTCTTTCTCCTTATGATGCATGTAATCAGTCTTCATCTAAGCCCATGTATTTTTCCTGCCATTTGCTAATTGTTAGATCATTCACCTATTTGAATTCCTATGCAACAGTGAGGGTCGTGAGGTGGCCCTTCCATATGTTGTCTAGCAGGTTCCAAGTATCTACCATGAACTTTGTGTATCTATTATCCAGTGTCACAATTCCATCCAACACAGTATGAAACCTGTCCAGGCTGATATCCCCATCATTCTGTATATGTGTCAAGCATTGAGAAATCATTTGATCAAATTCATTCTTCCATTCCTCAACACCTTTTATTTGATTATCATACCTAATGATTGAGGGACTAAAGAGATACTTTATAGAGTCAAATGAACTCCTCGTATTATCCACCTTCTTTATGTCCATTAAGTATTTATGCTCCTCGATCACCCCTTTCACCATTTCCTAAGTAGGTTTGAATTTTGGAGGGGCATCTAGATCCCTTTGTGTTACTTTGCAGAGAGTAGTGAGAATGTGATAAGTAGGATTCCATCTTTTCTGGAGTTTGTCGATAATTGGGGAATTAGCATCTATTTTCTCCAAGGCTTTAACTAGGTTGCTAAAGATTTCGTGTACTCCACCTATTTTCTCCTTCTGTACCCCAAATCTATACTCCAATATTTTTCTTAGGGTATCCAAGATGTGATGCTTGACATATTCCATATTATGTTTCTTTAACCTATCAATTTCATCCTTCATCTATTGAACCTATGGGTTTTCAGCTTGAATAGGTGGGTGACAGACAACTATCTCATTCCCCCTTACTGTTGTATCCTATTGTAATTATTGTTTTAGCTTCACATTTTCAATGAACTTATTTACCTCATTGTTTGACAACTTCAACCTTTTCTCATATTCATTGACCCTCTTCTCCATATTTTCCACAATGTGCTTAGTCAACATTGTAGAGTGCATGGTAATAGTTGTAGCCTCTATGGGAGTTGTATCTTTCATTGTCCTCACCATGGATGACCCCCTCATTTCTTGCACTATATCTAAGAGTCTGGGCTTCCTTGTATTTTTTTTTGTACATAGGGAAAGAGTCTTAGTGGTAGGGCTATACCCTATTCCTGATACACCTTCCTCTGAATCAAATTATGCAATCAACATTGGGTCATCTTGTTATCTAATGTAGTCCAAAAGAAACACCTTGGACAACTCCATTCCTAGTATGATCAACATATCACTTTTCAACACTAATTTTCTTGCTTCCTAGGGGGTGACATTGATATTATCAATATTTAGCTCAACCAATGTTTGACCCTGAACTTTAGCCTTTTAAACTTATTAGTATGAATGAAATTATCATCCTCTATAAAACTTAGAGAGGAAATTACCCTCTCATCATCTTGAATTTCATCTATAGCTTCCTCTAATATCCTGATTTTAGGATCGTAGGGCTTCTGAATTTTCTACTGCTCTGCCACTTCTTTTATCTCAGTTATAGCAAGGACCACACCTTCCTCTTCATCATCACTATATTCAACCAATGATTCAGTCTTTTGCTTCTTGGCCTAGGGTTCTTGTATGGGAGATGTAGGAGATGGGTGTGAAGGTGATGGGGGTAGCAAATCTGATGTGGAAGCTTCATGTGATGGTTGTTGGGGTGTAGGAGTAAGAACCAAACCCTCAGTCTAAGTCATTTTATACATTTCATCATATTTCCCAAGAGTTAGCTGCATTCTTTTCAAAAGGTTAGGTTCATTTGTAAATAACCCCTTGAAACCTCTATCCTTTTCCATCTTCTGACTTTCCCATTTCATCATTGTGATCCATCTTTTTCTTGTTTGCATAACATCTACAAAATAAACCATATTTCTTATGAAATCCTCCTCGAGATCAAACTCATGTGTGATGGCCTTTTTTGTTAGTAGAGTTCTTCTAACATTATTGATGTGGACCTTCAGGTCAAATACTCTTTCCTTCCCAGATTTGAGGGAGTAATTAACCCTAATGAATCTCGATAATTCCTCCAACATATCTGACCCAACATATAACTCCTCAAACATTTTCAAATTAGGAAAAAATGTGCCTTTTCTCTGATTCCTCATCAAATTGTGCTCCATCCATAGCATCTACCACATAAACTCTAGAAAACATAGTCTTGTTGGTACAAACTTAGGCAAGATGTGTGGTGCTTGATTACATCCATAGACTCTAATGATTATTTGTTGTGGCATGAAGAACTAGTCAACATAGTTATGGGTGAAACCCTAGTCTAGCTTACCTTGCACTTGCCTCATTACTTTCATTAATGATTCAGGCATTCTTGGTGTGGGGTATCCAAGGGCATCTATTAACCTTATAGAAAAATCATCTCTAAACACCACAAAATCCATTTCTTTGAATTTGTTGTCCTAGACGTAACACCAATTTTGTACAAGAAGCCTCACTCCATCTTCTTGTGTACATAATTTCATCCTTCGAGTCCATTTTGTTTTATTTTGGTACAAAATCAAGTGACATAACAAAGAATATTTTCTAAAAGTAAGGTGGGTTTTAGCCTCCCTGAATTTTAGCAAACCTTCATAGATTTGTTCTTCTATTAAAGATGCAAAATCAAACTCTAAATTGGATTTAGGTTGTTGAACTATCATAGCCATTCTCATCAACCCTAGCAACACATGTTCTTCTATGTCTATTCCCAATATTTGACATAATGCAATATAAGTGTTTTTGAAATACACTTGAAATTTAGATACTTGAAAAGGTTCCACTTTAGAAGTAGGAATTGAATTTTTTTTACTATCATCACCCCTCTTCATGTGCAAGGGGAGCTCATCACTAGTTCTTCTTAACCTCTTATATTCTTGCTCTAACTTCACTAAATTCACTTCTATTACTACCTGTTTCTTAAGATTAAAACATTTCACAATGGCATCCCTATTGATATCCACCAAACACCCACCATTTGGAAGTCTAACAGTTTTAGTCGGGGCATGGTAACTATGAGAAAGGGCTTCAATTAACTTGGTATCAATGAAGACATTAGGCACAATTAGCTTGGCCACGTCCAAGGTCCATGGGTTCGATGGGGGAACCTTATCATTCCTCTTCTGGTAGAATACCTTTATAGGTTCCAACCGGATTGGGGTGTAATTGGGTCCCTACAACCCTAAGCTAAATCTCTAAAAACATTTTTTGACCCTTTGTTCACTGACCAAGGCAATAGAGCAAGTAATGGCGATTGCAAAGAGGGTTTATTAGGCTTGGATTCCTCTTTCCTAGCTCCTACTTCTGTTTTCTTTGGTGCCATTATGAAATTTACATATAAGAATGAGTTGAACTTACTTAGTGATATAATTTTCCTTGAAAAATTCTCTTTTCCTCCGCCCTCTGAGCTTGCCCATGATTCAATTTTGGTTGTCGTGAATGAAAAACAACCAACTTATTTCATGTATTTTAATCCCAAGCTGCATTTACTCCTGACTCATAAATTCCCATGGTTCAAATCTTTGTATCGAGCTCAATTCATATTTCAAAGTTGATTGATGTGATGGATATTCTTTAAATGTCTCAATAGATGCTTTACCGTGTTATCTCACGCCATTTTTCTCTCCTCTACGGTACCATGGTGTGCTTTTGTTCCTCTCTATTAGGTTACTTCTCTACCACTCATCATGTTTCATATTGTCATGGTATCACGATATGTATTGCTATCCTTACTTCAGTGTACTGGTCTATTGCTCATTATCTTTAACTCTCTTGTGGTACCACAGTGTATCCTCCACACACATATCAACATACTGTTATACCGTGAGATATATATCACCTCCCTGTGGTGCTATGGTTTCAATACAATGTTATTTCTTAGCACACCGCTCTATCGTAGTCTATGTTTCTTCCTCCTATGGTATGACGGTGTCTTCTTTTATTACTATTCTCAAGTGTACCGCTCCACCGTGGGTCTTGTTCTGACCCTCTATGGTATAGCAGTTTCCTTTTATCACCATCCATTATCTCACTGTCCTACCATGGGTTGTGTTCCATTCCTTCATGGTACAACGGTTTCCTTTTGTTAATACTAATCATCATACCGCTCCATCACAATTTAATATTTAATCCTCCACGGTATAGCGGTGAAAGGATATAGTGTTAGCTTCCTTTACTATGATACCATGAGTTATTTTGTAAGAGGCTGCATTAAGGAGGTATAAGGTGAGTGTTATATAGAATGGAAAATATGGTAGCGATAAAATGGTAAGAGGATTTTTTGGCTTTATGGATGGAAATAAAATGATTTTTTATGATAGAGACATCATGAATTTGGGTTTTAATGGATAAAAACCTCTAGAATTTTTAAAAAAATTATGGTTTTAATAGAGCTCTAGATAGTGTGCTTGAATGCAAGTGCATTCTCTTTTGTAAAACTTTTATTTGAGTACTCAAATTATGGATTAACCTCAATTGTGGTTTTTCCGCTAATAGGGTTTCCACACAAAAATCCTTGTGTTATGAGTGTTTCCTTTGAATGCTTGCATCTTTATTTTAGTGTAATGACATAATGTTTTAAGTTTCAAAGTAATAAACTTAATATTTGCTAAACACTAATTCACCCCCCCTCTCAGTGTTCCCTTAAGTATAACACCCCTTGAAAATCCATAGCTTTCCAACTGCTATTGGTTTTGGCTCCTCCAAAATCTTCCTCATTGGTATTCACCTTTCACTTCTCCAATTTGGAGCTACAGCCTGAAATAAGGTTTCAAAATTTGCACATCAAAAACTCAAAAAAGTTAAATAATACAAAAGATAAAATTCAAACAATTTCTTTTCCTTTTCCAACTATGGAACCCTAGAGTTAGGTGCTAGATATAGTGAATGTATCAGAATTATATATAACATCCATCAAAATAATATTTGGAAGTAGATTTTTATTAGATATTGTGGTTGCAATTTCCACTAATTATAATAAAGATAAATAGCTTTACCTTTCTGCATCAACTAATGCAATTTTGATAAATTTTAGAGGATCGAAAATGCTAGCCTTTATCATATCAACATACTCACCTACAAGTTGTAGCACAACATTAAACTTATTAATTAGACTGAAAATCTAAGAAAAAAAAAACCTTAAAACATTATGAATTTAGTAAAAAAGTCGTCAATTTCAAATAGCTAAGTAGCCAATGCTTCACTCTCTACATCCTCTGCTACAATCAAAAGAGGCCTTTGTTTTTGTGATAAATGCAACGAGAAATTATATTATTTGTCAAAACTTATCACTATGTACTTATGAACTCATGATCATTCAAATTGTCAAACTAATTGACATGACTACCTAATTTCTTTCTATCACATACACTTTGGGTATACAAGATCATTGAGAATCCCAATTATTGAACTATGAAATTCAGCAACACAACAAAATTATATCTTAAGTAAAATGTAAATTAAATCAACATTGCATGTCTCAGCTTATCAATTGATCTCAAATTTTATATACACCTTTGCCATATATCTTAAGGACATCTACAATAGATATGCACAAAATGAATTTGGTGGAAAGGCTTTAAAAACTTTCAAGCGAATACAAGTCGCAAGTGTAAATCCAAATTCAACAACCTTTGCCAACATCCTCCTTGCCTGTTCCAAACTGGGAGCTTTGAAAAAAGATATAAATATCCATCAATGCATAGACAATACACAACAGTATCCCTATAAAAAATAAGGTCTATGGATTGCAATATTGAAGGATATGCACAGAATGGATTTGTTGAAAAGGCTTTTCGAAACTTTCAAGAAAATGTAATTGGCAGGTGTAAAGCTAGATTCCACAACCTTTTCTAGCATACTCCCTACCTGTAATAAAATAGGAGCTTTGGACAGGGTATGTACATCAATTAAAGAATAACATAAGGTGGATTTCTATAAGATATTATGGTTGGAAATGCTTTGGTAGATATGCATGCAAAATGTGGAAGCACAGGCAAGGCACGTGAATTGTTTGACATAATTCCTCAAAGAGATGTCATCTCATGGAATGCAATGATTGCAGGTTTTGCAAAAAATTGTTTGTTGAAAATGCTTTCGAAACTTTCAAATGAATGTAATTAATAGGTATAAAGCCAATTTTTTTGCCAGATTCCTCCTTGCCTATGCCAAAATGGGAGCTTTGGGATGGGATATGAACATGCACCATATCATAATGGTAGGTGAATTTTTGTCAAATGTTATAGTTGGATATGCTCTGGTATAAATATATGCAAGATGTGGAATCGTAGAAAAACCACCTAAATTGTTTGACATAATGCCTCAAAGAGATGTCATCTCATGGAATGAAATGATTGATTGCAAGAATGTGCACAAAATGGATTTTTCAAGGAACCTCTCAAAATATTTGAATTAATGAAGCACTTTGAAACACATCCTAACATTCTATTTTCAATGGAATCAGGGAGGTTATTTAAACTTTTACACCCTTCTATGTTCAAGTGTTGCAGCTATGACAGGTTGCCAATAAATCAGGGAGGCTATTTAAATCTATACACCCTACTATGTTCAAGTACTACAACTATGATAGGTTTCCAATAGAATTAGGGAGCTTATTTAAATGTCCACACCCTTCTATGTTCAAGTGTTGCAGCTATGACAGGTTGCCAAACAAATTAAGGAGCTTATTTAAATGTCCACACCCTTCTTTGTTCAAGTGTTACAACTGTGATAGGTTGCTAATGGAATCAAGGAGGTTATTTAATTAGGGAGATTATTTAAATGTCCACACCCTTCTATGTTCAAGTTTTGTGTTGTAGCTGTGATAGGTTGCTAATGAAATCAAGGAGGTTATTTAAACTGTGACAATATTTTATTTTTAAGTGCTGCAGTTGTGATAGATTGTCAACAGAATCAAGGAGGTTATTTAAACCTTTAAAATTTCTTATTATATTTAAGTGAGATTGGCATAAGCTTAATTCACAAACAAATAGATAAGATTGCATCCTACTATGACCAAGGACAAGGCTTAAAACACATAGGAAAGTTAAAACATGCATGATGAATAATAGATTGGAAAAGGATATATATATAATAAATTCATGTTATGAAACTAACATGAGCATTGAATCAAAGCCATAAATACAATGAAATAAAAAAAATGTTGGATGCAAAGGAAACCCTATTTTTCTTAAATATACCTGAAAAAATAAATCTGAACAATATAAAAACTGACCAAGGATTTCAATGACCCCTTCTCATAAGAACAAAAGAACCACCATTAGTGTAGTGGGTTTAGCAACTCAAGATTTATAATCCAAAGTTCAGAATAAAAATCTACTGGTAATGATCACAAAGAATAATCTCCTAAAAAAACAATATACAAAACCTGATGAGTTATTTCCTTCCTGATGAGGTCTCTACTCCAAATCTTTGATGGATCCAATGTGAGGGATATGTTGAATTCACTAGTAGTGACAACATCAACTAAAATACCTAGTTCTTCAAATATAGAGAATACTTGCATTACATGGGATAAGTGGTATGAAAAACTAGAACCCTTTGTTTAAATTTTAGCAGCATTTAAATATGCAACATACACTTTCTCCTATGAATTCATAAGTTAAAAGGCTTACCTTTTCAAGAAACCCAAATTGACCTAGCATGTGTGTGCTTACAATGTCAAGCATTGTAATATTGTGCTTCAACACTATGCTTGTCAACAATGCCTGCAAGGTAAATATATTTCATATTAGAGGCACTTATGTGTATGTCTCAACATTTTTCAAAGGAAACATAAGAGATATTTCTTTCATTTTCTAGCCACATCTATTACATTCCCATTCAATCTTAAATGTTTCTTTATATAATTAAAAATTAAAATATTTAATCTACCTTGCTCATATCTCTAGTTTTAGTGATAAATGTGCCTGGAGCTTGTGGATTGTAATAATTCTTGACCCTTATAGGAACCTCACCCTACCTTGTAGGCCGCATTGATTGTGGATGCAAACCCTAAAGATAAATTAGAAAAGCTATTACAGACCTTATCTTGCTCAAACAACTAAAAAACATTCTCAAAAGCTAGTCATAAATTAGTGGCATAAATACCCAATATTTAAAATGACACGCAGATAAAAACCAAAGGAAAATGGAGATATTTGTGCAAGATGGAGAAATTTGAATAAGAATCAAACATGTGAGTTAAAGCTTATTTAAGAATAATGTATCTCAATGGTCGGAGCAATGTTGTGCAATCTAATTACCAGAAGGAAGAAACGTCAATTTACAATATGTTAGGAAGCGTAGAAATGGCATAATAGAACACACATGAAGAAATATTGAAAATATGTTTGTAAGGTCAAAAGTTCAAAACAAATGTTACCTCGGACAATACATCAATTGGAGAATTATAAATAAATCCATATAAGCAAGGAAGCATGCCAATGTTAAGTGGTCAGTACAATGTAGGTTCTAAATTGATTGCATGGTACACCCAAGTATACTTACATGATCCTCTACACATTTATTAATTCCATCTTGCATGAGATAAAATTGCTTTGAGATAAGGCATATGTTACAACTACATCACAAAAGTATGGAAGAACCTAACTCTGTTTCTACAACTACTGGGAACAAGAGAAATGTGATTATATTGAAATTGTTTGGCCTCTCACCAATCAGGACCGATGACTACTTCAAATGGGTAGCAAAGTCAATGCCCGCAAGGGAAACTAAAAGAAAAAGTGTGAACGAAAAGGACCAAAGCTTGCATGTCCATGCAAGTTTACAAGATCAAGAATCCCTTAAGATTATCTACTTCAAAGATCCATTATGAATAAAAAATATTCCATTTTCATTGAAGAGAAGTAATTCACAAAAGCTTTGCAACTTATTATAGTGCTTTCCCACAAAAAACTAATCCTCACTACAATCAAGCCAACAAATATGGCTAAGATGACTTCATAGACTTTCTCATTCAATACCCTACAATATCCCTACTGGTCATGGGACATCAATCATACATTCATCTTGTTGGGATGCACATTCCCATGGCTTAGACAATACAATTGCAGCCCCCTTACAAAATTGGCACTTGCAATATTTGATGCCCTAGACAACTACTAGACACAAACAGCTAGAAAATTGGCTCAACAACCAATCCTCTTATTATCTTACATTCATGCATATATAGCTTTTAGTTACAATCAACCTCATGGGCATATGGGATCAGTCAAAATAGGTTTTATATAGATAAGGTAGCCTCTGCAATTGCTAGTTTTGATCAAGATACAATGGAACATAAGATTGCACCTGGAAGCTAGAGAAAATCCACCTTGAATATGCATATCAATACAAAGAACAAGGGAGAAGATCAATCACTGGGCCTACAAGTCAACCCCTCTCTATATAGGAGTACAAAACTAATCCACATGTATTAAATGCAATCCATCAAGCTCCTATAGCAAAATTTGCATCCCATTCCCATAAATGGTAGTTGGTCATCTTGAGGAAAATAGTGCCCTAAATACAAGCCCACCAAACAACTATCACATCACAACAAGACAAAAGTGGTAACATAGGCCTATAGCAAGAAAAGTGATAACCTACATGTTTCATGTCAAGCATTGAATACACCAAGATAGGAAAACCATCGATCATAAGTGACCATTGCTGCAATATGCTCACTATGAAAATAAAACCTCCTATAGCATAGCACTTGGCCTCTTGAGAGTGAAATTATTCCTACATGCATATAGACATCCACCCTATAATTAAAACCAAGGCCACAAGGAATATAATATCCTCTTGCTGTTGCCACATAGAAAAAGAGTTTCTTGTGCAAAGATAGCCAAGCCTATTGCACAAGAAACAAGGGAAGACTCCCTAAGAATGAATATTAGGGCATGGGTTTGCAAGTTGACATTGGTCGGTCATGGGTCCACAAGTTGACACGAGGCCAAATAATTTGTACCATTGATTTCCAAGAATGAGAGAATGTCCACTGGGCATCGAGGTGAAGCCATCAATCATAAGAAACAACTAATACCTTCCTCGAATTCATTGTGTCATCACTAAGAATATGAGATTGAAAAGTCAATGTCCAAGCAGTTTAGTCTATCAAACTCATAAGGATAGAGAAGCAAGTTAACACATTTGAATTATACCATGAGTCAATAGCCTTGGATATGCTAGAGATCATATCCATAATCAATAATTGTTTCAAGACCACGTGAGTAAGAGCACAAAAAAAATGCATAGAAAATTCAAAAGTGACCAAAAAGGAGAACACATGGCACTCATGAACTAGACTGTACAAGAGGAAGATCCACCACATAGAAGAGAAAACCACATCAATAGGGCCTTGGGCCCACTACCACCAAAGGCAACATGTGGGGGACAAAGACTCATGAACAATAACACATGGATTACCACAAAGAATCATCCACCTACAAAGGAAGCAGATGGAACCCACCACCAACATCACACCAAGGACACCTAACACCATATATTTGGCCCATGTGTACAATATCAAAATAGAGTTGACATGGGAGTACATGTGATAATATTTAATTTTTAAGTGTTGCAATTGTGATAGATTATCAACAAAATCAAGGAGGTTATTTAAACCTTTAAAATTTCCTATTATATTCAAGTGTTGTAGCTGTGAGAGGTTGACAATGGAATTGGGGAGGTTATTTAAACCTCTACAAATTTTTATTTTCAAGTGTTGCAGATGTGATAGGTTGCCAATGGAATCATGAAGGTTATTTAAACCTCTACAGTCTTCTATGTTCAAGTGATGCAGTTGTGACAAGTTGCCAATAGAATTGGGGGGGTTATTTAAACTTTTACACATTTCTATGTTCAAGTGCTACAAATGTGATAGGTTGCCAATGGATTGAGGTAGGTTATTTAAATATATACACCCTACCATGTTGAAGTGTTTCAGTTGTGACAGGATGCCAATGGAATCAGGAAGGTTATTTAAGCATTCACACCCTTCTATGTTCAAGGTTGCAGTTGTAACAGGATTCCAATGGAATCGGGAAGGTTATTTAAGCATTCACACCCTTCTATGTTCAAGGTTGCAGTTGTAACAGGATTCCAATGGAATCAAGGAGGCTATTTAAACCATGACAATATTTTAGTTTCGAATGTTGCAGCTACAATAGATTGTCAATAGAATCAAGGAGATTATTTAAACCTTTGAAACTTCCTATTATGTTCAAGTGCTACATTTGTGATAGGTTGACAATGGAATCAGGGAGGTTATTTAAACCTCTACAACTTACTATTTTCAAGTACTGTAGATGTGATAGGTTTCCAGTGGAATAAGGAAGGTTATATAAACCTCTACAATCTTTTATGATCAAGTGTTGCAACTACGATAGGTTGCCAATAGAATCAAGGAGGTTATTTAAACTTTTACACCCTTCTATGCTTAAGTGCTACAACTTTGCTTGGGTTCTAGGTGCATGCAGTCATGTAGGTTTAGTGGATGAGGGATGCACATACTTCACACGTCAATAACCCTTACTACATTACAATTTACATATATAGTTGATCATTAGGTGTGTATGGTTGACCTTCATGCCCATGCTGGCTATATTGAGGAAACTCTAAACATTATTACTAAGATGCTAGTTAAATATATGGTACATGTGGATCATATATGAATATAGGCTAAGTATTTCTAGCAACACTACATTTTTAGTTGGCCAACATAACATAATAGATAATTAAATTATGGCCATATTCATACTCCTTTAAATTCCAATCTAGCTCACTATTGGATCTTATATCTCATAAAAAATTCAAAAGCATCAATTTCCTTTCTTTAATTAGAATAAATATAATACATGGAAAACATTTATCATACCTCACTAAGATTAAGTTATTCATTAATGTGTATTAAAACCTATAGAAAAGTGAACATAACAACATAAATTTTATAAACCATATAAAAATAAGAAGAATGACAAAGTAGGATGCTACCAGAAGCAATCTCCAGTGCAAAAAAAATTAAATTACATCTTAGGTATAGAAAACACAGAGTAAAAGGGTGTTTGCAACATTGTACACACCGATCATTAAGATCATCCTTGAGAACTTGAAGCCACCATATGATTCATTTCTCTCCACATTTTTCTCTAATTGAACTTTGATAAGAGAAGAAGGTAAGACTCTGTCTTTTATTTGATTGAGCTCCTTTGATGCAAGGGTTATTGGTTTTCACCTGTAACAACTCAATTTAGATCAAACAAATAACAATTAGATTCAACAAACCTCTTCAATGCACCCTTTTCAGTATCACCCTATCCTTTGTCTAGTAGGTCTGCAGACCTATATTTGGCTACTTTACTCACAATCCACTCACCAACCCAGTGTCTCTTGATGGTTTTGAACACATTTTAGGGTAACTTAAACATACACCATAACCACCCTCAACTCCTTTGGATCAATTCACTCAAAAACCTAAGACAATGTTGTCCTAGAAGACCAATTAGGTCTATTATACAAGGAAAGTATCTTTGAATCTAACTAGCAACCTAAAATAACCACTCAAACCTCTTAAATAGGTATCAAATAGCCAAAATCAACAGGTTTTAGGGCTCCAAACTCTCTTTTACCCACTACTCCAAGTAACTCTCAATTTCCACCATTAAAGGTAGGGATTATAGGTTCTTTATATTCCTAAGCTCATACAAGCCTAAAATCACTTCCAAAACTCTCAAAATAGATTTCTCACACTTTCAAATTCAACTCTCAACCTCCACACACATTATCTGAACATACTCTCACTCGAAACCTCACTTTTCATTCATAGTTACACTACAGAACTCCTAGGATAGTCAAAAATTCCCCATAAAACTCATCACAAAGGATATTTCCTACTTACTACCATCCTAACCTATCTCCCTATTCCCATTTCATGGAGTTACAAGTGTGGAAGTATGTGGAATGGGCTCATTCCATGTTTAAGGATTCAAAACTGGTGAATTACTCCTATAGGCCTGTCAGCAAAAGATTGCTCTGAAAACAACACTAATTCAATTTTCTTCCCTCAAAACTGATTCAAAACCATGTTAAGTAAAATTTTCAAATATTACCAAATTTTTGTGAAAAAAATCCTATTGTACAGTCATGTACAAGTGACTGAAAGTTCAGATTACAGTGTACAATACAAAAATTCAATTAGCACTGGGGTCTTCTTTATTGTATTTTCTTCTTTATTGGTACAACAAACTTCTAAAATGAAATATTACATGTTTTTTTACATTTCTCTCATAAATATTCCCTCCAAAACATTCTACCTACCTTCCATATTCCATTTGACTCTTGAGTTCCCCAAATCTTGCAATTACATTACTGACAATTTTGTCAATTTTGTCAATTTTACACATTTTGCATTGTTCACCTCCAAAACATTCTAAAACACCTCAAAAATGACCTAATACACTATTTTATGACCCAAGATGATCTTATTTTCCATAACCTAATACTCACACACTAAAACCCTTCAAATCCCTTAATTACATGTCTTGCATCTTTTATACATTTATTGACAATTTTGCATTTGATTTACAAAAATGAACATCTTGACACATTTAAAGGGTCTATTAGACCTTATTGAAACTCTTCATGACCCTAAACTCCTAGACAACCTATATCAAACCAAAATCAAGAAAATTCAAGTGCCAATTGGTTGGTGCTCCTACACCATCCTTGTTGGTTGTGGAATAAGAGGATCTCACCATGATGAATCTGCATGGTTTGAGATAGCAAGTTCATTGTGCAAAGCTGTCTTTTATTGTATTTACTATCATAACAAGGTTCCTATGGAAGATTTTTGTGACGTGGAAGTATAATTGAAATGGTTTGGTAGGATGCCAAGTTTTTTTCACTATAAAATGTTTGATTGTGGCTTGGGTCCATATTCCATATGAAATGAGGAAAAATCTTGATTCTAAGAACCACAAGTGCACAATGGCAATCTATGCAAAGGAAACCAAGGCTTGACAATCATGGGATCTTGGTAAAATCCAAATCATCATTTAGAGAGATGCCATATTTGATGATATGGCTTCATTTTATGATGCATTAATATGCATTGTAGCTCCCACTATTTTCCAATTATTTGGTACAAATGAAGATAAGACACCTATTTCTATTTTGGATTCTCTCCTTTAGACATGACTTTTCAGGATCTTTCAAGTGTTGATGAGGCTATGTTAGATGATACTACATCATTGCAGGTGTTCGGAGGAAAAATATCTAGATTTTAGCTCCACCATGTCTGGTGATGTTGATTTGAGACATGGGACTCCCATTTCTAGGGGGTATATCAGTCAACTTATGTTCTTCTCTAAAACATTTGTACGAGGTTCAAATAGTAAAGAGATTGATGAAAGATAGATGAATTAAAAAGAAACCTGGATGTAGTTGGATTGAAGGTCGTAAACTGGTACATTTTTTTTGTGTAGGAGACGGATCAAATTCACAAACATGGCAGAGTTATGCAAAGTAGGAGAAATTGGCTTGGCAAATGAAGGCAGCAGGGTATAAAGAATCATTTATCTGCCATCATAGTGAAAAGTTAGCAATTGCATTTGGTTTGTTAAACATGGCCCTTGGTACAACTATTAGAGTTGTTAAGAACCTTCAAGTATGTTTTGATTGCCACACTACATCTAAATTCATCTCCAAGATTGTTGCAAGAGAAATTGTTCTGAGAGATGTGAGGCATTTCCATCATTTTAAATAGTGACACTATCAGCCTAACATTACTACATCGAGGGAAATCCCCTCAAAGCTCCACCAATATACCAATAAGGTGGGGGCAGTCAGTTCCATTTTTTATAATGTGGTAAGATTCATACAGGTAACACTATGTCAAGTTGGGGAACTCTTCTTGGAGTTTCTAAACGATTTCCCTCTTTTTTATAAGACTGTGTTGGCAGTGCAACCTAGATTACAGTTGTTTGGTGGGATTCCAAACCCAGACAATGAGGTGTAGTTGTGGAAATCTCATAGAGAGAAGCTACAAGCTACCATGATGATTTTTCCAAGTGAATCTATATCAAAATATTTCTTAGCATGGCTTAAGACACATGCAGATGATATTCTCTCTACAGATAGGCTTGCGAGAAAGTATTTGCTTGATCTTGTGAAAAGTGGAAACGAACCTTTAAAGAATGATAGATTGATTAGAGAAATATTGGATAATCTGGATGCATTTGAAGGGAGCTTGGAGTGGCTAAAAATGGTTTTTGGTTCAAATGTTGAGTTTCCATGGCAATGCATGTGTGAGATTGTTTTGAAGCACTCAAAGAGTTTGTGGGATGAAATTTTTGAAAGCCTATTTGTTAGTAGGATGAAACAAATAATAGCTGATGGATTTCTAGATCTGTGTGAGAGAGTTAAGGTTGGTAAATTCCTTGAAGCCATAGTTACATCTCTAGCAAGTTACAAAGATGTTGAAACCCATTTGCACAAATTAACTACTAGTGACGGTTGGCTTGTCAAGAGAGGGGACCTAAAAAGTGTCAATTTACCTGGTTGAGTTTTAGATTTATGATGAAAAATGATGACGAATGGTTTGGTCACCATAACACTTATTTTGGAATTGAGGTTAGTGAAATAAAAGATACCATAGATGAGGGGTCCAAAAATATTCTGAAAGACCTCCTAAGTTTTCTTCATGCACATAAATCTCCTTCAAGGATAAATTATTTAGCACCTTATTTGCAAGAGCAATGCTTCCATTTTATCTCAACATTGATTTTTGAGATTGAAGAACATCTTGTACATATTTTAGAAGCTCTGTATCAAGAAATGAAAAATGAGGAGATGCCAGAAAAAATGAACAAGGAGACACTAGAATCAACGGTTATATTGGAAAGGGAAATTTTCTTAGGAAGGATTTTAGTTTCTCTTATTTTTCATTCAACTTACCTTCCACTAGTTCTTGGATCCTCTCAACTTTGGTTTGTCGATAAAAAAGCTTCAGTTTCAGGGAAAGGATCTTTGACTTTCAAATATTTAAGTACTGATTTTGATTACCCTCTTCTAGACAGTTCTGGAAGAAAAATACTAATGAGAGGGATCAGTTTGAAGCCTGGATCACAGGATAAAAGTAATAGTACCAAATTGAATAAACTAAGAAGAACTATGTATAATCTTTATATCAAAGCTCATAGCATGTGGATATTGTGGATAACTGAAGAGCTTTCAAGAATTCTCACAAGAGATCTAAGGAAGGATGATTCTTTATCCATGAAAAATCCTTTGAAGGTCTGTATTCTCATTTGCATTGCATATTACGTTTGTTGTGTCTTATGGAGTTGGTTTCATTTCCATGATTCATCCAATCACTGATCTCTTCTTGTAGTTTTCATGAGATTTCTTCTAGTTCTGATTTAAGTCATCATGGTTTATATCTAGATATATTAATAATTGAATGAAAATAAATCATCTAGAGTAAAGAGCTACATTTTATTCTTTCAATCACTTTAGACTCTTTAATTCCCAATAAATGGAAAATATTAACATGAGCCCTTTCAACCCTTCCAATCCATATTAATCATGGAGTTGTAATATGTAAGTATGTAGAAAAGTATCAAAGGGGAGCCAAAAAGTTAGAGATTTTCATAGGGCCTATGAATCAGCTCTTGTTGTTTTTATATGAAATTATTGTTGTTTGTTTTATATTTATAATATCTATTGGTGTCATTTGGGAACTCCTATTTTTGGGAATTCAGTAAGAGCTCTCAAACAAAGTAGGATGAAACCTTTTTGGACCTGATAACTACTATCTATCTCTCTCCAGTAAGAATTCATCATGAAACCTTTGTGAAGGATATTTATATGCAATATATAACTTTGTCAGTCTCATGAACTTCCAAGTATTTTTCAATATTTCCACAAGAAAAACACACTTTGTAATCTCTAAAGAAAACCTACATCACCAATATGAATAAATGGATTTATACATGCTTTCAAGATTTTATATTCTTATCTTGTCTAGACAAGATAAAAGTTTATCTCCAATAATAAAAAATAGAGCCATAGCATTCTTGAAGTTGTTACAAAGTAATCCAATTATTTACCTTAGAATGTTGAGCCTTGAGCTGCTTGTATTTGACACTCCTATGACCCAGTCATACCGAAAGATCATATGGTTTTGTTCTAGGGGTGTATGCAAGTAGTACATGCTTCCCTTTAGGTCCCAAGTTTGGACTTACTACACTTCATACAGAAATTAGAACAACATTTTTCTCTGCATCCACACTTTCCTTCCAATCATTTACAACAATATGATGTAGGTCTAGATCCTCTGAAATGTCCTATAACAAAATAGCATAGAAAATTATTAATTATAATGCCAATGAATAATTCCTTACCAGTGCTTTCATGTGCATATTGTACAAGACTACAAATTACAAAGATTGATATTAGAATAAACTTACTAGATATCTAAATGATTGTTAAGTTTTCATTTTTTTAAAGTAAAAAGAGATTCCATAAGAGGAACAAAAGCTTGAAAGTGGGATAAACTAGGCTTGGACTTTACATCAATATCTTTGCGCACAAGGACACATGCCCTAGCTAAGTCCTACAATGTTATCTAAAGATTAAAGATAAAATAATCATTAAGCATGCTCTTCTTTGCAATTTTCTCAGAGCCTATGGATAATTATAAATTATTGTCAAGTGTGTTGTAAGTGGAACACCTGTATTAAAACCTTGAACCTGATATATCATTTAAGTAAAGACTATCTGTGTTATGCTGATCATGGATTGTAAAGTCATCTGATAGTGTCTTAAATGGTTTTCCATGGACACTTAAAGAGACTCCTAATGTCACAAAATCACCCCTCGATGACCCTTAGACATGGGCCTGTGGAGCTAGATAGACGGGTTAAAATGTAATTTCACTTGTTAAAACTTAAATCCATTGTTGTTCATGGATGCTAACCTAATCTCTGAACCCATTTCCAAAACATTCCAATGCATAGAGTACTAGAAAACATGCTCAGGAACTCATAACTTTACCTTTGATTTAAATGACCTTAGAAGACATTTATGTTTATAGTTTGTACATCAGTGTTGTTGATTGTCTGTCTAGGCTCTAGATATACATCCCCTTTTCATGTTCTTGTGATGAATTCATTGTGTTATAAATTTATGGAATTTCACACATATGTACAATATTTAGGTCATTATAGAACCCATCATATTCTTTGCACTTTAGTTTTGATGATATTCCTTGATGTTCCCAACAGAGGACATTAGAAAAAAAAAAAACATTTTCACAATGTTTGGTCACAGGAAAGGAATAAAAATTATAAAAACACTACTAAGAAAAATTTTCTAGCCCTGGAATTAAAAATGTATGTATAAAATCCAGTGAAATTATAGTTGTGTGAGATGAGCAATGTTATTGACCACTATTACTTGCACTAGTCTCTCAGTCTAATTGCTTTTCAAAGATTATATTCAGTTAGATGTCTAATACGAGATTTAGCGAGTGTTGAAATATGTAGAAAGTGAAAAGTAGTGGATTACGTTGGCCTATCTTTCCAATAAAATTGATGTTTTTGGGGTTTGTGAAGGGGCTAATGCATGCAGTATATAATCTGGATGGAATAAATGCTCAATAAACTTCACCAAATCAAGATAAATTGTTCATAACATGGGAGAGCTATATAAAATTGGAGAAATTGGCTTGGAAAATGAAGGCAAGAGGGTATTTCTAGATTCAAGACTTTTACATAATGTTGTGGAATAGAAGAAAAAAGAATCATTTATCTCGCAATTTCATTTGGTTTGTTAAACATGACCCCTATTACAACTATTAGAGTTGTTAAGAACCTTCGAATATGTTATGATTTTCACACTGCATCTAAATTCATCTCCTAGATTGTTGCAAGAGAAATTGTTCTTAGAGATGTGAACCATTTCCATCATTTTAAACAAGGAGAATGTTCTTGTGGAGAATATTGGTGATGCTAAATGAAACAATCTAAAAAATAGGCTTGCACTATAATAATGTGCACTACATCAAATATCCAGTAATAACGAAGGGACATCCATTTTAATTTTTTTATTGCTATTCTTGGTTTAATGTATTCACTTTGTCTCTAGGGTCCCTTTTTCCCTAATCCTTTAATATTGTACCTATTGTATATTCCAATCCCTTCAACCTCTTCTTAGTAATTCATGGATATTATTATAGTTCCTTCTTTCTTTCCATAGTTGAGTCTTGCATCCATCATCAAATGTTGGTTTTTTCTCTTAATTCATAGTCCTGCATTCATAACAATCAACATAACATAAAAGTCAAAAATGGATAAAATGTGAAATAGAATAGAATTCCTTGAAAGAAAAACCAGAGGAGCTTTAAGTTTTTCTCTAGAAAATAGATGTAAACAACTTCATCCAGCAAGGAGTGACAAACACACTCAAAATGCAACATTTATAGCCTACCATGGAATAAAGTAGTTGATTATTTGACACCATGTGTATCTTGATTTTTGGTAAAAAGATAGAAAGATACTATCAAGTAGTCAATGAATAACAAAGGTAGCATAACGAAAGAGGCTTCACAAAATGCATGAAGAAGAAAAACCGACAATAGTAAATACTTTGAGTTCCAAGCTTAATGTGAGAAAACAATATCTAATAAAGAAGGGAAAGAGAAAATACAAAAGGAAAACGGAGAAACTAAAAATAACCAAAGGGAAAGGAAAATTACAACATTGTAGAGTTTCTCTGAGAGTTATCTAAGATCTATATGCAAAAAGAAGAATCATGTTGTGAGTAATTGAACCAAGGGATTTTGGGCAACAACTGATTCCTCTGCATGAAAGCAACAAAAAATTATGATTCCATTTGAAGGGTACACCATAAAACTCAAAGCATCATACATTGAGAGTGACTAGGCCAATGGATTTAATTAAGAGATTTTGGCTTGAATAGATTCCCCACTCTTGTACAAGAGTAAGAGGATTGCAATATGCAAATAGAATTAACCAAAGACAAATATAGGGTGAAGTGCTAGATTGATAGTGAATTTGCATGAAAATGTAGTAGTGGGGACCATTGTGTGTCCTCTAATTTAAGGTATAGGTATAAAGGATGTTAATTTTGATGGTGTAGTGGTACCAAGGTTTGACAAATCCAAAGGACTGATGACAATGGAAAAGAGACATAATGGACAGAGAATTGATGATAGTCACAAGTGTGAAGACAAAATGAGGGTGAAGGCAGTTCCATGTAATGCTAACAACTATTTTTTTGCAGGTGTAGGTGGAGGAAACCAGTTAGGAGCAGGTAGGAGACCATTGATAGGTCTAAATATAGAAGGGAAGACATATCCATATGCAACCATAGTTAAAGATCCAAGGACACAGTATATGAACCAATGGAAGCAGTTTGTAGATTAGAGGAGGATGTATGAAGCATGGAGATATTGGTACAAGGCCCAATTCATGTGGCATGAATTCTTTTTAGTGGGGCTGTACGATGCAGGAGCACCCCAACCCTTAGTGGAAAACTTGAATTTGTGAAAGTGCATTGTAATTCAAGGTTTAGTCTTCAAGGAGTTTTGAGTCCAATTTTGGTTTCCTAATGTCATTTTGTTCAAAATAAGGTCTAAGAAACCATTATGTGTGTGTTTAGGTCTTTAGGAGGAGTGAAATATAAAGAGATGGAAAATTATGTAAAAATCTGCTTTCAAAATTGTAATGTCATTTAGTGCAAAATTGCTTGTAATGGAGAAGAACAATGGTCACAAGGGTTTAAAAGGTAGTTTGACGGGTATAGGAAGCTGGAGGAGGTTGAAGATCCTTCAAATACAAGATATCCATCATTGTACTACTCCTCTTGAAGAATTCAATGTAGTTTCATTACTTTCAGCACTGCATTTCTCAGAATTTCCTATTTTTTCTTCATTTAATGTTGTAGAATGATTTGTATAGGTAGGGTTTACCAATAAATGTTTCTATTATTGGGGCATGTATTAGAAATATTCTCCAAGTGATTTGAGGCCCTAACTCTCATTTAAGTGCAATTTTGATTGAATTTAGTGTTTGTAGGTCTACATACCCTATCATAGGGTTTTGATAATCTAAATGATGAATTGAGCCCCTTCCACCTATTGTTCAATCTATATCTTGGTGGAATGGGGATTGTTTAATTTTTTTCAATGCTATGGTGATCATTTGGGGTAGAGAGGACTCTTGATGGGTTTGTGGGTTTGATGCCCTAAGGCATTTATTTTGTAAATTTCTATAAATTGAAGGCTAGAATGGGGAATTTGATGATAGACTATTAGGGCAGGGTGGTTTATGAAATTTTAAGCATAAGAGGGTGTAAAATAATGTGTTTGACTAATTGGTAAGACCTAAATAATCCTGGACATATGATTTTCATTAAAACCCTAGATTTTTGCCTAAAAAGGAGGGTTTGAGGGATAAGATACCTAGAGGTCGTACCTAAGGGATCTAATTATGGATTTTGAGGTTGTTTGAGGTGGTAAATTCTGCCCCATTGATATTTTTTGTGTGGGATAAGCCTTTCTAGTACTTCCTTTGTAAAGGAGGGCTAATTTAGTAGCCTAAAACAGGGGTAGTTTGTTGTTTCTCAAAGTTGTGACAAAGAAATTGTTGGTGTTTAAAATCCACATAGAGATTGCAGATCTCTAAGAGGTAGCCAACCCCTATCAAGGATATCTACAACCACTAGTGGCCAACTGATAGAAATGGAATTGATACACATTTCCCCTACACTTTAGGCTCTGTAAGACCTAGGGGGGTAACCCTAAACGTGTTCACATGAATATTTCATGACTGGTAAGAACACTTCTTGTATATAGATTACAATTCCCACACATTCAAAGGGATAGTGATCATTTCATGGTTTTGGCAGACTAGAGAATGACTATTAGTGCCAAAGAGAATTGACCCACTTATTTGTTACAATATCTCCCAGAGGAGGACAAGGTTGTATTCAAGTGTTTTATGTTCAGTATTTGGAGATCTCTGCCTAGAACTTACAATCTTGAACTAATAAAATGACACAAACAGTATCCAGTGCTTCATCCATTGGGCAACAGAGTCATACAGAATGAAATTCTGATACGATGAACTTATCTCACATAGCCTTACTATATGAAATATTTTAGCACACTGAAACAGTACTTCTTCAAGCATCCTGGGCATATACAAGCATGAACATGTAACTGATTCTTCAAGCATTTGATTAAATCTTTGAGTTAAAGCAAGAAAACTAATTACATTTTCAATTAACTATTGAAACTAAATAGATAAACCTTTGATAAAGCTATTCATAATCCATGGCACACACCCAGGACAGTAAACCAACTTAATTTTATAGATTTGTTTCGATATCAGTAATTTAAAAGCATATCACACTAATCTGTATGTAAATCCAACCCAGGATGACTTCCTAAAAAACAAAATGTTCATAACATTTTAAACTATAAAATGGACTGTGCAGACTTCCAAGTTTCGGACTCCAAAATTTTTTGACCCTTCACAATGAGCCATGAAATCTCCTTTATAGAATAGGAGAGCAACAAGAATTAGGCTACATTGTGACACCAAATTGAATTTCAACACCAAAATGAAATTCAAAATTACATTCCTTGTCATAATGACACCGTGCATCAACAAAGGAATCAAAAAACAGTTATGAAATAACCAGTCGAGAAACAAAATTTCGTGCAAAGCACGCGCACGTCCACATCCACAAGATAAAACAAAAAAGAAGACATGTCCAATGGACCTACCACCAGTAATGATCAAGAAGCAACACGGCCATGGTACAAGCAACCACTTCGACTTTGAGCTTGCCACAGTGATGGCACCACCTCCAATTTACCAACCTTGCAAGCACATCCCCGAACAACTAGTCCCGGTGCTAATGCAGATATTGGTTCAATTGCCAGAAATTCCTCATCCACTCCCATAAGGTCAGCTAGGGAAGCCAAGTAGTACCAATAATCAGAATCAGTCTCAGATTCATCAGAATCCAAGATGATTATTGGGGACGAACAATGTACTGGCCTCTTCCTAGTGTTCCCAATAATAGCCTTGTGAGACATGGGAGAATCAGACTTCTTCTTGACTAGTGAAACCAACCTCGCACTCCTTCGCTTAACTAATTGATTCATGATAAAAAACAGAGTGCAGCCACAAACAAAAGAGGAACCTTACTGCACATAGACACTAGAGAATGCAATGTTGATCGCATACAATTCAGTCAACATTCATAGAATAAGCCAGTATGCAGGGTACAATTATTTGAAGGAAATTCGAACACTTGCACAATTAATGATCCAAGTAACCATGAATACCCTTAGTAGGATGGCACTATTCACACACAAGAGGAAATCAGGTGGAGATCCTCTAGAGAAAAAGAACCCGTATCATTAATGACACAAGAGCCAAGCAATACATGCCACACAGACAACTCACACACCCCTTCCTTACAAATGAACCGCCGATTCAGGATACACTCTATCAAATGGAAGGTTGAGATGAAGTCAATGGATGTTGACGATCCACCTCAATGCCTTCAGAAAACATATCCAATCAAAACCCGCAGAAAAATAGACCTGAACCGCATAGTGGGACCCATATAATCCCTCTGGCAAGAAAAGAAAATCCACGTGCCACTCCCTCGCAGACCTCACAACACCCTCTCAATATTTACTCCGCTTGTGTGAGGTGTGCGAGAAAGCAGGATTACCCCACTATTAATGGCTATTACCGGTGAAAAGATAGCCCCCTGTCATATCCAACACCTCGAGAAGAAAACCAATTCATCGGTAAAAGCCACATGGCCACATCTCGCGAACCTCGCACCACCTTGATGATGCCAGTAGACAAACCTACGAGATCTGTGAGAAGCAGTCAAGATTCAATCCTGTGATCAGACGGTTCATCAGCCCTCAGACGGAACATCCAAGTGGGGCCCGCATTGAAATTCTCGATGGTGTAAAACATAGGCCATTACGCCAAAGAGATCGGTGAATTAGGTGAAATGGGGCCGGTAAAGCATGACCCAAGAGGGATGAAACCTCACTCAAGTGACCATTCCACCATGGCAGCAAGTCACCATTAAAACATAACAAGAGGGTTTTGATCGATCCATAATGAAGGTTACCATGAGTAACTTAGAAACCCTGTAACCCCAGCTTCAATTTTTTGAAGTTCCATCAGTGGCTCTGACTAGGGATGTATGCCCCCTGCGGGCATAGCAAGAATCCAAAATCTCTAGTTTCACAGACCAAATTACTAAACTACACAAGCCTTTTAACATATATATTTCCTTGTTCTATCAACTAGACTTGTGTATGTAAACATGGTAGCCCCAGGCTACCATACAAGGGAAATCAAGGCTTACCTCTATCAAAGACAAAATTTTCCATTTCGTGACAGAAAAAACACTTGTAACATGCCCCATTTGATGTTGTGAAGTGCATGGGATAACCAATACCTTTGTGACTGCAATGGAAGCTTTCCCCATTCTATCCCTGTATTGATTGAATCAATGCTCTACTCCTCCAATTTAAAAGCAATATATGACCATAATAATATTTTACTTTATCCTGCTCCTGGTCATATTTTATAGGGTGTTGGCTCACCTGTTCCATGAAATGGAAAATTTCATAAATTACCTGGTTTGCAACATCATCCATTCTGTAAGCCTTGGTTTGCATATAAAATTGAAAGTTATCATACATAATAGTATGCAGAGTATCCTTACTTCCATTAGCTATCCAAGATGACACATAGCTCAAAGAAGTTTTCTCCTGGCACATCCTTTCTTGTACCTCTTCATCCATCTCAATATAAAAATCTTATGAGATAGGTTTAAAAACATCAACTTCACTTTGATCAAAAAAGATAGGGCAGTACATACTGGTGCTATTGTATTCAAGACTATCTGTTACATATGTTGATTCACAAGTGAATAATTTAGCACAATCAAAATACCCCTTATTGACTACATCGATACTAGGGGGAAGTAACATCTCCATCTCCACTTTATATAGATACTCAGGGAAATCCACAGGGCCAGTGTATGGACCACAATACTGGTTGCTTCCAAATGTATTCTCCTGATTACAGGTATTAACATCCTTGGATTGTTCAACATTTATATAACTCTCCTATTCCAATGTTAAGATATCAGAGCTATATTCCAGGCATACACCATTTGGCAACCTTTTCTTTATTTTAGAACAAACATGGGACTCTTCATCCCCACATAACTCTGGTAAAAATAACATTTCTACTACATTCTCAGTACTGCCATTATTACCCCCAAAATCACAATCATTAACTTGCAACAAAATCTCAATAACACTAGAATCATAATTAGGATTAAGAAACTCAAGAGGTGTTTCATACAATCCTTCATCATCTTGTCTTTCAATGTTGTCATTACTTATGCAAATATCTTGCAATAAATGAGCACTATCTTTATTTTGTGTAGATGCATTCCTGACAAACTCTTCAATCTCTATCCATTGAATTACCTGAGCCAAATCAGTAGGTTTCAATTCCTCTTGTAAGGAGCTCAGTCCTGATTCATATAGTTCACAGAACAAATCAATACATTCATAATCATTACGTCTTTGCTCTGTGGGAATTTGTATTGAGATTTCCAAAAATCTCAAAAAAAACTCATATGATGATTCCTTCTCTTGCCTTCTCATATCATATACTTCTGATACACAAAAACCCTGATCATCTTCATTCAGATTAGATTGGATTTCACCCTAGATCTCATTATCATCAAACTATATTTCTGGGCTTACAACACCCTTAGCAAGAATTTTATCATCAATTTTTTGGATAACTGGCTCAGATATTATACTAGCATTGGTTAGGCAAGGATAATCAATACCTGCAGTCGGATATCTCTTCAACATTGAATATTTCATGTTATTTTCAATTTCCATGGCTAGCTGGTATGCTTGAGGTAGAGTAGTAGGTTCTTTATCCATTAATAAAAAACTCATCCTCTTGTTGAAGGCACCTAGATACACAATCAAGCTTTCAGCCTCATTTGGCCTTATTTCTTTGGGGATCCCCCTTAATGCTCTTGAGAACCTGAGATTAAAATGCAGGACTAATTCCTCCTCTTGTGTGTGAATTCCCCTAAATCCTTCTCTCAATTTGTTGGGATTGACTCTTTCACCGAATTGTTCCATAAAAATAATCACCAACTGATTCCATGAGTTAACAGAAAAGGTAGGTAAATAAGAAAACCAATCCCTAGCATCACCCTTTAAGGATTGCACAAATAATTTCATGACAACATCCTCATGATCAATTTCATAATCACCCATTACATCAACAAAATGTTGCAAATGCTTAGAAGTTGATTCTGTTACATGCCCTGTATATTGAGGTAAATATTTCCTAATCTTCTTAGGAATTGAATTAGGGTGATTGCTGATAGCATCAAACCTAAAAGGCCTATACCTTTGAGTTACAAAACTCCTCAAAGGACTTTTCATAACTTGCTCTTCTAGCATATTTATGCTTGATCTTTACATATGGTAAACTATTCAATAGCATATAGCTATCAGGCATATCACTTGTCAGCCTAATCAGGTATTTGTTTAATGACTGACAAAAGTATTCATTATTTTCCAAGATTTTATGCAATACAAATGTGTTTCATAAATTCTTTTACATATTGCATTACTAGAGGTATGGTAAAATAAATCCTTGTTCCCTTGTATATGCTTAACATATAAATTTGGAACCATTTGTATTCTTAATTAAAAACCCATTATTTTTTAAAAGTAGTGAACGGTTTTGGATTTGGTAAAATACTTGGTAGTTGTTAGCAACATGTATCGACCTCTTTTCCAGTCTGTAAATAGTACCAATCTAGAAATATTCCTTCATGTATTCACTGGTGCTTCAGTCGGAGTCCCCACCTCCTTTTTAGATGACAATATTTAAAAAACTTTGAGAGCTTGGTTTCTAGGTTTTATCAAATTATGGGTTTCATTACTCATTACAGAGTAGCATCATATCACCAGTAGCACCTCTCATAGTCATAACCCATTCCCTATGGTTCCTTTGTCTTCTTTCTCCCCCCTTTTTTTCAAAATTTCTCAAAAGTTCTCCCCAAATAAAGCCATCCTTCACTGAATAACCCTAGAACTCCTGAATCTGTTGCTTATAGGACACCATAGACCATAAAATTTGCAAGATTAGGTTGAACTACCTCCTGTTTCTCACTTTGCTAACATTCACTATATAAATTTAGAACAACACATTATTTAATATGACTCTATATCAGCACCGGTCTGCAACTGGAACTTACTAAATTCGATCCCCAGCCGAGTCGCCATTCTGTTGGTGTTTAAAATCCACATAGAGATTGCAGATCTCTAAGAGGTAGCCAACCCCTATCAAGGATATCTACAACCACTAGTGGCCAAATGATAGGAAATGGAATTGATACACATTTCCCCTACACTTCAGGCTCTGTAAGACCTAGGGGGTAACCCGAAATGTGTTCACATGAATATTTCATGACTGGTAAGAACACTTCTTGTATACAAATTACAATTCCCACACATTCAAAGGGATAGTGATCATTTCATAGTTTCGGTAGACCAGAGAATGACTACTAGTGCCAAAGAGAATTGACCCACTTATTTGTTACAATATCTCCCAGAGGAGGACAAGGTTGTATTCAAGTGTTTTATGTTCATTATTTGGAGATCTCTACCTAGAACTTACAGTCTTGAACTAATAAAATGACACAAACAGTATCCAGTGCTTCATCCATTGGGCAACAGAGTCATATAGAATGAAATCCTGATACGATGAACTTATCTCACATAGCCTTACTATATGAAATATTTTATCACACTAAGATAGTACTTCTTCAAGCATCCTGGGCATATACAAGCATGAACATGTAACTGATTCTTCAAGCATTTGATTAACTCTTTGAGTTAAAGCAAGAAAACTAATTACATTTTCAATTAACTATTGAAACTGAACAGATAAACCTTTGATAAAGTTATTCATAATCTATCGCACACACCTAGGAGAGTAAACCAACTTAATTTTATAGATTTGTTTCGATATCAGTAATTGAAAAGCATATCACACTAATTTGTATGTAAATCCAACCCAGGATGACTTCTTGAAAAACAAAATGTTCATAACATTTTAAACTATAAAATGGACTGCACAAACTTCCAAGTTTCAGACTCCAAAATTTTTTGACCCTTCACAATGAGCCATGAAATCTCCTTTATAGAATAGGAGAGCAACAAGAATTAGGCTACATTGTGACACCAAATTGAATTTCAACACCAAAATGAAATTCAAAATTACATTCCTTGTCATAATGACACCGTGCATCAACAAAGGAATCAAAAAACGATTATGAAATAACCAGTCAAGAAATAAAATTTTGTGCAAAGCATGCGCACGTTCACATGCACAAGATAAAACAAAAAAGATGACACGTCCAATGGACCCACCACTAGTAATGATCAAGAAGAAACAGGGCCACAGTACAAGCAACCACTCCGAGTTTTCGAGCTTGCGATAGTGATGGCACCACCTCCTCTTTACCAACCTTGTGAGCACATCCCTGAACAACTGGTCCCGGTGCTAATGCAGATACTGGCTCAATTGCAAAAAATTCCTCATCCAGTCCCATAAGGTCAGCCAGCGAAGCCAAGTAGTACCGATAATCAGAATCAGTCTCAGATTCATTAGAATTCGAGATGATTATTGGGGACAAACAATGTACTGGCCTCTTCCCAGTGTTCCCAATAATAGCCTTACGAGACATGGGAGAATCAGACTTCTTCTTGACTGGTGAAGCCAGCCTCGTACTCCTTTGCTTAACTGATTGATTCATGATAAAAAATAGAGCGCAGCCACAAACAGAAGAGGAACCTTACTGCACGTAGACACCAAAGAATGCAATGTTGATTGCATACAATTCAGTCAGCATTTATATAATAAGCTAGTATGCAGGGTACAATTAATTGAAGGCAATTCGAACAGTTGCACAATTAATGATCCAGGTAACCATGAATACCCTCAGTAGGATGGCACTATTCGCACACAGGAGGAAATCAGGTGGAGATCCTCTAGAGAAAAAGAACCCGTATCATTAATGACATGAGTAAGAGCCAAGCAATAAATGCCACGCGGACAACTCACACACCCCTTCCTTACAAATGAATGACCAATTCGGGAGACACTCTATCAAATGGAAGGTTGAGATGAAGTCAATGGATGTTGACGATCCACCTCGATGCCTTCAAAAAACATATCCAATCAAAACCCGTAGAAAATAGACCCGAACCGCACAGTGGGACCCATATAATCCCTTTGGAAAGAAAAGAAAAGCCATGTGCCACTCCCTCATAGACCTCGCAACACCCTCCTAGATATTTACTCCACTTGTGTGAGGTGTGCGAGAAAGCATGATTACCCCACTATTAGTGGCTATTACCGGTGAAAAGATGACCCCTTGTCATATCCAACACCTCGAGAAGAAAACCCATTCATCAATAAAAGCCACGTGGCCACATCTCACGAACCTCACACCACCTTGATGACACTAGCAGACAAACTTGTGAGGTCTGCGAGAAGCGGTCAAGATCCAATCCTGCGATCAGACGATTCATCAGCCCTTAGACGGAACATCCAAGTGGGGTCCGCATTGAAATTCCCAACGGTGTAAAACATAGGCCATTACGCCAAAAATCGAATCAGGTGAAATGGGGTGGGTAAAGCATGACCTGAGAGGGATGAAACCTCACTCAAGTGACCGGTCCACCATTGCAGCAAGTCACCGTTAAAAATAACAAGAGGGTTTTGACCGATCCATAATGAAGGTTACCATGATTAACTTAGAAACCCTCTAACCCCAGCTTCAATTTTTTGAAGTTCCATCAGAAACCTCATGATAACTATTTGAATATTGTGTTGGGATGTGTTGTGAGCCTTAGAGAGTGTTTAGAAGGTTCTTGGATGGCCTTCTCTAAAAGATATTGTGCAAGGTCAAGTTTTGATGGCTACAAGGATTCCAAGCCTAAATTGAGAAATCCGATGTAATTGCCTAAGGGGACTTTGAAGGTCCTTGAGGATTGATCAAATTGTGTTGTTGAGGAGATTTACACCCTGATCTTACATCAAAACTCAGTAATAGTCATAGTGTAGATGTCAAAGAATGGCTTCCATGGGCATAAGTAACCCTAATCTTTCCAAAGAACCAATGTCCATTTAGCCATACAAAATTTCAGTCCTCAGACTGAAATTAGATCTAAAATAAACCTCTGGGAATCAATGAGGAGAAGGGCACTCAATCTTGCTCCAAGGGTTCTTTAGACCATTGAGTAATACTAGTTGTTGCACTCAGGGATCCTTTTCCAACAATTTTTCAATAAAGGACTTAATAATCCACTCCTAGGGTCTCCTTGATGGCATGCTCTACTTGTTTGTCCTGGATTATGAAAATCTTCACCAACCTTGTTTCTCTAATAGGACCTTTGGAAGGCATTTCTTACTTCTTTTTGAAAAGGCCAAACAAGGGCTCCATATTTGATGAAATTACCTTAATCAATGATGAAAACCTAGAAACTTCTGCAACAAGAAAGTCAGTGTATATCAATAGCCCACCATTTATGTCATTATATGAAACCCCCACAAATACTTTACTCTCTGAGGTGCTATCAACATGTGAGAAGGTCTAACCATCTGTGATCAACTTAACATTGACGTGTAATCAGGGATGAAATATTAAGGTGAATGCAATAAAGCATATAAATCAAACCCTAATAAACAATGAAGCACAAATGAGCATAAAGACATAAAGCATAAAACAATATTACCAAATCTTCATGATACCATTGATTCACCTCCATAGCACCTTCTAGCTTGCAGCGTATGATTGTTGCCCTCAGATTTGTGTGTGTGAGGAAACGATTGTGTCCATGTCCTATGCAAGATTTGAAGGATTTGAATGATAAAAGACTATGACCAAATGACTATACGTATGGGAAAATAATTAAATAAGATAAATGCAAAGTAATTTCTATATTGATCAAGTGGTGCCCTAAATTGTGAACAAAATTGACATTTTATAAAAAATGCAATTTTGGATGAGCAAACGAGATTAAAAGCTGACAAAGCCTAAAATTAGTGGATGAGATTTCATGTGACAATCCCTAATTAGGGTTAGGGGAATATTGTTAAACCAGTGGTCAAGATGTCATTTGATAAAATCAAATCGGTGGTCGAGAATAAATGTGATAATTAGTCAAAAGGATAAAGATTTTAAAAATTTGAGAAGATAAGAGTTGAATTTAAAAGCAGATGTTTGGAAAATCAAGAATTTGCTCAATTACTTGATTTTTGGAAGAAGATTACCATTTTGAATTAAATTAATTCAAAATAATGTTTTTATGAGACAATAAATAATCTTTTCTCAGATTTTTTACTAAAATGAAGAGACAATTAATAAAACAAAACAAAATGAAATCATTTTAAATAATTTCATTTATTAAAAATGAGAGGAATGTGAAATTAGGTAATTAAATAATTAAACATAATTATTTAATTTAGAGGATTATGACTGATAATTAAATAAATTAATAAATTCATTTAATTATGAGAATTAGTGACATATTAAATAAACAAATAAAGTTCATTTATTTAATAATCAGGAAGAATAAATGAATAAAAGGTAATTAAATAAATTAATAAATTTATTTAACTGTAAGAAGACAATAGACAATTAATGATGTATTGAATAAATAAATATAATTTATTTATTTAATAATCATGAAGAATACAATAGACATGAATTAATTAAATAATAATGAATTACTTAATTAATACTCGAATGTGGACCAAGGACATAATTAAATGTCATAATTATAGAGCTTGCAAGCCTAGGTCATTTTTATGTGTCTACATTTGCCCCTCTTTGTCATAATTTAGCATGTCACATTGTGGCAAAGAAAATAAGTCAAAATTATACCCAAGTGCAAAATAAGATGAGGAAGAATAATGAGGAGGGTAGCGGTATGCCCCCTCAAGAGGATATACGGGTTCCAATAACATGGGTGTGCTCTCGACATTGATGAGAAGACTAGAGTATGAAGAGACAAATAAATGTTAGTGCAAAAGATATGGATGATGATATCGATGCAATGCCTATATGAGATGAGCGAGAGAAGACGACAAGATAGAAGGAGATGCATGTTAGTTCCTAGACCAAATCCTTCAACACATTACCATAGGACTTTAATACTTATTGCTCTTATTCGTCATTGGGTAGATTATTGTGATGGCCAAAAAACACCATGATATGACATAAATAAAGGTGTGCAAGGTCATACCAGCACATAAGACAATCAGTCGCAAACAAAGATGATCATGACTCATACTAAGAGCACAATTGTCCTAGTCTTTTTGTCATAACCAACCACAAGCAGAAAAAGACAAGAAGGACAAGCCATGAAACATCGTTGCTTCTCTAAATCCTATTTCTAGGACATCCTCGAGAAACTAGAAACATGATTGCCAAAAGAAAAAAATAAATCCTTTATCATGATACGTCATTGTTTTTCTAAATCCCATAGTCAAGAGATTGTTGAGAAAATAGTAACATGAGTGTCAAAAGACAAGACAAATGTCATGAGACGTCAATGTTTCTCTAAATCTTGTTGTCGGGATATCATTGAAAAACTAGTAACATGATAAAAAAGTCAAGAAAAACGTCATGTGGTGTCACTATTTCTCTAAATCCTGTTGTCGAGATCTCGCTGAAAAACAAGTAACATGATAAAAAAAAGTCAAGACAAACGTCATGAGATGTCTTTGTTTCTCTAAATCCTGTTGTTGGGATCTCTCTAAAAAACTAGTAGGATGAGTGTCAAAAGACAAGACAAATGTCATGACACATCATTGTTTCTCTAAATCCTATTGTCGGGATCTCGCTGAAAAACTAGTAACATGAGTGTCAAAAGACAAGACAAATGTCATGATACGTCATTGTTTCTCTAAATCTTGTTGTCGAGATCTCACTGAAAAACTAGTAACATGATGAAAAAGCCAAAGACAAGTGACAAGTGTTTGCCATGTGTGTCTGAATGCCAATTTTTTTAATGTCAAGATGACGAGTGTTAAAGATTTCCAAATTCAGGAAGGACACATCCGAAATAATGTTGATGTCCAGAGGATTGATCCCTAAATTCAAAAGGAATCCCTCGAAATGTTAGGTGATAGTGATAATGCCTAGGAAGGACACATCCTAAGGCATAAATGACGGAGTTTGTTCTTCAGAAGGACACATCTGAAAGAACATTGATGTCGAGAGGAATGATCCTTAGAGGTCAAGAGAATCCCTCAAAATGTCAGATGATGGTGACGATGCCTAGGAAGGACACATCCTAAAGCATAAATGATAGAGGCTATTCTTTAGAATGACACATCTGAAAGATAACCAAGAATGGACAGTTTGACCGATTGTGACCTTTTGACTTGTTTTGAGTAATTTTTTACTGAAGTTGATTTGTGGTGACTACACGTCAATGTGGACATGTTGGTGTGATTGTCATGTTGAATGAGTGATTGTCGTAATTCATTTTAGGAGATTGCCATGTTAGGAAATGACTTGTCCTTACTTGAAGAATTTTGATGTGTGTGCCATTGTAATGCTATGAACCCTAATGGATTGACCTAGTGCGGCCTAAAGGGCTCATTGACTGATGGCTTTGCCTACGTCATGCACTCAAAGACCTCATAGTTTGACATGACCAATGACCTTGTCCAAATGACAGAAGTTTGAATCATGATTTTATTTAGAAAAACCTAGAAAGACTGACCTAATGTCTCAAGGATTCAAAGATGAATATTTCCTACGTAGCAAATGTGTAGAGACAATGTAGTTCGAACATGGACAAAATATTGATTGACGGGACTGATTGGATTGACAAGACATATATTGACTTTGACTCTATTTTTGGGATTTTGACATTGATTTGGATGTTTTTGTGTTTTCTTAGGACATTTTCAATTGTTTAGGTCTTTTTTTAGGACTTTTTCAGATTTTTATGACTTTTTTCAAGACTTTTTCAAAATTTTAAGACTTTTTTCAAGACTTTTTCAAATTTTTAAGACTTTTTTTAGGAATTTTTAAGGATGTGAGATCATGTGCCACACCCACTATAGTTACATGATAAAAGGTCTTTCCCCCTAGATAGGTCGAGTAATATGGACATGGGAAGATGCGAGACAAAAGGCAAGGATATGCAAGGGGTGATGTCAACCAAATGCTAACCATGGCCAAAATTGATGGGACTTAGGATGAATGTCATGAATGTGTTAGGCCATTGTGATTATGGAAAGTGGATAAGGGTTGATTAGAGTAACACTAGATGGCAAAGCAATGATTGACTATGCATGGCACCTATTTTCCAGGTTTTCACCATGGTACTTATCCAAAGTGCATGTTTTCTAGGTTTTCACTATTGGCCGAATTTAATTCTTTTTACCATTTTTATCATTTTTTGCTTTTTTTTGGTGTCACCAAGATGCCTGTTTGCCAGATTTTCATCAAGGGATGATATTTTCTTTATTTTTCATTTTTTTTGTATTTTTAGGGTTTTAGCCAAGCTCTTTGATGTTATGTGTAAAACTTTTGCAGATGTAGGTTGTTGATGGGTTCTATCAACTGTTCTCCATTAGGTGTGGCCAACTGATAAGCTTTAGAACCGAATGTTGCAATAATAATATAAGGACCGAGCCAATTAGCTTTAAAATTTCTAGGTTTTTCATGGTCAGCCTAATTTCTTGGATTCTGCATGAGGCTCAAGTCATTGATTTTTTAAATTTTCTCACCATTACTCTTTTGTTATAGCTCCAACAAAGACGATTTTGATATGTCTGTAAGTGATTCAAGGCATTTTGTCATCTTTCTTGTAACATTTCTAACTCATGTAGGTGAGACTGTTTGTACTCTTCATCATCAATCATTCCTTTCAAGGAGACTCGGAGAGAAGGAATTTCAACCTCGATGGGCAATATGGCCTCAGATCCGTAGACAAGGGAAAATGGAGTGGCTCTAGTGGGTGTATGAATGCTGGTACGGTAGGCCCATAAGGCAGGATTGAGTTGTAAATGCCAATCTCAACTAGTGTCATTGTTGGTCTTCTTAAGAATGTGAAGAATTATTTTATTTGATGCCTCATCTTGACCATTACCTTGCGGATAATATGGGGTGGAGAAGTGATGTTGGATGTGGAATCGCTCACAGAGTTCACGAACGTCCTAATTTTTGAATGGACTCCCATTATCTATGATGATGGACTACGAAACACCATACCGGCAAATGATGTAATTAATTATAAACTTTGATATTTGTTTTCTGGTGATGTAAGTGAAGAGGACAACTTCAATCCACTTAGTAAAGTACTCAGTGCTGGTGATTATGAATTTATGGCCGTTAGAGGAGGATGGATGGATCTTGCCCATGAGGTCGAGTCCCCATTATGCGAAGGTCCATGGAGAAGTGATTGGTCTTAGCTCCTGTGCAGGTGCATGGATTAGGTCAATGTGCACTTGGCATTTCTATCATGTTCTGACAAATTGAAGAGCATATTTTTCTAATGTCGGCCAGTAGTATCCAAGTCTGGTGACTTCCCTAGCTAAAGTTGGACCACACGAATGAGATCCGCATATACCCTCATGTACTTCGCATAAATTTTTTTGGGTTTCATCAGTGTCGAGACAACGAAGAAGGGTGTCATTGACAATGGTGTGTCAAGCAACTTTTTGGATAAAGGAATTTCTTTGGTTATTAGAAAGGTTGGGTGGTAGGGTTTGGGACTTAAGATAATCATATATGTCCTAGTACCAAGGCAAACTAGGACCAACAATTTCACAAACCATTTCTAACTCTAGGATGTCATATGTAGGGATCAACAACTGTTCCACTCAGAACTCAAATTGTGACACATTTTTGGGGATGTCTAAGAGAGATCCAATAGTAGCCATTGTATCAGATGCCTTATTTTGTGTCCTTGGGATTTGTTCAAAAGAAATCATTTTGAAATATGTCATGAAGTTATCCACCATTCACTTGTAAGGGAGCAACTTTTCATCTTTTGTGTTGTAATCATCATTCACTTGGTTGATGACTAACTGAGAATCTTCGAATACTAGCAATGTCTGAATTTTCCATTTAATCACAATTTTGAGTCCTCTGACCAATGCTTCATATTCAATAATGTTATTAGTACAAGGGAAGGTGATCTAGAATTCCTTAGGAATGGAATCCCCTTGTGGTGTGATGAACAAGATACCAACCCCTGAGCCATGATCAGTATGAGACCCATCAAAATATAGTTTCCAAGGTGATATAGGTTCTGCATGAAAGATAGACTCATCGGGAAAATCAATTATCAGTGGATGAGTGCCTTGGACAGGTGTTTCTACAAGTTGATCAGCTATTACCTGTCCTTTTATTGCCTTGCGATCAACATATTGTATCTCATATTCACTTAAAATCATGACCCACTTTGCTAACCAGCCTGTCAATGCTGCCCGACTTAGAAGATACTTTAATGGATCAATCTTAGCTACTAGGTTTGTTTGGCGATTCAACATTTATTTTTTGAGTTTCTATGCTGCAAAGACAAATGCCAAGCATGCATGTTCAATGGTTGTATAGTTCAATTCATATCCTATCAGTGTGTGACTGATATAATATATGACTCTTTCTTTTTCCTCATGGTCATTTTGTGCTAATAATGCCCCTAATGCATTTGTAGTTGCAGAGACATACAATATCAATGGATTGCCTTTAATGGGAGGCATTAGGACTAGTGGTGTCAATAGATATTCTCTAATTTTTTTGAAGGCTATGTGGAATTTTTCCTTCCATACAAATGGAATAATTTTGCGTAACAAATATTGAAATGGTTGAAACTTGTCTGCCAACTGTACGATGAAGCGTCAGATGGACTACAGTCTGCCATGAAGTGTTCTCAACTTGCTGATTCCTTTTGGTGCTGGAATGTCTAGAATTGCTTTCACTATAGCAAGATCAAATTCTATGCCTCTTTGTGAAACTATGTAGCCCAACAGTTTTCCCGAAGTGACCCCAAAGACACATTTTTTTTGGTTCAAATGAACCTTGTAATCTTCTAGCCATCTAAAAATTTTGTCCAGGACCCTGAGATGGTCTTTCCATGTCAAATATTTGGTCAAAAGGTCATCCACACAATCCTCCCTTAGGATATGTATCATGTTATGAAATATTGTTGTCATAGCTCTCTAGTATGTGGAACCTACATTCTTTAAGCCAAAAGGCATGACATTCCAACAATATATTCCCCATGGGCAGGTGAATGCCATTTTGTGCTGATCTTTAGTTGCAATTCAGATTTGGTTATAGGCCAAGAAACCATCCATGAGAGATAGCATCTCGTACCCTCCTGTGAGATCAACAATCATGTCTATGTTCGGTAATGGGAAATCATCTTTTGGACAAGCCTTATTTAAATCTCTAAAATCCATACAGATACGAATTTGTCCATTTGGCTTTGTGATAGGGACAATGTTGGATATCCAGTTAGCATAGTCTATTGATCTTATGAATCGAGCATCTAGTAACTTCTTTAACTCAACCTTGACAAGTAGTGCAATATGTGGATGCATTTTTCGTAATTTTTGCTTGACTAGCTTGATTCCCAAGATTAGAGGAAGATGATGCAATGCCAATTCTGGATCAAGGCCTGACATGTTAGCATATGACCATGCAAATTTAATTTTCCTGTTTGTGAAAAATTGTTGAAATTCAGGTTTTTCTTCCTTTGACAATGATGCGGCCAAGAGAACCATTTTAGGATTCTCTGGTGTATCTATGTTAACTTCCACTATATCTTCAATAAGCATAGCTGATTTTTTTTGTGTGACAAGAAGAAATTCCAATCCTCCATCCTTAGGCACCTCAGAGAAGTTTTCACCTTCGGATACGTCCTTTGTTTTTACTATTTTGTTGTCAGAAGGTGCCTTGTGGTTTTCATCTAAATACATTTCTTTTGTTATTTTATTCTTTGTACTTTTGCGACTAGAGGATCACACAGTCTCCCCAAAGAAAGTTGCACAATCTAGGTCAATAGAGAATCTGACTTTGTGATCACCCCATGGTATGCCTTCCTGGAGCCCCATGAATTCTACTATTTCCTCATCATTCTGAAAGATATCCATCACTGGTGGTTCTTGTTGGTCCCAGTCAATCAGTTTTGGGTAAACAAGGGAAATCCCATCGTCAGTGCTGGTAAAATATGGGGAAGATATGGAAAGATTGTAAGTTGAAGCCTCAAGTGTGAAGGAAAAGTTGTCAATTTCAACTTCCATGTCAGATGCAATGGATGGACCATATTCAAATTCAGATGAGTTGAATTCATAGTCATAATAGGGGATAAAATTATCAGCATCATGACTAGTGGTTGGCATTTCAAAGGCATTCACAGTAGGTTTAGGCATGTTAGGTTCTTGGGTGGGCTCCAAAATGGGGTGGGATGATTCAGATGTTGCCAACAATAATTTATGTTCTTCTAGATCTCAAGGAATACTTACCCATTCCTTATATTTAGAATGACGGTCAATAGGATCAATGCTGTATTCTTTTTGGAATCTTTCTTCAAAGGGAGGTTGGCCAGATGCTAGGTATAGTTCTTCAATATCATAGTTGCTAATGGTTTTCTCAGATCCCCATTCCCATTCATTAGAGTCAGTTTCGGTAAGGGATTCATTGCATGTCTTGACACTTTCTATAGCCATTACATCCTCACTTGAAAGTTCATAGGTACGTCGATCATCAGTTCCAAGTTGGTCAAACCCTAGCCCCATGTACCATCGTCGTGCATAAATAATAATAGGTTCGTGCCTTCCATTGGTGGCTTTTTCGAGGCCACTTTTGTCGTTAAAATCTAGTGCCTTGCATACGTCATAGAATTTTCCATAGAGATGAACTAGTAGTGGAGGTAATCCTTCTGGGTCTGTGTAGATCCAATTAGCTATGTCAGTAATGACTTCATTACCCAAATCTCCCCATAGGGTGAATACTATTTTTGGTGGAACATTGAAAGTTGTTTTAGGATCGACTGCAAAACATGGTCTACCATAGACTTTAGGTGGCTTAGGTATTGTGGTGATACAATACACTGTATTCAGTTTGAATTCTCCATAGCCAAGGTCCTGGATCTGAAGGTATTTACTTGGTATGGAGGCCGAGGATGATGGTGTGGTAGAAGTTGATGGAATGGATGATTTAGTGAGTGTAGATGGGTCAATATATTTGGAAGAGGTGGAAGTTGAGGCCTCTCAATTAATGGGTACCTAGTGCTTAGCAGTGGCTCTCAGATTGGTATAATTTTGGAATGGATCAGGATCTCCTGGGATAGTGATTTCAGTACCATCAAAAGGGAACTTCAGGAATTGGTGGTATGTGGAAGGAATGGCCTTCAAGGCATGAATCCATGGGCGACCAAGTAAGATATTGTAATGTATGTCATGATCCAAAACCTGCAATGTTGTATCGATAATTATTGGTCCCACACAAAGTGGAATTGTAATGATGCCTTTAGAAGCGCATTCCTCAACATCATATGCCTTGATGAAAATTCTCTTGGTAGCATCCATACATGCATTAGAGAATCCAAGAGCTTTAACCAATTTTAAAGAGAAGATGTTCAATCCTGCTCTGCCATCTATTAAGACTCATCTAGCTTTATGTTTATGGACAAAAACCTCAATATGAAGGGTGTCATTATGAGATGGTTTAGGTGAGGAATAGTCAGTGTCCAAAAATGAAATATGGTTTCAAAATTATTGACATCAATGTTGTTTAGGATAGAAGAATCTTATAGGACTTTATCCAAGATGGCCTTATGTGCAGGTGAGATTCAGAGCAATTCAAGAATGGATGTTTTAGCGGGTGTTTTATTCAATTGCTCAATAAGGTTGAACTTTGGTTTAGGGTTTGACGACTTGGAAAATGGACCAGGTATGGTAATTTTAGGCTAACGAGCAGAGGGACCTGGGATAGTGACCTTGCCTTTATGTGTGGTGACATTGCATTCTGGGGCCTTTTTAATGGTAATAGTATTGACACACTTATCTTCATCAGCACTGCAAAGATGGTTAATGATGGTGCCATTGAAATAATTGTACGCAGGACAAATGTTATTGTAGGCCAAATGGACGTGATTGGCTTGGTTATTATTATTCTTCATGCCAGATGAGGAAGGATTACCAGAACCATGATCCTGTAGTGGATTCTTGTGGATCATATGATCCGAATTAGATGCAAACAGTTGACCTCCTATCTCAATGGTGTTGTTTTAAATAAGGTCTTGCACAAGATTTTGTAACTGATGACAAGAAGGAGTTTTGTGCCTCTTAACACGGTGGTAATCACAAAATGCATTATCATCCCACCATGATGGTTTGAACTGACCAAGGTCATATGGTTTAGGGTATTCCAAAGTTATGACACCATTTTGGAGAAGTTTCTTTAAGACAATTTTGATAGGATCACCCAAGGGAGTGTATGTGCATTTTTGAAATTGTCATGGTTGACGTGGCTACCTTTCATTAAATTGAGCAGGATTATTTTGAATAGCATTGATAGTTGGTGTGGGTGTGGTCACAGGTGTATTGTAATTTTGAACTCCTTTGATGGTGAGTACATGACCTATTGCATTAACGGTTTTGGCATCGACCACACCGTCATTGGTGATGTGTTTGTTCTTGACCCAGTACTTATTTTTGTCAATGGGAGGATTTGCGTTTATGTTTTTAGGATCGTATTTTAGCTCTCCCTTTGCAATAAGGGATTTATCAATCTGGACATCTTTTTCAACTAGGTCCGTGAAATTTGTGCAACAATGCACCTGCACTGCATATTTTAGTGGACCTATAAGTATTTGTACGAACATTTCAACCTTTTCCTTTTTTGGTATGTTAATGTGACAATGACTAGCTAGACTTCTCCATTTTTGGAAGAATGGGATGAGGATTTCACCAGCATCCTCTTGCATGAGATTGCATAAGCTAGTAATAGAGGTGTCCATGTCAATGTTGTATGCGTAATTTTTTATGAATTTGTGTTTAAGTTCGTCCTATGTTTGAATATCCTTTTGAGTGGAGAACCATTCAAGGGCGGGACCTACAAGACTTTAAGAAAAGAGTCTCATCAAGTATGTTTGTTCATAGGTGACGTCCATATAGTTGGTCGCAAATTCTTGAACATGTTCGATAGGGTTTGTCTTTCCTCTATATTTGGTAAAATTAGGCGACACATATCCTGGAGGAAATGGTGGCATGTATAAGTTTATGTCAAAGGGATATACGGATAAATCATATGAAACCTTTGATTTCTTACTGGATATTTGTATATTTTCTATAGTCTTCTCTAGACCCATAAGCCTAGCTTGAAAGGCATCTAATGTAGGGTCATTTGTGGCCCCATACATAGGATTGATTGGTACACCCTAGGTCCCCATTTGTTGTGAGTGGATGTTGTTGTGTTGTTGAGGGATATGTTGTTGTGACATGTATGATGTGTTTTGGTTTGTGTGTTGTTACTAAAAGTTTGGATTGGGGACGTGTTGATGGATATGAATATGGGATGAATATGTCGGAATGTGTCCCCTAGCCATTTGGGTCAATATTTGGGGAATATGGTGACCAGGAATATTTCAGTGTCTGATAGATTCCATAGGTTGTGTGTTTTGATTGCCTTGTCAGGGTTGTTGGAATTGTCCCTGAGGGATACTCATTTTTTGTCCTTGGGAGGGGTTGGTATTAAACTGTGTTGACATGTTAACATTTGGTTGCAATACTTGAATAATGAGATGTTGTTTACCTCCACCCAAAGGATTTAGTGAGGTACCAATGAGAGGATATGATGAGGATGCATTCATGGTATTAGATATAGTCATCAATAGAGGATTTGTATGGCTTGATGTTGCCCCCAAGGCATTTACCGAAGTGGTAAATAGAGGATTGGCATAACTTTCCCACATGGAAGAGGACCCAAAGGTGGCACCAGCCGATTGTGACGATGTTGTGGATAGTGTAGGAAATGTGTTGGATTGTGTTCCTCCTATGGATGCAGCATTGATTGAATTGGAACTGTTTGGAATGTTGGAGGTAGCACTCATGGTCGTTGTGATAGTTTGTGAGGTAGCATCAAAGAAGGTATTGTTTGTGTTGTATGGAGGTTGACCACTATTGGACATGTTATTCGTATTGGTGAAATTAGGGTCAAGAGATGGTGGTCTCAAAGTATTAATGTCGAACCCACGAGGTAATTTAGCTCCTTGACTTAAAAGTATGGCTAAATATCTGTCTCTGTCATATAAGACCATTTATTCTACGAAATAGGCCACCTCAGGATCTTGCGATGCTTCCTCTAGGTTTTCCTCAAGTAGTTTTCCATATTCATCCTTATGTAAGAATGTTTCAAAAGTATTGTTTGATGAGGATGGTATGGTCATAAGCGATTGAGTAGTTGTGTTGCTAAATGGGTCTTCAAAAGTCCAATTTGGGTCGTAAGTAGGATTGGTGACATTGGATTGAGAATCTGGTCCAAAGTTTTCCATTTGTCTTTTATTTCTTTGGAGTCTAGTTTCCACCATAAAAGGTAATTGCTCAAATGAGAGTGATGAAAATGATGACTAAATGCAAGGATGAAACTAGCCTATATTTTTTGTATTTTTGGATAAAGGATAACAATGCAAGACTATGTTTTTGGATTTTCGATAAAGGATGCTAATGCAAGACTTGTGACTTCTAAGGAACTGATTAATGCAAGATGACAAGATTTTCAAAGCCAAAGTGTCAAATGAGGACTAAGATGATAATGTTGATGAAGGATTAAAATGATTAATGCAAAGTCTAGGTTCAAAATGAGGACTAAAGGTGGACAATGCAAAGTCTAAGTTTAAAATGATGACTAAGTTTGGATAATATTTGGATAAAGGTTTTCCTAACCACTCTAAGCTTGACTTATGTATCAACTTAGGTTATCAAAAGGGACTTGCTAAAGGGACTAAATGACAAGGTCAAAATGATGAGTGAGCCTGCCTAACTAGACTATTGAGTTGGAGGTTCTCACAAAAAGGATAATGATCGAAAACAAGAATAATGATCAAGTCCCAAGATAACCTAGTGTTGAAAACAATAGTTTTTGCAAAGTGTGGAGATGTGGCCTAATCCAAAGTTTTCCAAAATGAAACCTAAGGAAAAATTTGTGCTAAAAATGATGATTACGATGCCTAGGGAATGTGAGTAAAATTTGGAAATTTTAAACCTATGGTTAAAATGCAAGCTAATGAATGTAAATGATGGATGTTTTGAGCAATTTCAATTCTGGTTTCTGACAGAGACATTCTAAAAAATATGTTTGACAGTAGGCTAAGATGTCTAGACTTGAATTCTAGTCTAAGAGAATGTTTGGTTTTTTGTCAAGCAATTGCGTCCCTATAGGAAGCAAATGCATTGTGGTGCTGGAAATGTCAAATGCGATGCAGTTTTGCAAATGCAGCTTTTCAGATGTCAAATGTGGTTCAGTATTGCAGATGAGGCTTTACAGAAGGAAAATACTGTTCAGTTTTTTTAGATGCGGCTTTACAGAAGAAAATGTGTTTCAAGACAGGCGACTGTAGTTTTTGGACAAATGTGGTTTAATTTATTGCAGATGCGACTCGAATTGTCAGTTGTGGTTCTCTAATGAAGATGTTACGATTCACTTAGTTTGATGATCAAGTTGTTTGATGAATACAGCAGAAAACAAGCACATAATACAATGTGTTTTCAGTTTGTAGTGATGGATATGTTAAAATCAAAGAATAATTACACCCTAGGCTATGTTGGACAATATTTACTAAGTTCTTACTTGGATAAATCGAGCTATGCATATTCAAGGCAGATGACTAGTAGCTTGATCCCACTGGCTCCCCTCCACAACACTCACTTATATGGGGCAGCCAAGCTACTATACCCATGAAACTTCCATGGCATACATCTCATCTCCACACGTGAACCGTAAATATGTAAGACGGCTTCATAGGTCCAAACCTATTGCACCAGCAAATAGAAAGGATTTTGGAAAAACTACAACATGGCTTTTAGTAAGGGCATTTCATTCGTGTGGCACCATCTAGTACGACGAGAGACCATTTCTGCCCTTCTCGTCAGAACAGTGAGTGTGATTTCTGGGGTTTCCCCCAAAAATCCACTTTTATATACCGGCTAGAAGTCACTTGGCTTTAACATGTTACCGGTTTATGTCGTCTTGGGGTGAGTACTTTTTCCCACCAAGACAAGCTCAAGTTCTAGAGTCAACAACCATTTCTCTTACACCCAGGATCGCATGAATGCTCAAGGGGAGAGGATACTTCGATATACCAAATTCTGGGGTTCTAAACTAACATGAGTAGGCACGAAAAACATTGGTTAATTTTTAAACCCAAATGACAATTTTTTAACTACCAAACATAATTTTTTTTAAAACAAATCAATGTCTTCATAAGGTCCTACATGCAAATGATTAGTAATTTCCTTTGTGTCTTCGGCTTTCATCCTGCAAAAAGAATTTTGTGTTTTTCTCTTTGGTCTTCTATGCTTTGTCTTGCAAAAACTAAGTTATCCCCCTAAGCATAGTTGCAAACAAAACACTAACGAAAACAAAACAAGACAAAAAATGACAATGATTAGAGATGAAAGATGGAATGTGTGCACCTAGACTTTCTTTAGCTCCAAATTATTTTTCCACTTGATCCAATGTGTGATTTGAAGTGTTTATTTTTTTCCTGCACATTCACAAACCCAACAAAGCCAAAACCCTAACAAGATACTTGATCACTAATATTAGAGGGTTAGCTAGTCAAGACAAATCTGATTTTTGGAAATATTTTTGATAGTAAAAATAAAAATACAGAGAATAGACCCTTACTAAAATTTCAAGATCTTTCAAAAAATGTAAAGAAATCAGAAAGAATTTCTGTTTTGCACCTGAAATTATTTTTTTATGAAATATCATTAAAAAATTATTAAAAATTCAAAACACGTCCCAAAACTCTAATTTTTTCACTGAAGGTGTCATACATAATTCCAAATATGCAGAAAAAAATTTGTGAATAGATCTATAACTATTTGTGAGATTCAAGCAAATATTTATGAAACCCTATTTTTCAAAGATCTATTGTTTGACTAATAATTTTTCATCCACATTTAAAACCTAAAGAACAGACCCCTATTGAAATTCAGATCTCTTTCTAGAAATGTAAACATATCCAAAAAATTAGATAATTTTCTTTCAAAATTCATTTTTTATGAAAAATTAAAAAAATTATAAAAAATTAAAAACATCTCCAAAAATCTGATTTTTGTCGTAGAAGCTCTTGATATTGTCCCCAACTTGTAGAATTTTTTTTGTGAAAATATTTCTAGCCATTTGAAACTTATGGTTGAATCTTTGAAAACTAGGGTTTTGTCCCAGAATGATGCAAAACCTGCAACAAAAAGAATCCAACTCCAAAATTTCTCAAAATTTTTCAAAATATATCAAGTTCACCAATATAATTAGGGATGAAATATTAAGGTAAATGCAATAAAGCATATAAATCAAACCCTAATAAACAATGAAGCACAAATGAGCATAAAGACATAAAGCATAAAACAATATTACCAAATCTTCATGCTACCATTGATTCACCTCTATAGCACCTTCTAGCTTGTAGCGTATGATTGTTTCCCTCAGATTTGTGTGTGTGAGCAAATGATTGTGACCATGTTCTATGCAAGTTTTGAAAGATTTGAATGATAAAATACTATGAACAAATGACTATGCCTATGAGAAAATAATTAAATAAGCTAAATGCAAAGTGATTTCTATATTAATCAAGTGGTGCCCTAAATTGTGAACAAAATTGGCATTTTATAAAAAATGCAATTCTGGATGAATGAATGAGATTAAAAGTTGACAAAGCCTAAAATCAGTGGATGAGATTTCATGTGACAATCCCTAATTAGGGTTAGGGAAAGATTGTTAAATGAGTGGTCAAGATTTCATTTGATAAAATCAAATCGGCGTCGAGAATAAATGTGATAATTAGTCAAAAAGATAAAGATTTTCAAAAATCACGAAGATAAAAATTGAACTGAAAAGCAAATTTTTGGAAAATCAAGAATTTGCTCAATTACTTGATTTTTGGAAGAAGATTACCATTTTGAATTAAATTAATTCAAAATAATGTTTTTATGATACATTAAATAATCTTTCTCAGATTATTTACTAAAATGAATAGTTAATAAAACTAAATAAAATGAAATCATTGTAAATAATTTCATTTATTAAAAATGAGAGTAATGTGAAATTAGGTAATTAAATAATTAAACATAATTATTTAATTTAGAAGATTATGATCGATAATTAAATAAATTAATAAATTCATTTAATTATGAGAATTAGTGACATATTAAATAAACAAATAAAGTTCATTTATTTAATAATCAGGAAGAATAAATGAATAAAAGGTAATTAAATAAATTAATAAATTTATTTAATTGTAAGAAGACAATAGACAATTAATGATGTATTGAATAAATAAATAAATATAATTTATTTAATAATCATGAAGAATACAGTAGACATGAATTAATTAAATAATAATGAATTACTTAATTAATAGTCGAATGTGGACCAACCAACATAATTTCCTTTCAGCTGCGATGGTGGAAGATCTTCGGCGACAGGGCTTTCGAAGGCATAACAGTAGGCAGTATGTCGTGGGGCAAAAATCGTGTTGGCCTTTTAACAAACGCCAGGGCAGACACAACAATCGACTCAGAATGGTGGAATCAATTAGGGCTTGGTAGGGTCCGGAGACTTATCGCAACAATGACAGTGGTAGAACTAGAGGCGGGCTGAGGTTGGGGGAGCAACCTCCGAGGGATGAGCGTTTCAGATCGATGCATCTACCAAAACGAGTAGACTTTCAAAACGTAGCTGCAAAGTTTTGGTGACCAAAATGATAGGCATAAAAGATTGGACCTAGCTAGGTATTTCTTAGTATCTCATATGCAACTATGACTTTATTGCTCTTGGACAATAGTGAATGGAAAGATTCTCTTAATTTTTTTAAGGCTAAGGCTTTTTTTCTAAAATGGGGTGGGAAGAGGCTAGCTTTTTCAAAATTTTGAGCCCGGTGTGATAAACATTGGGGTTTGGAATGTGAGCTTAAAACCATAGAGAATGGTTTCTACTTGGTCATTTGTAAAACCACGATTGATAAGGAATGGATCATCAACAGTGGGCCATTTGTTATGGACAAGATTGGGTTTTACATCAAAGATTGGGCACCAAATTTTAACCCAAATGAGACAACTGTGGAGGATATTCTAGTTTGGATCAGATTGAAAAACCTCCCACATGAATATAGGGATCAGGAAACCCTTTGCATGATCGGCATAAAATTTGGAACCTTTGTAAAGTTTGAGGAGATGGTGGAAAAAACGAATCTTAGCACCTTCCCTAGAATTTTTGTTTTAAGACAAGGGATACACTCCCTTCTAGAAAAATTAGAACTCAAGTCTGGGGAGGGAATCTGGGTTCAAAAACTTGAAATCGAAGATGCTTATCTTGAATGCTTAAAATGCATTGGAAACACACAACCTTTTGATTCTGATATCCTGCTTGGAAAAGGTAAGGGTTTAAGTCAAAACTTTTTAAATGAGGAAATCATCAAAATGACGGAAAGTGAATCAAAGGAGTGTGCTAGCGGTTTTCATGAGTGGGACTCTCAGGTCTGTAACCTTAATTGGGAAGATATGGTCACAAATGAAGGGTGGGAAGGTTTAAAGAGGTAGGAAATGGATTTGATATTTGAGAATTATTTTTTGGAGTTGCAAGCAAGGGAGGTAAATATGTGTGAAAGAAACTCAACCGAGAATATGCAAGTGCTTAAATCGGCTTGGGATTTGACTGGTAGAGAAGATGGGGCACAACTTGGGCTAGAGGATATTTGTAATGAATATGAAGATGCACTGGTGGAGCATGAAGCTCTCGAGCGAATTTGGAATCAAGGAAAGGGGCAGTCCACTCATTTGGGTGATGAAGTTTTGGCTCAGAAGGAAACAATGGTTGCTTTAGACAGGGAGGTTTTGGTCAGACAAGCTGAACAACAAATGGGTTTGGAGGTGATCACATGTGAATTTGAGCCACGAATGACAAAGAAAGAACCACTACAGAAATTAATCAGCCAAGAAGGTGAACAGTTAGAGCACATGGAAGAGGAGGTGAGAGTCCAAAGGTAGAATTTTATTGATCAAAATAGAGCAAAAAATCTTGATGCGGTGTGGGATCAAGACTGGCACAAAGGCAGCATTGACAAGTTTAATAATGAAGCGGGGACTAATCTGGAGTTAGGGACAACCACAGGCAAAACTTCTATTTTCAAAGATATACCTATATCACCCATAAGGAACCTTGAGAATGCTTTTGAAGGAGTTAGAGATAGTGGTAGGAATATGGAAGGTTCAACTTTAGAATCAGATTTAGAGGAAGACCAGGGTGAAGAGGATTTATTGGGTCTTCAGGATGGGCTTGGAATAACTAAAAAATGCTCTATTAATCAGTCCTCAGCCACAAATAATAAAGTTAAATGTGGGGAGAAGTGTAGAAGAGGTCCAAAAACAAATAGAATGAGGTTGGAATTAGTAGGGAATGTTGTGGGTCAAAGTAAACTAAGATCGGGAAAGGGATATGCCTTTTCCCAACGGTCATGAAAATCCTCTCATGGAATGTTAGGGGTTGCAATGCCCCTGACAAGATTCATGTGATCAAAAGATGCTTTGATCAAATGAAACCTGCTCTGATTATATTACAAGAAACTAAAATAAAGAAGGCTGAAATAGATGGGTTTGCAAGAAGATTTGGGAGATGGCGTAGTTCTCTATTAGAAGCTTTGGGGGTGTCTGGTGGTTTGGGAATCCTTTGGAATGATTCATTAGTGGATGTGCAAATTATTAGGCAGGAAAGAAATTGGCAGTGGGGCAAAGTGGAATCAAGACATTTGAGGGTAAGCTTCTGGAATTTAAATATATATGGGCCCAACAACTCAACACAAAAAAAACTCTTATGGAAAGAGCTGACTGGCTTGCTGGTCGAAAGGGAAGGTGAGATGTGTCTTCTTGGGGGGGACTTCAATTCTGTCATGCGACCATCTGAAAAACTGGGGGGGCTATGTTGGTTAAGAAAGAGTCAACAAGACTTCTGTGACTTTGCAACGAATAATGGCCTGATTGAGTTGCCTTTCAGAAATGGGGAATACACTTGGACCAATAGGCATGGTGGTTTTTTAAATATTGCAGAAAATCTAGATAGATTTTTTCTAGTTGGGAATTGGACGGAACAACATTGGCAATGTGATGCTGAGATTCTACCCATCATGGGCTTAGACCATTATCCGATAAGTTTGAGGATCCAAGATGAAGCAACTCTAGATAGGTGTCCCTTCAAATTTGAAACAATGTGGTTCAGGGATGATAACTTTAAAGCTTTAATAGAAAGCTAGTGGAGGAATGCTCCCTTTCGACTAGGAAATAAATCTTTCATTTTCTTTAAAAAATTGCAATTTTTGAAAGAATAATTGAAGTTATGGAATCGAGAGTCTTTCAAGAATATTTTTGAGGAGAAACTGCATTTAGAAGAGAAACTTGGAGCCTTGCACACAAGAATTATTTCTCTAGGGATGTCGAAGGATGATTTTCTTCAAGAAAAGGAACTTAATAAATCTTATTCTGAAATTCTGGCAAGAGAAGAGTTATTTTGGAGACAAAAATCGAGGGAGACCTGGCTGAAAGAGGGTGACAGAAACTCCAAGTTTTTCCATAACTCAGTGAAAGTTCACAGGTCAAACAATAGAATTCTATCAGTATAAAATAGCTATGGGAGCATCTAAATAATGTTGCTCAGATTAATTAGGAGGCAGTTAGATTCTTCATAGAAAGTTTCAACATGGCAATAGATGGTCTTAGTCAGGATCCATATATCTTGGATGTTATCCCGAGTTGCATCTTTGAGAGTCAAAATAGGATGCTAATGAAAGAAGTGACTTTAAAGGAGGTAAAAGGTGCTTTATTTGGTTTTGGGGGGGACAAGGCACCGGGTCCTGATGGTTTCCCCGCAATCTTTTTTCAAAAACTGTGGGATATGTTTGTGCATGACTTGTGGGAAGTTGTTGAGGAATCAAGAAAAGAGGGCTTCATCTTGAAGGATAATAACAACACTTTCATTGCCCTTATTCCAAAAAGGGATAATGTGAGATCCTTTGAATATTTTTGACCCATATCATTATGTAATACAGTTTACAAGATAATCTCTAAAGTGATGGCAAATAGATTAGAGTTGGTTTTGAATTCAATAATTTCGATTGAACAGATTGGTTTCTCTCCAAATAGATCAATTTTTGAAGGGGTAATTGTTGCTCATGAAACAATTCATTCTATCAGGGTGGCTAAAGTGGAAAAAATGATGGTGAAGTTGGCTATTAAAAGGGCATATGATGAAGTAAAGAGATCTTTTCTCATGAAGGTGTTAGCTAAATTTGGTTTTAGTAAAGAATGGTTAAAATGGGTTGAAAGTTGTATATCCTCTCCTAGGTTTTCAGTTCTCATTAATGGGAGTCCACAGGGTTTTTTTGAGTCCAATAAGGGGATCAGACAAGGGGATCCTTTATCACCTTTTCTCTTCATCATTTTGGCTGAGGTGCTTGGTAGATTAATTGCTCAAAATTGTAGGGATGGACGGTGGAAGGGAATCAAGGTGACTGAGGGGATTGCACCAATTTCACATTTACAATTTGCAGATGACACATTTCTAATGGGGGATGCAACTCTGGTTGAGGCTCGAGTGATCAAGGGTGTGCCAAATAAGTATGGTTTGGCATCGAGAATATTTTTCTTCAATACCCCAAATCAGAGGCAAAAGGACATTTGTGGAGTGTTGGCAATGCGAACTAGTAAGCTCCCAAGCAAATTTTTGGGGATTCCTCTTTTTGAGGGGGCTAACAAAACAAACATCTAGAAAGGGTTAGTGGATTCCTATCTGAAAAGAATGGATGGATGGAAAAGCAAGTGGTTAACTTCGGCAGGCAGAATATTGATGCTTAAAATTTTGATATCAACAATTCCAATCTACTCAATGATGTGTTTACGAATTTTGAAAAATGTGATAAACTTGATTGGGCAACGTATGAGAAAGTTTTTTTGGAATGGAGCAAGTGATGATGACAAGATCCCCCTTTTAGCATGGGATAAGATTTGTAGAGAAAAAGATAAGGGGGGTGTTGGGTTAAGAAATTGGCAATTGTTAAATGAGGCCCTCAGAGCTAAACTTGTATGGAGTTTATATGCTAACCCAAACCTGCTATGGGTGAAAGTCTTAAAAGCAAAATATTTGGATACGAATGATGACCATAGAATTTTCACTATTAGCAATCCTCCTATGGGATCAATGATCTGGAATTTCATTGTTTCTTGTAGGCCTATGGTTATCAATCATCTAGTGTGGCAGATTGGTAATGGTTTAAAGGCAAACTTTTGGGAGGACTCTTGGAATGGGTTGCCGAATTTGAATGATGAGCCAGATATGTTATTTCTCAAGAACTATTTTTCTCAGCGGTGGGGGACGAAAGTTAGAGATTATATGACTGAGAAACCGGGTTTGCTAGGGCAGGAGTGGGGGTGGAAAGAGGTGCCTCAGGAGAATCTAAATCCCCGACAGATCCAGCAAATGAGAAATATTTTTTTTGTTTGAAAAATCCAAGTATCTAGGAGTGAGGATAAAATTATATGGTGTGGCTCCTCCTTTGGTTGTTACTCAGTGAAGATTGGGTATCAATTGCTAGATTTGAAAGAGCGGGATAACTTTTGGGCAAAGGATCTCTGCTAGAACAAGAATTGTTTTCCCAAGGCAGGCACCTTTTCCTGGTTAGCCACCAAGGGATGAATTCTAACAAGAGAAAGAAGAAAAAAATTGGGCTTTGTAGGACCTTCAAAGTGCATTATGTGTGCAAAGGCTGAAGAGACGGTTGATCATCTATTGCTACAATGTGAGGTGGCTGGATTATGTTGGGAGCATGTCAAATGGAAATTGAACTGGCATAGTGCATTTCCACTGACCTTAAAGGAAGTGTTTGAGAGTTGGCCAAGGAAGACAAAGAAAACATTACTATCTAGTGTCTGGGTAAGTGCACCCTCATTAATTATATGGGAAATATGGAAAGAAAGGAATAGAAGGATCTTCTTAGATAAATTTGAACCTATATCTAGGATGATAAGTAGATTAGATCAGAGTATTGAAGAAGTGGTTAGTAGTGCTGCATCTTAGTCCCAAAATTGGAGGCATCCTTTTGCTTTAGAGGATATGTTAGTATAGTGTGCTTGGCCTAGAATTCATATAAGGAATTTAACAAGTAAGATCAAGACGTCTACTAAAATGTAGGGGGAATCGGTTACGGTGTGGAAAAAACCATTGGAGGGATGGTGTAAAGTAAATTTTGATGGAGCAACACATGGGAACCCAGGGCCGTCTGGGGTTGGCGTTATTGCACGTGATAGTCTAGGTAACATTCTAGCAACTGCAGCAAAGAAATTGTCTCCAGGAACCAATAATGTGGCCAAAGCAAATGTTGCTTTGGTAGCAGTAAAACTTGCAAAAAAAATTAGAATCAAGAAACTCCATCTAAAAGGTGACTCGTGCATAATAATTCAAGCAATCATGGGGTCGGGTATAAAGGTGTGGCATCTCCAAAATATAATCAAGGAGATAGTGGAAAAATTAAAAACATTTGAAAATTTTTGTCTATCACATATAAAGAGGGAAGGCAATAAGGAGGAAAATGTCTTATCCAAGTGGGTGATTACGTTGGAGGACATGGGTGTAGTTATTGAAGACTTCAAAAACCTAAAAATTGTGGTTGGATAACGGTTATATGTTTGAAAGCACAAGGTGGTAGCTCGCATCTTAAATGAGGATGTCAAATTAGCACAAGGAGGAACAAGTGAAACACAAATGCCATGGGGGAGTACAGGGGTGGTGGCGTTGTTGGAAAGAGAGCTGGCCAGATTTGGCCCTAACACATCCAATTTTGACAAGAGAGATAACACATAGTAGGCGTGCGAAAATGGGAGATTAGACAGACTAATAAATACTATGTGGTGGCGCAAGCTAGCGACAGTTGAAGTAAATGGGCAATAGTTATTAGGTAAGGCTAGAGTTACGGATGCTTGGAGGGATCGAGTTGTGGGCTTTAAAGTTAGGAGGAGAAGGAAAAAGAGAATGGAATCTATTGGTGTGCAGGCAGCAAAGCGGAAAGTTGATGCTTTTGAAATAGAGGCGATGATGGGATTCTCCACTAAACTGCAGTAGAAGGCTTTCTTTGGGAAGCCAACAGTTAAAAGGCTTAAGCAATTCCTGAAGGTGATGAATGACGAAGTCATCAATGTGGTAATGGAAACTCTTGGCACTCATTTTCAGGAGGTGACACACAAAGGGAGGCAGAATGCTGATATTGCTTCCATGATGTTTGCATGGGGGATGGAAATTGGTGAAGAACCATAGGAAACTAAGCAAATCATGCTAAGTTTGTTTCAGGAATAATTTCTGGACAAGATGGAGTCGTTGATGGAATGGGCAGTCCTTGGGGTGGGGTTTGATGTATCCAAAGGAATTGAGGAGATGGACGAAGCTACAAAGGAAGGGCTAATCCCATTCATTAAGTGGCCGAAGTCGACAGACTGGGAACTATACAAGCTAGATGTGGTGCTAGCCTGGGAAAACCTAAATATAGAGCTACGCAGGCATGAGACAAGTCGATGCCAAGAGGCGACAGTTGTCCTAGAGATTATCCCAAAAAAGAAAAGATCACAACTACGAAGAAGAATATTGCGGGGACTATGAAAAAATGAAAAGGAAGGTCTAAAAGTTGGGGCAGATAGGTTTAAATTTAGACAATGCATTCATTTTGGATAGGATGCAATTATGGCCCATTTTGCATAGAAACGAAGGAATGGTGGTGGGAGTCACCAGTATGAAGGAGTGTTGTTTTGCGCAATGAAGTTGCAAGGCTAGGACAGAAGGATTAATGAAAGGTGCACTCAGTGTGATGTTTTAGCTAGTTGGTAGTGGAATGGATGATAGTAGTTCAGGATATAGATCCATAATTTTGTAAAGGATTTACTTGATGTAGGTTTTTAGAAATGTAGTCACATTTCAGACATTTTAAGAATGTCAACACTTTCTATGTAATGTTTTATTTATCAAAAAAATTAACCTGTTACCTATCAAAAAAAAATTTAAAAAATAGCTGAATGTGGACCAAGGACATAATTAAATGTCATAATTATAGAGCTTGCAAGCCTAGGTCATTTTTATGTGTCTACATGACGCAAAATGATTTAAGTCATTTCAATCAAAATTGAGTTAAGAAATAATTAAAAATTGTATTGGAATCACGATTCCTTAATTTCTTTCAAGTCTTTCCATATTTCTATGTCATTGTCATTAATGAATCTGTCTTGAGCATCAATGGCAAAGTTTTCCAAGAAATCAACTACTCAATTTTCTTCTTTGTAGTAGTAAGGGAAATAACTTAAATGAATCCAACAAAGCCCAAGCTTGACTATGAAGCTTTCAAGTTTCCAATTCGAAGGCCTCCTTTTTCTAATTGCTCTGATATTGATCATTGAATCACCCAAAATATGTTATTTTGACACTTCACATAAGGTGGTAAATGATAGTCCCAAGGGCCAAAACCAAAGCTTGAGCTTTATCCTCATTACTTGACCAATAGGAGTAGGAAAAATATACTAAGATCAGTGATGGAGCTTAGGAAACATCAGGGAATTAGGAAAATTTTGTTTTGTGTATAAGAAATTGTTCCTTGTGTGAATACTTAAACAATCTTAAAAAAAATAAAGCAAAAAAAAAAGAGAGAGGTGAGAGGAAGACAAAACCTCTTTTCTGTGGTCCCTTGTTTCTATGGTGCCCTTTTCTATGTCCACTTTACCATGATGCATACAAAAAAAAGGATTAAAGCTTACTTTCAAGAGCTTGGCGATAAGCCTGAACTAAAGCCATCGCCAAAATTGCTAAGCCTATCACAAGCAAATTTTCCAAAAAATTTGCAGCCTCTATATGCCATATGCAATTTCAGAAAACAAAATGCAAATGTATATACAGTTTACAAGAAAAATTTTGAACTTCTTCATACAATAATAATATTACTATAGTAGGCTCCAAACAAGAAACATGTCCTCAATAAATGATGTAAGAGACTCATGTTGGATATAAAACCAGAATAGTTTATGAAACAATGTACAAAAATTATTGTCTTACATACAATTAGACACATGAACACAAAGTTGTCTATAATAATGGAGTGGGCATGAAGAATATTATAATCCTAATGTGATCATCTCTCTAATCCTTTCCAAGTAAAATTAAATCCTTATGGAGCCTCAAATAGGAATATGAAGGGATACATCGTAAAGAGGTGATAAAAGATGCTAACAAGAAGATTTTTAGTAGTTATTCAATTATCCTGACACTAAATCTATAGTCAAAGTCATTGTGATCAAAGAGGCTCTACAGTATGATCTAAAAGCTTTTGTTAACAATATACTAGTGGAAGAGGATAGTAAGAATATTATAGACGTCCATGGACACTAGGAGATGACCAATTGAACCTAGCTATTTCTTAAGGACATATACCATAAATTATAGCCTTTGGGTGACTTCTATTAACTTTCTAGATGGGTAGATATTGATTACCCATATTTTATTTTATTGAGTAAAGTGTACTCATTGTAGGTAGGGGATATGATTATCTAAGAAGATTGTGCTTCTATCTGAATTTTTGAATCATTACCCTTTTTCACATCAAAGGCAATCTTGTATTGTGACCCCTAGGAAGATTCAACAAGTATGTAGGATAGCTAGATTAGTTAAGGATAGGGTTAGTTACACCATTGCATACCAACCTTGACAACTTGACACATTTGCACAATCACCTCTCTTGGGGTCACATGGTATGTAATGTTTGAATAGAATGGGGTGAGGGTAACCATCTAGTTCACCTAGTCCTACTTTGCTCACAAGTTGCTTAATCTTTATCTCTGTGATACTTAAAGAAAAAATTCTCAATTAACTACTAAATGTTGCTTTTAGCTTTTTAGCCTATCTTGTACTCTCCAATTTATACCTCTACTATTTATACCTAGCTTATGATAGATAACGTGGAGAATAAATTCTTGTTGGTAATGGAAAATGAAATTGAGGTGGTAGAAAGTTATAGAATAATTAGTGACCACAATATAAGAATCAAAGATTTCTTGAATGCCATGAATGATGAGAATATATCAAAGGGACTCAAAACTTAAAAGTATGGCAGGTCACAACAATATAAGTTTAATGCAATAAACACATAGAGTAGGAGTGTCTTGAGAAGTTAATATATTTGCATAAATGGAAATTGATTTGTGTCATGACTGGAAAAACCCATGAAATGGCCATAAAACTATCATTCTAATTCATTTTGTTCTGAAAATTGATGGTAAGAACTCAGAGTTCTCAAAGTGCTCATCAATTGACAAATTTTGATAGACTTGATCAATTGGAATGACTATTAGTCAATAGAATGAGAGTAGCATGATTAAATGGGATGATTACAACAAATCTAAGGTGACAAACTTTAGGAATCTACAATAAATCTGCAAAAAATGAATTTTGTGGAAAGGCTTTAAAAAATTTCAAGCAAATACAATTCACAGGTGTAAAGCCAAATTCCACAACCTTTGTCGGCATCCTCCCTGCCTATGCCAAAATGGGATCTTTGAAACAAGATATGAATATCCATCAATGCATAGACAATATATGATAGTATCCCTATAAGAAATGTGGTCTATGGATTGCAATATTGTAGGATATGCACAAAATGGATTTGTTGAAAAGGCTTTAGAAAATTTCAAGGAAATGCAATTGGCAGGTGTAAATCTAGATTCCAAGACCTTTGCTAGCATACTCCCTACCTTTAATGAAATGGGAGTTGTGGACAGGGTATGTACATCCATCAAAGCATAACAGAAGGTCAATTTCTATCAGATATTATGGTTGGAAATGCTTTGGTAGATATGCATGCAAAATGTGGAAGCACAGGAAAGGCATGTGAGTTGTTTGAAAAAATGCCTCAAAGAGATGTCATCTCATGGAATGCAATGATTGCAGGTTTTGCAAAAAAATGTTTGTTGAAAAGGATTTCAAAACTTTCAAACCAATGCAATTGGTAGGTATAAAGTCAATTTTTTTGCCAGAGTCCTCCCTGCATGTGCCAAAATGGGAGCTTTGGGATGGTCTATGAACATGCACCAAAGCATAATGGTAGGAGAATTTCTATGAGATGTTATAGTTAGATATGCTCTCATAGACATATATGCAAGATGTGGCATAGGCAAAACAACTGAATTGTTTAACAGAATGCCTCAAAGAGATGTCATCTTATGGAATGAAATGATTGATTGCAGAATGTGCACAAAATGGATTTTGCAAGGAACCTCTCAATATCTTTGAAGTAATGAAGCACTCTGGAACACATCCTAACATTCTATTTTCAATGGAATCAGGGAGGTTATTTAAAATTTTACACCCTTCTATGTTCAAATGTTGTAGTTGTGACAAGTTGCCAATGAATCAGGGAGGCTATTTAAATCTATACACCCTACCATTTTCAAGTGTTGCAGTTGTGACAGGTTGCCAATGGAATTAGGAGCTTATTTAAATGTCCACACCCTTCTATGTTCAAGTGTTGCAGGTGTGACAGGTTTCCAAACGAATCAGGGAGCTTATTTAAACATCCACACCCTTCTATGTTCAAGTGATGCCGTTGTGACAGGTTGCTAATGGAATCAAGGAGGTTATTTAATTAGGGAGCTTATTTAAATGTCCACACCATTCTATATTCAAGTGTTGTGTTGCAGTTGTGACAGGTTGCTAATCAAATCAAGGAGGTTATTTAAACTATGAAAATATTTTATTTTTAAATGTTGTAGTTTTGATAGATTATCAATAGAATCAAGGAGGTTATTTAAAATTTTAAAATTTCCTATTATATTCAAGTGTTACAGTTGTGAGAGGCTGACAATGGAATTGGGGAGGTTATTTAAACCTCTACAACTTTCTATTTTCAAGTGTTGTAGATGTGATAGGTTTCCAATGGAATCGGGAAGGTTATTTAAACCTCTACAATCTTCAATGTTCAAGTGTTGCACCTATGACAGGTTGCCAATTGAATCAGGGGAGTTATTTAAACTTTTACACATTTCTATGTTCAAGTTCTATAGCTATGACAGGTTGCCAATGGAATGAGGGAGATTATTTAAATCTATACACCCTACCATGTTCAAGTGTTGCAGTTGTGATGAGTTGCCAATGGAATCAGGAAGGTTATTTAAACTTTCACACCCTTCTATGTTCAAGGTTGCAGTTGTGATATGTTGCCAATGGAATCAAGGAGGTTGAATTGTTTGACAAAATGCTTCAAAGAGATGTCATCTCATGGAATGAAATGATTGATTGCAGAATGTGCACAAAATGGATTTTGCAAGGAACCTCTCAAAATCTTTGAATTAATGAAGCACTCTAGAACACATCCTAACATTGTAAGGTTTACTTGGGTTCTAGGTACATCCTTTACCTACACATTTTTCTACTTTCCCCACTGCTATTGGTTTTAGCTCCTCCAAACTCTTCCTCGCTGGTTTTGACCTTTCACTTATTCGATTTGGCAAGTTGTAGCCTGAAAATAAGGTTTCGACTAGGGGTTTAGAGTATGTTTATTAAAATGAAAATTTTAGGCAGTAAACTTTATGGCACCCATTATGCAAAAAAAAATTGTTATATAATATAATATAATATAAATATATATTATATTATATTATATTATAGTATTATATAATATTATAATATTATGATATTATATAATATAAATATTAGATTATATATATTATAATATAAATATTATTAATATAATATAATATAATAATATTATATACATTGACTTAATAGAATCTATATATAGGTTCTATTAAATAGAGAACTTAATATTATATAGATGATAGATAATTCATGAATCAACTTTGTCCATGAAGAAGGGATCTATAAGTAATAAGTAATGAAACTTTGAATTTCATTGAGAGTTTGATCCTGGCTCAGGATGAACATTGGTGGCATGCTTAACACATGCAAGTCAGATAGGAAGTAGTGTTTCCAATGGTGAACCAGTGAGAAATGCGTAAGAACCTACCCTTGGGAGGGGAACAAGCGTAGGTAGGGGTCCCATGAGGGGGGTTTAAACTCTATGGATTATGATCAAATTCGAAATAAAAAAGAATGGAGTAATAATCATTTATTTAGTCATTTTTATTTGTCTGATATTAGTCATTTATTCAATCATTTAGTTTTGATTTTACCTAATGACCAAATTAGTCATTTATTTGCAATATTCTACTAGTGTTATTCACGTGACTAAAATTTTTAGTCATGTAGTCATTTATTTGCCAAATTCTACTAGTGTTCTCAACCATAACCTTAAATGCTTTGAATCTATCTTGGTCTTCAAATTTTTCTCTAAGAAAAGTAACCCATGTTATTCTTGAATAATCATCAATAAAAAGCATGAAATACCTGTCATGTTGAAGACTTCTTATTCTTGTAGGACCATAAAGGTATATATGCACTAATTCTAGTAATTAGGTAGAATACTGTTAGTTCCCTTTGAAACTTCTTGTTTTCTTTCCAATATGACACTCCTTGCAGATAGCATTGATAGGCTTTGTAATCTTTCATATATCTCTCACTACTTGAACTGAAATGATTCTTACCAAGTTGTTAAAATTAATGTGACACATCCTCCTATGTCATAACCAACCTTCATTGATTTGATTCATAAAACAATTACCATCAACGCCCTTAAGCTAATAAACATTTCCATTTTTCCTTCTTCCAATAGCAATCACAATTCCAGACCCCTTTTTGATCTCACATCCATCATCTTGAAACATAAGATTGTATCCTTTGCTACACATTTTTCCAACACTCAAGAAGTTATGCCTTAAACCTTTAACATAATAAACATATTGAGTATTATGCTTTCCATCAAAACTAATTAACCCTATTCCACAAATCTTAGCACCCGAATCATCTCCAAATCTAACAAGTCCTCCATCATACTTTTCAAGTTTAAAAACTTACTCTTATTTTCAATCATATGATTAGATCAACCATTTTAAATGATCCAATATTTTTTATCCTGTCTAGCATGAAAATCAAATACCAAAGTACCTTCAGTCTTATCCTTTCTCTTCGGAGGGCATTCCTTCAAACATTTTTTAGAGTTAGCAAAAATACATTCATCTTTTAAAGCCATGAACAAGAATTCATCATCATCATCTCCATAATCAGATTTATCATCAAGAAATAATTGCATATTCTCTAACATAATAGCTTTTCCTAATCATCTTACCTTTTTTCTCCTTGTTTTTTTCATCCACAACTCTATTTGGACATCTTGAAGCATAGTGGCCTATCTTTCCACAATTGAAACATTTGAAAGGTCATTTACCTTTTAACTTACCAATACCTCTTCTCATCCTTCTCACAAAGTTAGATTCCACATCATCAATATCTTCCTAGTTTGGTTCTTCAATTTTCTATGTTTTTGCATTTTTAAAAGTAGTCTCAACTTTTGCACCACTGTTAGTACCAAACTCTCTCATTTCAAATGCAATTAAAGAGCCATACAATTGATCTCTAGAATATTGATCTAGACTTTGGGATTCCTCAATAGCAACAACTTTATATCTATAATATTTAGTAAGGGTTCTAAGAATTTTCTTTACTACTTTTCACGCTTTGACTTTTCCTCCAATACCTCTGATGGAGTTCACCACTTCATCTACCCTCTACATATAGCTTGTAATTTTTTCATCTTCAGACAGCCTCAAGTTAAATGTTCTCAAATTTTGCATCTTAGATTGTTTGACCATATCATCTCCTAATTCATAGATACTTTCCAACTCATCCCAGATTTCTTTAGCAATTTTTAGATTCATAACTTTATCTAATTTAGAATTTGCAAGAATACTCAAGAGAAAAAACCTTGATTTACCATTTGCTTCATATGCCTTGATCTCATCACTTGTACTTGGTCCATTTGTAGGTATGGTATATTATTTTTCATTGACTTTCAGACATCATACCCAAGGTAAACTAGACAACCTTCCATATTTTCCTTCCAGAATGCATAGTTTGTGTCATCAAATATAGTGATCTTCTTGTGTGCCATCCTAAATCTACCTCAAGTTGTTAATATTTTCTCTAGGAACCTTGCTCTGATACCAATTGTTGAAATAAACAAGACAACTGAGAGGGGGGGTGAATCAGTTGTAACTTACAATTTCAAAACCCTCATTAACATTTAGATCCACATTCATTCATTAAACCCTTAAGTCTATTGTGATGAATTAACATGAAAAGAAAATAATAGAAACTTAAAAAACTCAACACCAAACACAAGAGAACACCATATTTACATGGAAAACCCAAGGAGGGAAAAACCATTGTGAGGATTAGCTCACAATATAAGTAATATCAACATCAAATACAATAGGGATCACTATCGGAGGGCTCACTACCCAAAGAAGAAAGGCTCACTGCCAAAAGGCTCACTATCGAAATAGAAAATAATATAGAGAAGGAATATTACATAGAGAAAATCATCGGAATGCAACAAGGAATCCACCATAATGACTTCTACACCTTCGTAGAATGATTGAAGAATTGTAGCCACCTTCTGCTCACTGTATCCAGTAAACTAGCACTTGAAAGTTTGCATTGATCTACTCATTTTTGTACTCTAATACACTACACTTCACATAATTTTGCATCACATATATCTATCTTTCATCTATCTTATCCTCCTTCAACAACTTAACTCATACTTATATCATCCTCAACCTTGAAACCCTCTCCAAGGTCGGCTATGCACCTCAAATGTGCAAATTCAAATAAGGTTGGTGCCAAAACACTTTCGTGGAAGATAGAAGTGAATGCAGACCACATAAAAACTTAATTGGGACCCAAATATAAAACACCACTCAGCCAAATGCTGCCACAAAAAATATTTATCCTTCACATGTAGTATAAACACTAGGTCGGTTGTTACCCATGCAAACACCATTAAAATTTAAAGTACACACTTCGTCAAACCTGAGGATGACTTGCAAACCACACACTATGCTTGAACATGATGTATAATATTCCTCAAGCATCTTGAAATCCAACAAAATCCTTTGTAAAAACTTCCACGTAAAGAATGTACAAACTTGGTACACTCAGACAACTTTGCTATACACTGTTACTTGAAAACTATCTTCTAAAGCACCAAACCTCAAATCCTCTTGACTGAGGTAAACTACCAACACCACAAAAACACCTTTAGGATCACAAGACTTGAAGCATAACTACAGATAAACCCAAAGAAAAAAAAATTCTCCTAGACTCTTCAATGCACAATCACACATTGGTGAACACTAATTCTATTGTACAATGATCTAGCATACAATCTCTTCAATATCACCTTTGAATACCTCTCACCAACATATCTGAATCACATAGGTAGATCTTCAACCTAGAATAAATATAGAGAAAAACTAGAACATCTCTCTGTAATCCAAAACAACACTGTTTCATGTTTTTATCAAAAAAATTCAAAAGAACTTGGAAACCAAGGACCAGAGACATATTCACTTCATCTTCAATACTACTACTTCCATAGATATAATCTTATCAAAGAAAAACCAAAGGTTAACACTAGTAGCTTAAATAATGACAACATAATGCAACAAATCAAATCATAGACAACACAAACTTTTCATCTTCAACACAAATCTCCCTCAACACATGCAATTGAAATCAATAACAACACAAGATTGATGACATCAATGACAACAACAATCTTCTCATACTTGAAACATATTTTGTATATATTTATGAAGCATTCATAAAACTTTGTATGGCTATATATTGATGACTATTGATGGTGTTTTTAGAACAACCAACTTTGAGTAGCAATATATCACTACTCCTCTTCCAAATTAAGAATTCCTACTCTAAAGTTTCATTATATTCAAGTCTTGACTATGATGTATAACTTAGCACTAGAATTGTAAAATACATAATATTAGATCCAATCAAAAATAATATATGTAAAATTATTTTAAAATTGTAAATATGTTTTTATTTCATCAAACATATAACAAAATTTGTAGATTTAAAACAACTACTTGATCTCAAGGATTTAAAAGATATCTTAAACTATTTGATTAAATAAATATCAAAAGATAATTAGTGTTAAAGTGAAATAACTAAAATCAAATAGATAATGATAAATTCAATTCCTTTTATTAGATAGATGAATATATAAGATAAATGAAAGAAACATTTACTGCAATGATTAGTATTCACACAACCACATGCAATAGATCAATGCTATCTTCTAAGGGAAAACATAACAATATATTTTCAAGATACATCCAATTAGACACTAAATTACATGCACATATCTGAGACACAACTTTACTTAAGAGAATAGAAAAATATAAATTTTACCAAGTTATTCAATTTAGAAAAATGAAACAAAACATACCATTAGGTCAAGATCAAAACATAATTCATGAAACAATCGGAAATCTCCTTTAATTTTCAAAAATTAATCAAGTTATAAAATTTCAATAGAAAGGCCAGACTGAAACAAGTATATACTTTTATATAATACAAAAATTGTTTCTAACGCTTACAAATGTTTTAATAGTATATATAAATAGGAACTAGGAATCCAAGATTTATGGATCTAAAGATTTTAAGTGAAACTTAAACATAAGTGACTTTCCTTAACTGAAAAACCTAATTTTAAATAACTATAAAGTGAAATAAAACCTACTAAGAGTTATTGGCTCAATGGGAAATCCCATGCCACTTTAGCACCTATCAACCAAGGAATTTATTTATCACATTTATTGAAAGAATAAACAATGCATAAAGTAAAATAAAACCTAACTACTTAGAATATAGAAAGCTAACTGAAAAAGCATTAATAACTTCATTCAAGTTGTTCCTATTATGGCCTTTCTAATACTACAACTTAATCTTTTGAGAAAAGGTTGATTTTTCTAGTTTCCCTCATAGCTTATCAAAAACAACCAAATCCTCCTAAAATATTTTAATATTAGCTTTTTCCTTCATCATTTGGTCAATGGAACTTGTTACCTTATTTTGGCCTACAACTCAATCAGGTAGAGCTAAAACATAGTTTATAGCTAAGGTAAAAGGTACATACAAGTTTCTGCTAGAATTGTCTTTGCACATAATGTTCTTTCAAAATGAATTTCAATTTTATTATGAAAATATTCTTTACAACAGAAAATTATACAAATTTTTGCATAGTATTGTCAAGTTTTTATTCATTCTTTTGCAAAGAAATGATCTTGAAGTCCCACACAAGCTGTGGGAGTAACTATATCTCATTAGATATAAGATAGAAAGGAGATATAAAAAAGAAATACATAAAATGAGATATGGGACCCATCATTGCCTAGTGAAACATGAATCCCATTGTTGAAGATCGCCCTAGTATTGTTGAGTTGTCTAGTTGTTGCTCCAAGAGAGAAATCTGCAAAGGTGGATGAGATGTTAGAGCTCGGGGTCCCATACAAATCCTCTGCATGTCTAATCAAGTAGTTACTTGCTATATTATAAATGATAAAGCAAAGGAAAAATGAATAGTTGTATTCAAGATATTCAAAGAAAATCATCAGGAAAGGTACTATTTTATCTATGTTTGTTCACTGTGTAGGTACAAGTTCATCTTTCATTTCATGATACATCTGTTTTAACTTTTTAGCATGTGGTGAAAAAATGGGCTCCCACAAGGGTTGAGCCCAGCATGCTATCTTTTTCTTAAGTAGTTGTGAGAGTACATTTCAGATAAACATGCATGTTTAAAATACAACAATACATATAAGTAATAGTGCCTCTTGCAAAGGTCACAGTCACCATTTCAAAAGCATGGCAGCCATGTTTAGAAGTATAGTAAACAAAGCAATAAGGGAATTCTTTTATAAAGACAGAAATATTGTGCCATTAAACAATCTTTCGTCACTTGAGAACAACAATATCGATGTATGTAATTATATATCAGGAGGAGCAGTACAATCATGAGCAACAAACTATAATGGAGAAATGCCAGTCATTCAAAGATTGATCCCTTATGATTATCATAATCAAATACCATTGATAATACAGAATGAAAATGAGAAGCTTTTACTATTGATTTATGAATTAAAACAATGATTTATGTAGTCATGAAGGAACAGTAAGAAGTTAGATACTTTCCCATGATAGAGAAATCACTCAATGCAAATGCAAGTTTGAAGTGCACTGTGAGAGCCTTTATGACTAACTGTGCTATCTATAACTATGAGATCTTCTATCAAGATAAATATAAGTTTCAAATACTAGGAGACCTTCAGGAAATACAAATGACCAAGGGATAGTTTGAAATTTTGAATGGCAGTCATCATTCAACATAAATTAGTTACCTTTTGCATTGGGTTGTATAGTCATAACAAGAGTAGAAAATTATGAAAGGGCAGTTTTATATCTTAATCTTTATCGTAAACCCAAGAAAGGGATAGTCACCAAATACATAGAGACAATTATTAGATAGATTAAAGATGACAGTCATGAGTACTAGTAGAGAAGGTAGTAATCTTGAGAGTTTGTGAAGGGACAACAAATACAATCATTAAGGGATAGCAAAAACAATCATTAAAGGTCAAGGTAGTAGTCTTTACTCCAAAAGATAGCTATATAAGGGTGGACAGTCACCATTCCAAATAAGACAATCCTCTTTGAAGTAGGGAAGTAATTTATTTATTTTCTGAAAGGATTCCAAAGATGCAAAGGTAAATAAAGCATGGTCATAATATTTATAGTTCTCAATGCATAATGATAGTAATCTTTAAGACAAGAAGCAACAGTCTTAATGTGGAAAAATTCAAAATAAACAAGTAGCAAGATCTGCTCCTACAACTTGATATTGAGAAACAAAGTACACACTCTATACCAGAAGGGAAGGTATCAAAATATTGCAACTAAAATGGATAGAAAAATTAGAATATCTCAAGATCCATCTTCAGTGGAGTATTTATTCTTTACAGTTTGTAAATTTCTGGAGTTTCCTTTGTGGAAATGATAGGTATGCAAAAGTTTGTTTTATTGAATATTGGGTCTCTACCACACATCCACGAGGAAGAGAAAATGAACAGTAAGAAAAATATCTAGAGGAAGCCACAAAACATAGAAAATTAATCTTAGCCAAGCATGTAGGGAATGAGAGAGGTTTTTCCTTTTTCCTGTTTGAATGAAGAAAAATTTGCAAAAAATTAGAGTGCAGAGAGAGAGAGTACCTCACAACCTGGAGGAATGGCAAGCATGTTGCAAAAAAAATCCCACCTTCCAAGCACCCATACAAGCTTCAAGAAAGCTCAAAATATGCCATAAAATATAGATGGAGAGTGGATCAAAAGATGGAGAGGAAGTGCATTAGAAAAATAACTAGGGCCGCAGCTTAGAGGCCCTAAAATTTCTTCAATATGGAGTCAAAGAACCTGAAAAATGGTGGAAAAACATCTTACCATCAAATTCCTAAGAATATTTGACAAAAAAAACAAATAAAGCAGCTCAAAATGGTGAATATTCAACTTCCAAACCCCTACCAACAACATGGCGGCACAGGGTTTCTCAAGAAAGAAATAGATTACAAAATGATGAACATTCTAGGGTTTGATGCTTTTGATTGGATGCCCTAATTCGAATGAGAATAATTTTTTTATATATTTTAAATAAATCATTTCATCTTTTTGCATCCATGGTCTTGAATTTAAGTCAATCGGCCTATTGTTTAGAGAGCCCACAAGTTTAGAGATTAAATTGTGAAGTCAAGCTTCAATATTTTCATGTAATTTTAAAGAGGTGGAACACATCACTTAAATTTTTGCATGATTTTGACAAAAAATCAACAATGAAATTAAATATTAAAGGTGATTATTACCTTAATATTTAATATGTAATGAATAAAAGGAGGACTACAACATATTAAATATGAAAATAATCAAATTGATTATCTTTAATATTTAACCAAACAACTCTCTTTTACCAAGATCATGCAAAAATACAAGTAAAGTGAACTGAAGATCAAATTATTCAAAGTGTGAAGGTGGTGAATTCAGTTTATTTTCAGTCAATTAATCATGCAAGGACTAAATGGAGTGAATGGTGGAGACTCCTGAGACTTATCTTCAGTTTCACATCAGTTTTGAGGGTCTTTTAGTCATGCATGACATGGGGATCAGTTTGCAACATTTAGTGTTTAGTTTTCTTCAGTGGTGGGCCCATTTTTTTAGGCTTTTCTTCTTTGCTCATGGGGAGGATATTTTCACTTTCAGTGCCACCTCCATGCACTCAAGGGCCTTTTTGAGATACACTTCAATTATATACAATATGAGACAAAGTTTTGAGCTGTTTTAACTCAATTTATAGCATTGGTGGGCCCCATTTTCAGGCAGTTTTGATTTTGCTTGTGGATGGATTTGGAGTTCAAATATTTTTTACTTCAGTTAGCTCGATATCTCTATTCGGGCTCATGTTCTTCTATCTTTTGTATATATTGGAAAAATTCATTCTTTTTCCTTAGTTCTTGATGATTTTTCCTTTGCATTTCTGCAAAGAAGAGATTGATTTTGTAACTCATATTTTTCACAGTATAATATACAAAAGCTTTATAGGTTACTTAGTATTGTTATTTGTAGAAGTTCCTTTAGAATGTTTATTTGAATTCATTGTCTTCCTCTTCAATTTCTGGTGTTTTGTTTCTTCTAAATGATTTGATGCAAATTTAATGTGTTCTAAATATGAAACCTTTAAATTTTTGTCTCATTTCCTGGATGCATATACATAAAAGCAATTTCCTCACAAGTCATAGGTTGTGTTAAGTTTGTCTCTTCTCTTAGGTTTTGAAACTCAGTTTTCCTTCATAAAGAAAGATTAAACAAGCCTTTTTGTGAAGTATTTATGTGATTAACGTGCTCAAATTGAATTGTGTTAACAAATTTTTGAGAATATTGGTTGTGAACATCTTTCATAGTATTTATTATTAGGTGCATCACCTTCCATTTTAAGTTTAGTTTATACATTAATTTAAAGCCATTTTCCCTTTTCCATCAAAGTTTATAGTCCATCATTAGAAGATCTTAAAGGAATTCGACCTATAATCCAGAGTTCTAATTTCAACATAGGGTACCCACAACCTAAAAGTACTCCCATGTTTCATAGGATCGCAAGGCATCTTTGCTTTTGCACTTGGGTGCAATCTTGTTAACAATTTTTGGCACGCCCGGTGGGACTTTGAAGCATACTTCAAAGAAAGAATTCAAGACTTCCAATTTGTTGTTCAAGTATATACAACGACATTTTTACCTTTCAAAGGTTACAATACCTAGCGACTCTAAAGATGTCTACTAGTCTCAACAAGTCCAGTGTTGGTATGTTTCAAATATAGGTTTTATTCTAATTTCAAGCATTTATATGAGTAGAAATGACATATTTTCATGGATATCATGTATACCCACCACCATATGATAAAAATCTTGGTCATGAACCCTCTTATCAACCATACCCAAATAACCATAATACTAGTTTTGACCAAAATTCTTATATCACAATGAGTAACCAAAAAAATTATCATTCTTACCATCCTCCTACCCATGCTAATGCTTCATATCAACCTTCGTATGTTCAAGATCAATCGCAAGGCCACCATTTTTCTAGCAATCAACAGATCAATCCCTGATGGCCAAAAAAGGCTGATAAAAAATTGCTAAGTTGAAAGGCTCATCAAGGATTGGGGATAAATGAAACAATCAAAATCCAATTCTTAATAAAGATAATTAATTTACTCAGAGATCCAAAACCCACTAAGGTGTAATGACATAACTAAAAAATAATCTTGATTGGTATGCTAGGGTTTTGGGACGATTCAACAAGGTTCAAAATAAAAAATAAAAATGAAAGAACATGGAAAAAGGAACCTATAAATGGGAAGAAAAAATTATGGAAACCCAACTTGAATCCCATAGATAAAAGAAAAAATATGAAACCAATGAAAACACACAAAAATAAAGAGGATATAAACAAAAAACAAAAAAAATGAAAGGAAAAACCATTAAGACAAACCTAAAGCATGATATCCCTACTTAGTTTGATGGTGAGTTTTTAGGAAGAGCCAAATTGATAAAAATGAAGGAAAATAGACACCAACAATAAACATCCTCATGCACATAATCACTACTTTTCCATAATTCTTGGCTAGGCAACAATGAGAACTCAATATAAAAAATACAAAGTGAGTAAAAAAAGAGCTCAAAAGAAAATAAAAAGAATTAGGGGAATCACATGAAAATATATAATTAATAATTTTTTGTTGAGTTAATATCATGCTAGAAGGGTTAGGTGGTGTGATAAGAGAGGTTCCTCATCATGGATTGGAGATCAGGATTCCATCAAAAGTCATGAAAAATGATAGAACTCTAATGCCTAATGGGTTGAAAAGGTGATGAAGAAAATAATAACAATTAGGGTTCATACTTGACAAAAGAAGACATACCAAAGTATAAAACCTGAAAACCTCAAAAAGTTGTAGGAGATGAAAAAGAAAAATGGAGAAGAGAAATCCAAAGGAAACAAAAATATGACAAAAGAGGGGGGTCCCCATTTGGTAAGCCAAAAATGGGGTATGGGTGAAAGACACAAAAAATAGCCATGAAACAAAGAAAATTCTCTTGAAATTTCATGACCATGAAACCGTATGTTAACTAGGTCCTAAGAGTTTTATTCACCACTATGTCTAAAATATCAAAACTAGCCTAAGTCAAAGTATAAGATGAATTATTCATAGGTTACTCAAATCTCATAGTGTATGCATTTGAGCTAATTATTTTCCAAGGAAAGGATTCAAATAAAAAAAGATGGAGCTTGATGAAAGGTTAATGGTTTGACTATATCTTTCCTCCAACCAGGGGTCCATCTAGCTTAAGCTACATAATTTAGAAGGACATGGCTATTGTGATCTAGGTGTAGCTTTATTGCTATCCAACTTTCCATAGCCGTGATAGAGATACCTTTGACCCCCTCAACCATAGCTCTATGCCAACTGAGTTTCCATAACCTTGGTAAATATTACTTGAGTCACCTAGATAATTGAGTCCATAACAAAAAGATAGATACAAACAAGAGGAAAGCAAGGAGAAGAGAGGGAAACAACAACACAAAATAATGGGAGAACAAAAATATAACATACCAACATCATAAAATAAAAATTATACAAATGTGGGGATATCAAGGCCCTCAAGACCCAAAATAATGTTTTAAGAACTTCCCATTGACCAGCAATGGGAAAGGTTCTCTATTCAAAGTATTGATCCTGAAGATTTTATCTCCTAATATTTTTTATATCTAATAAGGGCCTAACCATAAATGTTCAAAATTGGAATGGATAGCTTTCTTTTATTTTGAATTATCCTAGAGGAAGAAAAGATAAAATAAATCCTAAAATATTTTATCTTAGCTCTCTTGTCAAACCATACTTTTACAATAGTCTGATGTTTTGATACATGTTCCAAGGTTGTTTTCTTTTCTTCTAAGTTCAACAAGTTCATCAGTCATACTTGTAAATTGTCATCTAGATTGAGGTATTTTTCTATCAATTTTAGGGTGGGAATCCTAAGATTCATGGGAAATATAGGCTCTAAACCATATACAATATAATAAGGAGAAGTTCCTACAAAACTCTTAGTTCTAGTCCTATCAACTTGTAAAACAAATTTTAGTTGTGAATCCCAATATTTAGGATTCCTTAATAACAAATTCTTGATGGCATCAATTAAATTCTTATTTTTGGACTCTATCACACCATTTCATTGTGGATATTAATAGGAAGAGGATTTTAGAATTACCTTTCACTCAAAATTACATTGTAATAATTGAGTTGAGAAAAAGGAAGGACCACTATCAGATACTAGTGTAAAAGGCATCCAAAAACTTGTGATTATTTGGTCTTCCAAAAATTTGATCACTATATTTGTTGTAAATTTCTTGCATTTCATTGCCTCATTCTATCTCTTACAATAATTTTTCATAGTCAAAATGAATCTATTCCTTGCATAATAATGAGGATTAATCATTCTTATGAAATCTAATCCCCATTAAGGCAAGGGACATACCTCATACACAAGTTGTAGGGGAATTTTCGTATTTCTTTCTTTATGTGCACTAGTTTGACACACATGACATGTTTTTACACGTTGATGATAATATTTACATAATATAAGCCAATAATAACCAACCCTTAGTATATGGTGTGTTGTAGATTTGATTAAACCATGTCTTATCCCAAAATTTTGGTGAAACTCCTACAAGAGTGAAGCAACCTCAACTTTGTTTAGACATCTTAAATAGAAACATTCATAATTATTTATGTACAAAACTCTCACATGTATTTATTTCTATTCATTCTTAATGTTCTTGTTTGAGTAGAATTTATGCCCTCGAGATATTTATTTTGGAGTAACACATAATTTATTTGTACCAAACATCATTAGAAACTACCTCCAGAGTTTATTGCTAGAAAACCAACTATATACCAACTCTAGCCAATTTTTTTGAAATAACTTGACCTCTTAATAGCTTCATGTGCTATTTACAAGTCAAATTATTGAAGTATTTCCATCCATTTCCGACTTATTTCTCCTAATTAATTCTACATCAATATTGAATTAAGCATGAGGTCATGGACTATGGAATTTAATTTTCTCCTCAGGATGTAATGTTTAAGTTTATTTACTACTTTCACTAAAGTGAACTCCTCCTTATCCAAATTTTTATATCTTGTTTCTACATTCTTAAAATGAGAGCTCATAAAGGCCATTGGTTTCTCACCTCCATAGGTTTTAATATTTTGTGTCAAGACACTAGCATAAGAGTGTTCTAAAAAACCATATAAATATTAAAGGGATTTGTATAGTTGGGGTTAGACAACATGGGCACATTGGCTATGGCTTCTTTAATCTATTCAAAAGATTTATTTTCTTCATAATTTCATTCAATTTTATCATCCTCTTCAACATGTCACTTAATGGATGCATAATTTCATTAAAATCATTGATAAACTTCCTCACAAAGTTAATCTTTCTAAAGAACAATTTAAGTTTTCTTGTTGTGAGGTAAGGATAGCTTTAATATATCTTCCAATCTCTTGGGGTCCACAAAAATATCTCTTTCAAAGATGGAATGAACCAAAAGCTTCCCTTTGATGAATCCAAACACTTCTTGGAGTTTAATGGATGCTTGAATTATTGCATTGTTGGAGAATATTACATAGATCCACAACAATTTCAACCCTATTTGTTTAGAAAATAGTAATATCATCCATGCAAATTGTAATGTAATTATATATCAAGCCATGTAAAGTTATATTCATAGCTCTTTAAAAGGTAACCCCTTCATTAATGAGGCCAAAACTCATCCTTTTTGTAAGAAACCATGCCCCATTTGGTAGAAAATAAAGTCTTCATCTTGTCTTCTTCTTTGACTAATACTTGATTGTACCCCAAATACCCATCCAAGAAGAATGTCATTTGGGACCCATTCAAAATTTGTAGCACCTCATCTAGTAAGGGAAAATGATAGTTGTTCTTTTTAAGCCTTTGTTGAGATTCTTGAAGTCCACACATAATCTAATTTCTTTGTTCTTATTTGTAACTGGTACTTTATTGGTGACCCAAATGGAATACTTGATAGAGTAGATGATCCTTGATAACAAAATTTTCTACAGTTCCTTATAAATTATGGGCTCAAAAAAATAATTCACCAACCATTGCTTCTATCGAAAAGGTTTAATTCCCAACATCAAAGGAATTGCATGGGTAATCAATGGAGTTCCATATGTTTTCAATTATTCATATCCCAAAGCTATTACTTCTCTATATTTCAAATAATTTACAATCCCATTTTTTTCCTCAAGTGTGTACACTCTTTTGATGGATACTTCCTTCTTGTCAAATTCATCTCCCAATTTGTCTAAGTCACATTTACCTCCTTCTAAATTGGGATTCCTTTATTTGGAAACATAATCCTAATCAAAGGTTAATAATGACATAATCCCTTTGGGAATAGTATTTTTCTTTAGTTTGATAATACCATCATCATTCATTTCGAATGGATCCTTATCATCCTCATCAATAATTTTATTTTAAATATTTTGGTGTTTGTAATGAATTATTAAATATGTGCATCATTCTAAAATAATTGAAAGTGGGTGATATTGTTTAGTAAATTAGGTATTGATACCAATTCTACTAACAACCTCTTTAATATGGAGTTCGTCATAGGTTCTAAAGTGCTAGTAACTACTGAAAATGAATAAATAATTTGGTTTTTTCTCCTAGGTCTTGAGAAAATATTAAAGGAATCAATCTCCAATATCAAGTCCTAAACCTGATTTATATAAGCTACCAACCTCTTATCATGAAAATAATACTAGATTCAAACCTAATTGATTATTAGCGATGAATATGATGAAGGGATACTCCACCTAACACCCACACACAACACAACAAAATATACACATAGAATGTAAGAAGGAAAATAACCCACTTTCTATTTCTTCTAGAATATAGAATTGTAGATTCATAAATTACAAAGCTATAGCCACATGGGCTTGTCTCACTATAAAGAAAATAAACTCTCTAAAAAAACTCTACAATTCAGAGCCACAATATGTACTAATGGATCCATATTCTATAACCTTACAGATTTATAAATTACAAATCTATAGCCACATGGGATTGTCTCACTACAAAGAAAATAAACTCTCTAAGAAAAATATACAATTCGGAGCCACAATATGTACTAATAGATCCATATTCTATAACCTTAGTTCCCACCTTTATTTAGCACCAATAACCACCTTAGAATATTCTCAAAAGTGTAACTTCCCTTTTTATTTTGGAACCTAGAGGTCTAGCTATTCGTTTTCCCACCCAAGAAGATAATTCATTTAGAATTCACATTTTGGTAGCACAACTTCACAAAGACATAACTTTTGAATTTGGTTTTCAATTTACTATTATAATATATCATTGGAAAACTCTCGAATGGATCTACAATGTCAAAATGATCTAAAGATCATTTTTTTTGGCTTTTTAAGATTTTGTGAGGCTTCTAAGGGCTTCAAATTTGAGTTTGAAAATTTATAAGAGAAATTTCCTCACATGAAAAATTTAATATATCCCAAATGGTATAGGATATAGGATGATTCTTTCACCATCGAATTCATTTTCCAATTATACTTCTTGGGTTAGATTTCTAGGTCCATGCATGCTTGTTTAGGCCGACTTACTAAAAATAGTAGGTGACTATTTTTGGCCTTTTGAATTCTTTACTAGCTTAGATCCCTTGAGTGTCATCATGAGATCTAGAAAAGATAAATAAAATAAGGATTTTTATTTTTTTGGGTGATTCAAGATTACCCCTACACCATTGGATGCTCCTACATCAAACACTAGAGGTTAATTTGAGAAGTGACCTTGTCACATATCTAGTGTTGGAGGAAAACAAAGGTGATCAACCTCTACCTCAGCCAACCATTATGAATCTTTAATAGGAATTCCTTTCCATTTAACCAAGTATTGTTCATACTGCTTGTTTCTTGTTCATTTTCCCATAGAACTATCCAAGAATTCTTCTATCTCTTCCTTCTTTGAAGTAGGTGTTGGAATATTCCACTATTTTTTTATTTGTCCATCCTCCATATCTCCTTCATGATACTTTATTAATTCATCAATATTAAACACAAGAGAGATGTTTATCCCACTCAACAACTCTACCTCATAAGCATTTCTTGAATCATGCTTCTTTAGGATCTTGCATGGTCCAAATATCTTTATTTTCAACTTGTTATACATTCCCATTGGGAACCTTTATTTTCTCAAGTGAATCATGAATTCATCTCCAACCTAGAATTCCTTAAATCTCTAATTCTAATTTTCCTTAGCCTTGTACATATAATTCATCTTATTGATATGATTTCTTACCTCCTTATGCAAGTTCTTTAAGTTCTCTACAAAATATTCAATCTCAACACTGCTCTTTTAAATTGTTTTCATCTTCCTCAACTTAGAAGCTTTCCTCAAACTACTCCCATATATAATATAGAATATGGATTTACCAGTACTCCTATTGATCTTATTGTTGTAACAAAATAATTCCTATGGTAAAATTAAAGCCCATCCCTTGGGCTCATCTCTTACTAAGCATCTTAGTAGGTTGGCCAAACTCTTGTTCACCACCTCCATTTATCCATCAATCTATGGATGTTGTGCACAAATTAAATTCAAATATATCTTCAACTTCTTCCATAGGGTCCTCCAAAAATAACCAAAAAAATTGGTATCTTTTTCTAAAAATATAATCTTTGGTAGACCATGTAGTCTAACAACTTCTATGAAAAATAACTCTGCATCAATAGCACCATTGGTCTTATGATAAGGAATAAAATGTATCATCTTTGAAAATTATTCAACCACCAAAAATATTGAATTGTGTCCTCTTTGTGTCCTTGGTAAACCAAGAACAAAGTCCATGGTAATATCTTCCCATTAAGGTAATGTCTTATATAGCCTGATATCTTGACTTAGCCCTTTAGCCATTTGGTATATTCTCTAACTTTGTACAAAATTCCTCACATATTTTTATAACTATGGCTAGTAATAATTCTCACTAACAAGAGAAATGGCCTTATCTTGACCAAACTATGTAGCCAATCCTCCAATATACTTCTCCTTGATCAAGTTATGTGTCATAGAACTCCTCAAAATGCACAATTGGCTTCTCTAAACAACATCCCATCTTGGGTTAAGAAATCTAACTATTTTTCCCTATCTAAAGTAATAGGTTCCAAGAAAGCTCTCCAAGCCTCTACAAAGTCTTAGTCTTCAAGATATAAAATCTAGAGTTCATCAAACCCAAAAACCTCTACCTTCATCACTATCAACAAGTTTTTCCTTCTATTTAAGGTATCCACACTTCTATTTTACCTTACACTCCTATTCTTCAAAAGGAAAGTATAACTCTACAAAAACTCAACCCATTTTAAGTGTCTTTGATTTAATTTTCCTTGACTATTAAGTGTAGTGTAGAAAAATGTATCCCTTTTACATTTTCACACTTGTTTGGGACCTCCTAATTAAAATGGACTTAATAATGCCTTAATTTAGTGTTGAAAAGTGCACTCCTTTACATTTTCAGTCTTGTTTGGGCCCTCTAATTAAATTGAGCTTAATTAGGCCTTAATAATCCCTGTTATTCATTTACAAGGCTAATAAATTACATTTTCTAAAGGGGAAACCCAACAATAATTAATTCCAATACATAACACTTTACCTTGAGAAATGTGTGTTCCAGGAATAGGGACCTGGGACCCATTTTCCCATGGGTGAATGGGTCCTCCCTAGACCTTTACACCTAAATTTAAAATATTTTTTTGGAAGTATTTTAAGGTCCCCAAATCCATATTTCAATGTTGACTTGTAATATTTGAATTTCAAGAATTTAAGGATACATACCTATAATCACAAGTTTATTTCACTAAGTTTCACCTTGATTTATAAGAGAAAATTTATGAGATTTCAAGAGAAATTTTACAAGAGCTAAACTTGGTGATCAAGATCATTTAAGAGAATATATAGCATAGATTTATTGCAAAATTCAAGATCCAATCATCATGCCAAAGTCTTCTTGCATCATGCATGTTTTTGGAGCTAACATTGTGATGTACGTTTTAAGATCAATTTCAAGCATTCAAAGCATTATTCAAGTATCAAGATCCACATCCATTGAAGCCATTTCATTCAAGTTTTAGACCTTCTAAGATCTCCATTACCAGGGTTTCTTTAAGGGTTTGTTGAGTGGTAACATAGATTTGTTCATTCTTCATTCCCTCTTTCATACATTATTTCAATTCAAGGTTTGATTACCAAAATGGGGTTTGACCAAGGAAAACCCCCATAAACCAAAAAAAACAATTTTTCTCTCTTCTATTTGTGATCTCAGATTTAGGTTGAAGAAGGATTGAATACCTCTTGAAGTACAAGATTGGAAAAGTTGTCAAAGTTGCAAAAATTTTCAAATTTGTTGTTAAATCACAAAATCTAACCTACATATCTGATTTCCAACTTTTCAACACTGAAACTTGGACAAATTAGAAGCTATAGATCAGTATCAGAGGCAAATGAGTCCCCGTTTACCTTTGGAAACTAAATTTTGGTGATTGATAAACACCTTTCTTCCCTTCTCAGATTTGCAATCAATTTTTTGGTTTTGCTAATATTGAGTTTCATATTATTTTTTTAATTTTGAATTGGCATAATTTGGTTAATTTTCTATTTTTAGTTTTTCTCCCAAAAGTGTTGTTTGTACCTGACTCCTATCCTCAAAGCATAAGGAAATCTGAATATCCTCATACTGAATTGATTCACCTAAGGGTTGTTAGTCAATTCTTTGTGGGAATCTCATTTCCTAATGAAATAGAGAAAAATAGGTCTATCTATTATCTTTTTGGTGTGACCACCCCTTCCATAACCTATTTTTCTCCATTTCATTAAGATACTATAAAGCTTGATGATTAGTATATAAAACAAAATATTTTGGAAATAAATAGTGTCTTCATTTCTTTAAAGCCTAAAATATAGCATAAAACTCCTAATCATAAACATAATATTTTTTCTTGGCATCATTAATCTTCTCACTAAAATAGGCAATGGGCTTACCTTCTTGACTCAAAAAAAATCCTATGGTACTACCACTAGAATCACAATCTACCTAATATACCTTATTGAAATTTGGAAGTACCAAAATAGTTTTCTTTTTTATTTTCTTCTTTAACATATCCAAAATCTTGGCTACTCCTATATTCCACTTAAACTCTTTTCCATCCCCTCTATTTTTTTCAATTAGGAGTGCAAAAATACTACTAAAATTATTAGTAAAATTTCTATAAAAAACTTGTTAAACCATGAAATGATCTTACCTCTATAACACTCCTTGGTGTAGGCCATTCAATGATAGCCTCTGGATCCATTTTAAGACCCTTGGTTAAGATAACAAATCTCAGATACACCAACTCTTTCTTCACAAAATTGCATTTCTTTAGATTAATCAATGAATTCTCCCCCCTTATCTTCTCAAAAATCATTGGATATGCATCAAGTGCCCCTCCAATGTCTTATAGAAAATCAAAATTTAAACCAAATAAATAAAATATTTTTTCCTAAAATTTATTTCAATACCACATTCATAAGCTGCATAAATGTGCTCAATTCATCGGTTAGCCCAAATGGCATGACTAACCACTCATACAAGCCCTCTTTATTATTGAATTTTGTCTTCCACTCATCTCCTTATTTGATATATATTTGATAATATCCACTCTTTAATTCAAATTTTGTGAAGTACTTGGCTACACTCAAACAATCCATAACTTCATCCATCCTTGGTGATGGAAATTATATTTTATTATAATCTTGTTAATGGGTTGATTTTTTGTACACATTCTTCATTCTCCATCTTTCTTTGGTTCTAGTATTGTAGGTACCAAACATGGACTCAAACTCTCTTGAATCAATAATTTCTTCAATAGCTCTTGAACTTATCTATTTAGCTCCTCATTCTTTGTAGGACTCATTCTATGGGATGCCTTATTTTGGAAAATGGTTCCTTGTATCAAATCCATTTGGTGACTAATTTTCCTCACTCATGGCAAACCCTCAAGTACATTATTTAACACAACTTCATGAACCTCCTCTAACAAATATTAGACTTATACTAGTATATATTCACCTTCTTCTTTATTAAATCTAGGAATCAATGCATAACACATATGCTCATGCTTCATACCATCCAAAAAAATTCTATCAACTAAACAAATTTTTGTGCTACTACATACCTTTTCTTCCACTTCCTTCAAGGTTTTCAACTTGTGGAAAACTCTATCATTTGTGAGAGAATAAGTGTTGACATGTCCATCATGTACTACATGTCAATCAAATTGCCAAAGCTTCCCCAATACCATATAAAAAGAATCCATAGGCATGATGTCACATAGTAGTTTCCAATCTTGAACTTCTCTAAATATTGTTCGTTGACCAAAGCTCTATGGTCCCACAACCATTCCATTTTATATGGATGTGGATGTCTCCTTCTCTCTAGCCATAATATTTTTACCATCTCCTCTGAAATAAGATTATAAGTTCTACCACTCTCAATGATAACATTACAAACTTTATCTTCATATTTTCACCTTGTGCAAAATAAACTCTTGATTTAAATTGGAAATTTCTCCTCATTTAACAAGACTCTCCTTGTGATAATAAATCCTCCTCTTTTTGTATATTAAGAATGCTCAGATTCAACTTCTTCATCTACACATGCAACTCATGCATTTCCTTCAAGTCTTCTACTTTTCCTTCCTTGATGTTGTGGATGCTCGTATTCTCAATGTCCTTCTCCACATTGGAAACATGTTCAATAAAAACCTCCTCTTCTAGGGTTTCATCCAAACCTTCCTCTTCCTCTTTGGTCACAATTATTTTTCTCATGAAGGTGAAATTATTTATCTCCCTTCTAGTTTTAACCACTGCTAGATTCTTCCTTCTTATTTTGGTCTCCATTTCATCCTCCAAATTATTATTTTCTATTCCTTACACCATGACCTCTTCCTCTTTGCTTTCTTTCAAATATTATATTAATATTATCTTCTACCTTTAACTAAAATTGATAAGACTACTCAATAGTATTAATCCTGACCAAACTTAGGTCCTCTTGAATGCTTGGCTTCAACCCATCTATATAAAGGGCTACCTTCTCCTTGTTGGCCTTAGAATGGCCTACTCTAATCATGACCCTATAGAAATCCTTTGTGTACTCTTTGAGAGACCAACCTTTCTACTTCAAACCTTGCATCTTTTTAACAATTATAACTCATAATCAATAGGAATGAACAATATGTTTATATTTTCTATTGTTCGATCCTATTTAGATATTTTTCTTTCCCTCTATTTATTTATATTTGTACTTCCTTCCACCAAATATTAACATGAACTTTTAGCTTGAACATCACAAATTTGACCCTCTCAAGATCTTCCCCCTAATACTAAAAGTTCTCCTCCATATCAATGATCCAATTAGTCAACTCTAATGGGTTAAGATTTCCAAAAACTGTAGAAAACCCAATATTTGGCCCTTTTCCATTCTTGGATATGGACTTGAATAATATGACTTTTTTAGAATCTACGGCATCTTATTCTTCTTTGAATTGTGCTTCTTCTTGAGCTTCATCTTCACTTTTATCTCCTCTTCCTTACCCAAACCCTCTACATAGCTCCTCTTGTAGTTCTTGAACTTGTCTTTGTAATGTTCTAAAACCCTCTTTTGGTACAACAATATTTCTTCCACCATAATGATTTATTCATAGAGGAATTTTGATCACTTCTCTCAAAAAATCATAACCACAAGTCCTAGTGAAAACTTCCTCACATTCAACAATATATTTACACACTAAGGAACTCCTACTCTAATACCACTTGATGAAGGGCTACTCCACCCAACACCCACAAACAACACAAAAATATATATTAACATAGAAAATTCAAGAAGGAAAATAACTCACTTTCTATTTCTTCAAGAATATGGTTATAGAGTCAAAAATTACAATGCTACAACCACGTGACTTGTCTCACTACAAAGAAAATTAAATTTATAAGAAATATCTACAATTCAGAGCTACAATATACACTAATGGATATATCTTCTATAACCTTAGTTCCTCCATTTATTTGGAACCAATACTTGCCTTAGAATATTCTAGAAAGTGTAACTCTCCTTTTGTTTTGGTGCCTAGAGGTCTAACTATTGATTTTCCTGCCCAGGAAGATATTTCATTTGAAATTCACATTGTTGTAGCACAACTTCGTGGATCCATAGCGTATGATTCAAGTGTTTGATTTAATATTTTAATATATCATTGAAAATATCTGAAAGAGATTTACAATATTGAAATGGTCCAAATATTATTGTGTCCACTTTTTGAGCTTTTATGAGGCTTATAAGGGCTTAAATTTTGAGTTTGAAACTTTATAAGAGAAATTTTTTGAGATGAAAACTTTGATATCTCCCAAAGGTATAGGATATTGAGATGATTCTATTATCATTGGGTTCATTTGTCAAATTTTCTCCTTGGGGTAGATTTTTAGTCCCATACACACCCATTGAGGTTGACTTAATAAAAATATAATGTGACTATTTTTCCCTTTTCTTACTTCTAACTATCTTACACCCCTTAAGTGTCATCATAGGATCCAAAATAACTAAAGAAAATAAGGATTTGTTTTTTTGGGTGATGCAAGATTGTCCTTATACCACTGGATACTCTTCATCAGAATCTCCCTTAACACTCAAATATTTAGCCTTCTTTTGGAGAGAAATCCTTAAATTGGAGCTTCATATTCAACCATAGTATTCATGCATGAAAATTTCAATCTATAGGATGTGAAGAATGATTTACCTTGAGGTTTAACCATTTCCACTCCAACACCACAACCATTCTTCCATTTGAACCCATCAAATCTTAACCTCCAAATAGGTACTTTTTTGGGATTTTATGACTTGGTTGGATTTATGATTCTAGAAAATTTATCCTTTCCAAATAATTTATTTCTATTTTTATTTCTTTTGACCCCCTAGGCTCACTAACCATGGGAGGAGTTACCTCTACCTTGGGTTATTTTGTGCATGGGCCAACATTATCTTGTAATAAGGTTTGATCCTCATATTTTTCATTAGTGCATAATAGCCTTAGATTTGAATTAGGAATAATTAGTTCATTGCATCTATCTTTGATTTCATCAAATTTATATTATCATTTGGTGGTTCAGGAATATCTTCCATGTATTCCTCAATTTGAGTATGGGCATCTTCAATGATTGATTAAGTAGTTCTCACCATCACTTCTTTCACCTTTTTCATTATGTCTTGTCTTGTAAGACATGAAAATTTAGAAGGGTACTCATAGTGAATTCTACACCAACTCAAAAGTAGAATAATAGATGGGTCTACATGATCACCTAATTTAGATAAATTACTAATAATTTTATGCATAAATTAGTTTATTTATTCATCTACAGGGGGTGACTTATCAGAGGTTGACATCAAAATTTTGGTCTATGCATCACTTCTTATGACCATAAAGGTTATCATGATTTCATTCATTTTCTAAACACCTAGATCAACATCCATAAAATAATCTTCATTAGGAGCATTGTATTTAGTTACCATATGTTTGATTTTTAGATTGGAATCATTTTTATCTAGTTATTCAAACCTCTCCAAGGTAACAACAACTATGTGAAGTCAATTGAAAACCAAACTTTGAGACACTTGGCCACTCCTTGCTCAACAACATACCATACATCTCTGAACTATTGACCACATGTATATCAATATACTCTTAGACTTAGAGTTTTGAACATAACTAAATATGTAAACTTTTCAATTCCACAATTACCTTTAATTTTATCTTATCTAATTATAGAACCACTTGGTTATTGGGTTTTGGAGTTATTCCCAACTTCTAAAAAATGGATAAATGTATAACATTACAAGAAGCCTAGAATCTATGATATTTTTTAAAAAAAATTTACCAAAAATCCGACACTCGATAAGAAATGTGGGACACCCATTTTTCCTTTGAAAAGAGTGGCCATGGCATATGTTGTACTGGTTACCTTTACTTTATCTTTTGGTGTGATGGTTATGTTTTCTCTCTTTTACTATCCAAAGTCCTTATTAGTGCCTATTTCTAATTAGGATAACTTTTCAACATATCATACATACAAATGCTAGCTCTTTTCTTTTTTAACTCTTCTATTGAACTATACATTTCCTCACAAGTAGTAGCAAAATCTATTGAAAGAGGGATATACTTTTTTGTATTGAGTTTTAGAAGGTCCTTTGGGAATGGTAGGATTATTGATATTAGAATCAATAGTAGCAACTTTACTAGTAGGGATTCCATTAAAATGAGAATCTCCTTCATATTTCTCAAGTTATAATTGTTCCTTCTTGACTTAAATGCATGTACCTCAATAGTTTTGAGCTCATTTTCATCTTCAAATGAGAAAGTAAATTATTTTTTTCTGAGCTTCTATCCAAAAATTCTTCACTAATAAATGCATATAATTTCACCATCATGGTGTTTATTTGGGTAGACTTTTGGTTTGTCTACATCATTATGGTTACTCCTTGCATCTCTAGATAATTCAATTTTGAGTGATATATAATTTTGTAAAACCTACACCCATTTTCTCTCAAATTTATATTAGAATAATCCATTACATTTATATTTTTCACATTATTAGAGAGATTAGAGATAAATTATTTGTTCCTTTTACTTCATTAGCTATTAGGTCTTTGCTGATTATATTTTTTATTTTGAAAACCTTGGTTGTTAACACTACTCCCTTATGAATTGTTATGATTATTATTTTTATTGACTACTTGGTATGGTACTATCCTTAAGCATTTTATTTCATTGGTGATCTTGGATAAATTATTCTTCATGGCATCCAATTTAAATTTCAGTTGTGCATTCAATCCTAAGTTTAAAGAAGATGTTTGATTCAGTTATTCAAAAAATTATTCCTTGTTTGACCTGATCTATTTGTAATGTTTAATTCATTCCTATTTATTGGATATGTTATCATATTATTTTTATAGGTTTGATTTTCCATGGATTGGTATGATAAAACTTTATGATGAGTGAACAATTCTAGGAACTAGATTCATCAATGGTGTATGATTCATCAATGAATTGTTGATAGCAAGGATTTGATTATGCATACTAGGTAATCCCGAGAAGGTAAGGATATTGATGTACCTCCTTGAGGATTCGTTTTTTCCAAAATATAATGGATTTATTATAGACCTTATCCAAGCTATTTATGTTAGTTTTAGGTAGTCTTCTTAGGAATAGACCAGTCAAAGGGTCCAGTGACCTAGAATAGGTCTATATGGTTGATGATTCAATCATAGTATATGGATTCGTCAACCTATTGAATGTTTTGTGGAATATGGTTTTGTAAATACTCATTGGTTTATTATCTTCTTTCTTGCACAAGATAAACTGATGATATTAAACAATAGGGTTGATATATATTTTGAATTGATTTATGATTTTTTTTCTAAATGAAGCCATTTTATAATTTTTTTTGTGAGGAAAATTCAAATACTATTTGTAATAAAGCTCCCCTAACAAGTAGGGAAAAAATTAACAAACTACATCCTAATGTTGTATTTGTGCCTTATTGTAAATTTCCTAAAAAGTTCTTACTTTAACCTTAGTAGTTTTGGATTCACTGTATATAAACTTTGAACAATTTTTTAATGGTTTTTGGGTAACTCATGCAAGGGTCCCCCAATGTTAAGAGGATAAATTTAATTTTGTATAAAATTTTCTATCTTCAATGGTGAGGAAACAATAATTTTTAATATTCTTGGTGATGTGGGACTCAAAGGTAGGCTTGTTAGGTTACAGTTTTTTGGGATTGCCACAAAATATGAAGCTTTAATCTTGAATTTCCCTCTATCAATTATGTGCTTCCTATGTTGGAATTCTAGTAGATCTCCTTTATTAGGGGTATATCTAAGAAATATTTTCTAGCTCTTAGGAGAGACAAAAATAATGTTTTCTAGCCTGTCTAGGTTTAGGCCCTCCTTCTAGTGTCAGTTTTATCAATGGTCGTTTTACCACAACCAAATTTGAGTAACAATAAACCACAATTCTTGCAATGTAAGAATTCCTATTTCAAGGTCCTTTTATAGTCAAATCTTGACTATGGTGGATAAATTAGTGGTCTATGTGATCATTTTACCAAGGGGCCTTTTTTGGTAACCTAGTCTTATAAAATACATAATATCAAATCCAATCCGAAATAAAAGTACAAAAAAAATTATATTTAGATCTATTCATATTTCATCAAACATATAACAAAATTTTTAGATTTAAAAAATTAACTATCTCTTGATGATTTAAAAGCTATCTCAAACTATCTGATTAAAGAAATATCAAAAGAAAATTAGGGTTAAAATGAAATAACTAAAACTAAACAAAAAATGATAAATTAAATGACGGGCCTTCAAGAATGATAGTTGGTTAAAATAAAGGTCACTTCATCCTGCAATTATTGAGAAGGTTCGTGGTATTATTTATTCATCCAAGGTTTAGTTGGAAGCTCACATACTCTTGGTAATCTCAAACACTTCAACCACTTAGCTCTCTACCACCATCTTAGCTAGAAAATTCATCTTATTCTACCTTAGAGAATGGGAGGGGATAAGATTCAAATTGAACCAGGCTCTTGTGAGTAATTTTATAGAGACACCCTTGTTTCACACATCTGCATTGAGGGTGGATTGCCTCCTCTAATGGAAAGCCTCAATGTCCATGATGATAACTTGTCGATCTAGTTTTCCAATGGTTGGTGCAATCGTCATGATAAACTGGGGGGAATATCATTTGAGGTAAGTGATGAGGTTATTGTTAAAGTGATCAGCCTCTCATGTAGCAGTCAAAAGTTGAAGAAGCACATTAAATTTTAGGATGTTGAGAGCATGAATCAATTTGTAAAGGAAAATGAACACCCCACCAAATTACATGCAGGATTTCACATGATTAAATTGATGGTGTTTTGGGACTAGGTTTTTCTTGCGCTTATGAAATATTTGTTAACACTTTCAAAGAATAAGAGGGTAGGTGGGGGTGGATCAGTCTACACAAAACTTAACCAATTTTGAAACTTGAAACTTTCATCAAAACTTAAACTCCTTTAGCAAATAAAGATAGAACCTTAAGGAGAAAATAATATAGAAGATTAAAACATTATCAACTTCAACAAACTTTACCAATGAAATATATAGGAATAATTAGATCCCCAGCAAAGAGAAGGAAATAGAGAACACACACATACACAAGAAGAACATTAGATTTACATGAAAATCCTAATGAGGGAAAAGCCACAGTGAGAGTTAAGTCACAATATAGGTTCAATGCCAAAAAGACTTGTAGGAAGGCTCACTTCCTTAAAGAAAGATACAAAGGACTTATTGAACTAAAGAAAACATGACTTCAGGAGAAATATGCAAGGACTTGATGAGATAGTGTCTCAGATCAAGAAACAATATGATTTAGAGAGAAGTAAAATGATTTTCCAACACAATACTTTGTTGAATAAGTCATTACAACACAAATGATCTTTCCTTTCACTATATTTAGCACTATCTCTACTAGATATTCAATATAATTCACATACACACTTCTTTGCACTTGTACACTTCTCCACATAGTTGCACTTGAAATGATCTTGCATTTATATCCACAACAACACTTCAATCCTTCAATTAGGTCATCCAAAAAGACAATAAATAATGAATTCAATTGGTTGGCCACCCAAAAAATAATGCAATCCTATCCCAAAGATAGAGAGGACCAAAAAATTTCAGAACTTCTTCCAATATGATCCAAAATAATTTACACAAAAGCACACACCAATCTAAGTTAGTATTAAGGAAACGCGTGGATGAAACATTGAAGTGCATAACCAATTGGATCAAAGAAATACTTTCAATTAAATTTAATTGATGTGGAACCAAATAGGATAGGTTAGGACCCAAATCTATCATCATACATCTTCCATTGTTGGTGCAACTCCCCAAGCACATGACCCAAGCAAAGGAACAAGCCCTATCGACCAGATATCTATAAAAGACCAAGAAAGCCAACTCAAGACATAATGTGACACCAAAGAATCCAATTAGAAACATGTAGATCACATGGGAATGTTCCTTCAACATCCAAAATCATGTCCATACACTTCTTTCATATTAGTAGCCACTACATAACAAATAGGTACAAAATATTTTATCCAAGAAGCACATAATACATAATCATGATATATAACAATAATATGTCAACTTGCGGACCACTTCAACAAATGATATTGAAACTAAGACACTACATAGATTTTGAAATCATATTCACCAAGTCCCAAGAGCAGAGGCATCAATGCAGAGAAATGTGGAGCATTTCTTGGACCAATCTAGATAACCAACAACACTGCCAACCATCTGCAAATCATAGAGATTTTCTTGGAAACACAAGTGACCTAAAAATATAAGTGTAACATCCATAGAACATTGACATTGAACACAAAAACCACAATACCAAATCATTAACAATGGAGGAATGTAGAGAGTTCTATCGAATAGACTTCAATGTAGCTTCCTAAACCAGAAACACTTAGGTAACTTGTGGAGGCTAGAAATTTCTTTCAAAAACACATACTTCATTAGGAACATCAAGAGAGAGCATAATACATACTATGGACCTTCACTAACACCTCTCCATTATTATTCATGCTTCTAGTCCTCATCTTAATATATCATTATGAAATCAACTCTGTTGATAGTAATAATTTATTATATGAACATTGACAATACTTATTTGATAAGGTATGATATCCAACCATGAAATTCATCACCAATGTTACCCTAGATTGAATATAACAATGATAAATAGTTCCAAGGAATAAACACCTTCCAATAAACAATGTTGAAACAAATAGAAATAACATATAGCAATCTTTGTCATGGGAGACAATCAACAAACAGTATTGACAACAAAGATAATAACTGCCAACAATATCCTTAGTGTTGACATCAATAATAACCATCAGTGTTGACATCAATGAAAACAACTACCAACAATCTCCCCATTTGGAAATTATGGTAACACACATTTCTCACTCTCCCCTTTGACATCAAGGACAAAGGGCTATATATATTTGTATAAGGAAACAACACTCGTTCTAACTTCATGGACAAGGAGAAAAAATATCTTCTATTGAAATAGCAGCATATGCTCCCCATTTTACCAATAACGCAACTTCTTCAACAACTATATAACAACTTCAAGACTCCCACTTTCTACCATATTCCTCTAAGAGGTAGCACTCATCAATCCAAGGAAACATATATAACATGAATTTCTCCCCTGGAAAAATGCACCATTTATGCATCTATTTAGAACAAGGAGGGGCAATAACCCCTAACTTCTACCCGAGATACTCAAAATTATTTGAAAGTGTCAGTGAAAAAATTTGCAATCTAGTCCTTGGTAGGAACATACTCCTTTCTGACTTCATGTTCTCCAACCTTCTGTCTCACAATGTTGTACCAGATTGAGATGTTTTTAGTTAATGAGTGTATTATCGGATTCTTGGATATATTGATAACACTTTTATTGTCACACAATATAGAAACAGGTTCATCATGCACCACCTTCACATCCTTTAAATTCTTCTTCATCCAAAGAACCCAAGTACAATAAGATGTTGCAAGAATATATTCTAATTTTGTTTTGGAAAAAGACATTGAATCCTACTTTTTATTGAACCATGAGACCAATATGTCTCTAAAAAATAATGCACTTCCACTTGTACTCCTCTAGGCATCAACACAACTTGCCCAATTAGCATCAGTATAGACACTTAGAGAAAACTTTTGATCCTTTTAATACAATAGGCCATAATCTAGAGTACCCTTCAAGTATCTAAAGATTATTTTCATAGATTTCTCATGAAATTGATTAGGATTGGCTTGAAATCTAGCAACCAAACATACTGCATGGATGAGAAAACTTGAAAACTACACCAGCTCATGAAATTTATTTGATCAAGCACTAGTTATCACTAGTATCATACATTCTAAAGAACATATAAGAATAATAACACACTATTATCTAAAAATATAAATTTTTGGCACACCAAATCATTTTATACATCAAGATTGCATACACTAAACATCTCCATAGATCTATATGGAAAAGACTTTTCTTTCGAAAGGATATAGATTATTTCAACAAGCCTTCAATATTTCTTCACAATGCCAATTCAGAATTCTATTACTAATATATTTCACTTCAAAAGGTATAAAGACTTTGGATATAGTACCTTCACACCTTGATTAACTTAACTTCTAGACCGCAAGACAAAACTGTGTTCTACGGAGAGGAATAGACCCAAAATACCTTAACTTCACCAAAGAGAATGCACCATGAATTCCTTATGCTTCTGAGACTTTATCTTTATGTGTGGTACACCAAACTAAAATGGCATCAATCAAAAAAAGTGTACCAACCTTGACACACCATCTACCTTCATCGAGATCTTCATTAAAGATCTAATTATGCACACCAACTAATCTGATTCAATTCTTCTCCCAATCTGAAGTCTTTAGCATAGTTTTCTTTTTAGGGGGGAAAAAAGGTTTTGAAAGTGAAATCTCCCCTTGAGATAATTCTCTATCTCATTTTTTCTTAGAATATTGTATAGGGTGCACAAGTGTAGTATCATCCTTCTTCTCATGGTATTCTTTCTAGACCTTTTCACTTCGCTTCTTTTGTTGATTATGGGATTCAACCTTTTTTCTAAACTAGTGGCTTAACAAAGCCAATTTTACAATATTTTTCCTTATGTCACATATTATTACATTTGTAGCACACAATTTTGTGCTCTGAAACAAGGTTTTTCCTCATCATCTTAGATCTACACTCATCAGCCTTATGACCATAATTGTTGCAAGTATGGAAATATCCACAAAATATGACAACATTGTTTCTTTGAGGTATGAAAGACCTTCTACTCATGTTATTATTCCTCCTTTGTCTAAATTTTTTGTTGATGGATGAATTTTGGATCCTTTTTATTCTAGTCATAATTGGATATATTTTATTTCTTGCCATTTTGAATATTCTTTATGTCTTTGGAGGTACTCTTCTTAGAATCGTTAGTGTAGAAAATTTCTTCTTTTGTTTCAGTCCTTTCATTTGATTTGTAACTACCAAGGATTGACTTCTCTCCTTTGACAATTTGTTCCCCTTGTCTTTTCAGAACATTCCTTAGAGTGATAATCTCCTCCTTAATATTTAAACATTCAACAGTTTTATCATTGAGATTTACATTCAAAAACTATTCAAATCTCTTTCCTTACTCAACCTTTACTTTCAAGTAAGAGATCAAACCTTCTACCTATTTTAATTTTATTTCACATACCTTTCCTTTTTCAGCTTGGATTTTCAACTTGTCAATCTCTTCCTTTGACTTTGTAAGCAAGCTTTCATATTTTTGATTTTGTCCCCTTGCTTCATTCAAGTCTTCCAAAGCAAATCAATTTTTTCCTTCAAAGTCTATTCCTCAATCATTTGAATTGAAGTCCCAACCTTTAGGTTCCATAGATTCTAGATCTAGATCAAACGAAAATATGTCTTCATCACTCAAGGAACCAGACTCAAATTTCTCAACATTATACTTTCTATTAGTAGTATTGACAGACATAAAGAGGGTTTCATCATTTGAATCATTATCTTCACCTTCAGAGGAATAAATACTTTCCTTAGAATAGAATCCTCTTTTTATTTTCTCTCTTTTTTTATCATCAACAGATTATTTATAGGGACATCTAGATGCAAAATGACCAACTCTTACACAATTGAAACATTTGAATGGTAACTTACCTTTATCCTTGCTAGTTCCTTTCTTCAATATTCTCACATTTTTTCTTCAACTTCATCAAGTTCATCAATTTGATCAAAAATTTCATCTTCAATATTTTTGTTAGCTTTGTGCTGTAGACCCAGGAGGCTCAATTATGCTGATTAGACCTATTTTACAAAGAAACATTCCTTTAAACCTATCACAGGACCATGAAACCTTGGGGCAGAAATTAATATGCCTTCAAACCTCCAAAATAACAAAAGGATTCCACTTGTATGGATAGACACTTGCCAAACCTGAAAAACCTTGTTTTAGGCACAATTCATGAGGGTTTATTGAAAATGACACTTCCAAAGCCTCCCAGACCATGCCACCCACTCAAAAACTCATATTTTATCCCCAATATGCTTAAAAGTTCATAAAACAACCATCCCTAACTTCCCGTTGTCAAATTCAAGATTGTACCCATCAAACCATGCACCTTTCTAATGGAATCCACCCCAAAGACTCTCACAAAGTTATTAAAATCACTTAACCTGCACAAAAAAAGTATTAACATGTTTTTTAGGCCTATCTAAGCCTATCCATTGAGTTATAGGTCTTCACAATGGGTGGAAGGCTTAGAATGGCATTTTGACTCCTCTCAAAACCCCAAAAATAGGGTAAACAGACAGTTTCAGAAAAACAATGATTTCTCCCTCAATATGAACGTTCAAACCTTCAAATAAAATTAATTTGAAAGATAACTCAAATATCTACACATTCAAAATTATTTTAGAGCCAAAATATACCATACAGATCCATACCAAGCCTGCAAAGTTCAGGAAAATAGGAAAAACATGGGGTTTGAGACCACCCAGTAGTAAAATGGGGATATCTCTTCAATTCTCAATGCAATAACACCATTCCAATGCCAAAATAAAGCTTATTCCATTATATTTCCAACCATTATAGGCTTGGAGTGTGGAGACACATGTACAGGCCGTACAATGTATGGGATTAGAAATTTCTCTATGAAAAACTCAAGAAAACAACAACTTTTTATTTGAAACTTCTTCCCAACTTGTTCAACAACCATGCCCTGACCCAATGGAGGATTTATAAACATGTTCACATCCTACCCAACATACTTTAACTAATTTTTGAATAAAGGAACCGTGGTTATGGTGTTTACAACATTAAAATGAGATTACATCATAGTGTCAACATGACAACTTTGTATTTTGTGAAGAAAATTTTAATCCTAAAACCAATCTAATGGCTTCAAAATAGCCTTATTACAACATTTAAACACTCAAAAGACTCATTCTAACCTATTCACCATCTATTTCCATCAAATTATCAAAAAGGGAGGATGAGGTGTAGGTGCTCCTGCACCATACGCCCCCCTAGAAAAAACTCATGCCTCATGAGTTGTTGCTAATACCATCATCTCCATGCTTCGTGCATGCTCCACTAGTTCACAAAGCCATTCCATTGGTTCATGTAGATTGGAACTACAAACTGTCCTGCACTTCTAGCATTTTGGAATGTATTCACATGTGTATTTACCTTTTCCTCTATCCTCAGACCTGCAAATAGTCCTTTATCTTTTCCTTGTCCAAGATTTGATTGTTTATGATGTTCTACACCTGCAAAAAAATATGGATTAGTAACTTTGTGGTGTATTCTCTTTTCTTTTTTCTCCTAATGCTTGAAACTGTCTTGTCTACCCCATTTTGCTTGTCTTTCATTCACTGCCCCTTTACCTTGCTTTACCATTGTCAAATCAGGCTTATATACCTCTGCACCTGCAAACTTTGTTTGTGTATCAACCCTTCTCTTGACTACAGGGCACTCAATGCTTCCTACCATCACAGTATCATGCAAATTCATTTTCAAATCAGACTTTACCCCTGTACTTTCCTTTAGACCTATTGCATTATCAGACCTATACTTATTCACAACATCAGAATTTTGGATCTCTTTCACAACATTAATAGGTTCTTTCCTTCCACACATAATAACCTTTTCCTTACCCTTTTCATCTTCTACCCAAGGAGTTAAAACAAACCTTTGACCACCTTTCACGATTGTATATTTTTTTGCTCGCCCATCATACATAGCACATCTATCATACTTCCATGGTCTTCCAAGGAGTATATGACAATAGTCCATTGGAAGAATGTCACAAATAACACTATCCCTGTACTCACCAATTTGAAAATCTACAATAGCTTTCTCATTCACTAACAATGATTGACCATCACTTAACCAAGAGACTTTGTAAGGTAATTCATGAGGAACTCTTTTCAAATTCAGTTTATCCACCATTTCATAAGAAACCATGTTTTCAGTTGAACTTGAATCCACTACCATCCTACATACTTTACCTTGTACCTTGCAATTTATTCTAAAAAGTGATTTCCTTTGTGGGGATTCTTTAGAGATTGGCACCTTGAGTAATGCTCTCCTGATCATCAAACTCTTTCCAACTTCAGATGTAAGGTTCACCATGGGTGAGGTCACACTTTCTTCATCCTCATGCACTAGTTAATTCCTCCTCTCTCCACCATAAGAACTTGAGCCTTTCTTTTCAGGACACTTGAAGGCTGGGTGTCTAGGCTGGTTACAAGTGTAGCATCTTCCTGAGAACTAGTAGGAGCCTCTTCCTCCACTAGATCTACCTCTTGAACCTCTCCATCCACCTTTGGAATCATATTGATCTTGGTCCTTCTTATCATCTCCTTGACTCTCATTGTTTGCCTTGAAATTTGGATTGAATCCTCTTCCTATAGAAGTGTTGCCTCTTCCTCTTGCTGCTTTGTCTTGCCTTCTCTTAATTTTCTCCTCCACCCTAATAGCCATTTGATAACAATCATCTACACTCCTAGGGTTAGCCAAAACCAATTCATCCTGTATATTAAGCCTTAAACCACCAACATATCTAGCAATATTTTCATCTTCATTCTCATGATGACCAGATCTTAGACTCAATTTATAAAACTCCTCAATATAAGACTTAATATCCATTTCTCTTTGTCTTAAGTTTTGCAATCTCTTAAATAATTGAACTTGGTGATCCTTGGGTAGGAATTTACCTTTGAGTTTTGATATCATCTTATCCCATGATGTGATCTTAGACTTTCCTTGCTTCCTCCTCTCAGATTGAAGGTAATCCCACCATACCAAAGCATGACCCTGCAACTTAGTTTTTGCAATATTGACCCTTTGTTCTTCAGGAACCTCATCACATTCAAAATGGTTATCAATTGCAGCAATCCAATCCAATAGTTCCTCATCATTTAAACTACCACCGTACTTAGGAACATCAAGTTTTACCTTAGGCTTGTCAGTTTTCACTGCCTTCAACAACCTTGCAATCCTTTGATCCTTCGGAGTAAGCTCTTCTTCCACATCTTCAAACTCCTCATCTTCCTCTTCTTCAGTCTCAATCTCTTCCACTTCCCTTCTTTTGTTTGTCTCCAAGGCTATGACTCTCTCTTCCAACTCTCTGAGTTCTCTTGCATGCCTATCTTTCATCTCCTTCATCTCTTTAGCCATATCATTCTTCTTTGGAGGCATCTTTTCAACCTTGCTTCTTCAACCTACAAAATAAAAACATATCTACTTCCTAATGCTCTGATACCACTATGATGCAGACCTAGGAGGCTCAATTATGCTGATTAGGCCTATTTTACAAAGCAACATTCCTTTAAACCTATCACAGGACCATGAAACCTTGGGGAAGCAATTAATATGCCTTCAAACCTCCAAAATAACAAAAGTATTCCACTCGTACAGATAGACACTTGCCAAACCTAAAAAACCTTGTTTTAGGCACAATTCATGAGGGTTTATTGAAAATGATGTTTCCAAAGCCTCCTAGACCATCCCACCCACTCAAACACTCATATTTTATCCCCAATATGCTTAAAAGTTCATAAAACAGCCATCCCTAACTTCCCGTTGTCAAATTCAAGATTGTACCCATCAAACCATGCACCTTTCCAATGGAATCCACCCCAAAGACTCTCACAAAGTTATTGAAATCACTTAGCCTGCACAAAAAAAAGTATTAACATGTTTTTTAGGCCTATCTAAGCCTATCCACTGAGTTACAGGTCTTCACAGTGGGTGGAAGGCTTAGAATGGCATTTTGACTCCTCTCAAAACCCCAAAAACAGGGTAAACATACAGTTTCAAAAAAACAATGATTTCTCCCTCAATATGAACATTCAAACCCTCAAATAAAATGAATTTGAAAGATAACTCAAATATCTACACACTCAAAATTATTTTAGAGCCAAAATATACCATACGGATCCGTACCAAGCCTGCAAAGTATAGGAAAATAGGAAAAACATGGGGTTTGAGACCACTCGATAGTAAAATGGGAATATCTCACTCAATTCTCAATGAAATAACACCATTCCAATGCGAAAATAAAGATTATTCCATTATATTTCCAACCATTATAGGCTTGGAGTTTTGAGACACATGTACAGGCTGTACAATGTACAGGATCAGAAATTTCTCTATGAAAAACTCAAGAAAACAACTTTTTTTTATTTGAAACTTCTTCCCAACTTGTTCAAAAACCTTTCCCCAACCAAATGGAGGCTTTATAAACATGTTCCCATCCTAACCAATGTACTTTAACTAATTTTTGAATAAAGGAAGCATTGTTATGGTGTTTACAACATTAAAATGAGACTACATCATAGTGTCAACATGACAACTTTGTATTTTGTGAAGCAAATTTTAATCCTAAACTCTTATGAATCCTAAAACCACTCCAATGGCTTAAAAATAGCCTTATTACAACATTTAAGCACTCATAATACTCATTCTAACCTATTCACCATTTATTTCCATCAAATTATCAAAAAGAGAGGATGAGGTGTAGGTGCTCCTGCACCACTTTGAATACAACTTCTTTCTTTAGAACATTTTGACAAACTCTCTCATCTCAAAGGCAATAATAGTACCAAACATTTCATCAACTAAATAGCAGTCCAAGTCTTTAGATTCTTCAATAGAAGACACTTTATGACTATAATATTTTGGAAGTGATCTCAAACAAATCTTTACAATTTCACTCTCTTTTACTTCTCCACCATGTCTGGAGATGCTAGAGACAATTTCTTGTACCCAGAGCATATAATGGGGTGATCCCACAATACTAGTTTACAATTTTCAAGAGATCTCAATTTTTGTTAAATTCACATATTTTTAGAAAATGTAATGATTTAATCCTTGAAATTTTTCAGTTAAAGGATTCCAATTGAAGAGGTTTTGATTGAACCACCTTAGATCAAACCCCCTTGGATAGAACCCCACTGGTTTTAAACCATACCTATCTCGGAGTTTCCTTTACACCTGTCAAAGTGCTAATAAAAAACCACTTTTGATTTACCTTTTGGGGGATCCAATGAATTCATTTAGAATTTATTTTTTGTAAGTATGTAGTCCTTCTTATAAGCTTCCCAAAAAGTATAATTTTAAATAAATTTAATTTTTTTATTATATTTATTTTTTATTTCTTGTGAATGTAGGTTTTTCACTAAAAATCAAGCTCTTTGTTCTGCACATGTGGAAAAATAGCGGATTATCCAAAAAAATTGAAAAATATCAGTGCATTAGATATTGAAGTCCTTGATCCAACAAAGAGAAAAAAATTGAATTTCAATACATACAAAAAAAGTTGTTGTATACAACTACCTATGTCTGAATTGTAATTAGTTTGAATTTGAAACTTGATTAAGGGAAAATATTAAATAAAACACTGTGAAAAGAAATGAAAGCACTAGATATCGTACTTACAAGTCTAAATTTGAAAAAAATAGAATTTTATCCTTCATAGAAAAAAAGTTATGTTGTATAAGGTGAGCATCACTCCTTAAAAATGATGTTTACTGAAGAAAAAAACTAGTTTTTGAAGGAGATGGAAAAAGAAGTGCAATTTGATTCCAAAAATTTTGAAAAATAATATTTAGAATCTACAAACAAAATGTCACAAATAACTATTTTGCACCATCTTCAAATTCCTCATGATTTCGCCGCTATAGGTTCTCGAAAGTGAGGATTTAGTTAGAAAAAATCAGTTAAGTGTCCAGTTTGGCCAAAAATTGTAAACCAGTATTATGGGATCACCCAATGTCTTCATCTTCAATCATCTTTAGAGTCTCAAATCTAATTTTGAAGATCCACATCCTAGCTTGCTTCACTTTAGTGTCTGCTTCATAGATTCTACTAATATTTTCCCAAGAATCTTGGGCAAAAATGTAATTCATCACTTTCAAAAGTTTTGAATCATCCAACCTGCATAAGATAACATTCTTAGCTCTGGCATTGTATTCATACAGTCTAATTTCAGCTAGATCTATAAGAGGAGTGTATGGATTATTATAACCACTTTTGATTGATTACCACACCCCAAATCCGAGAGAGTTTAGGTATCCTTCCATTCTCAATTTCCAGAAGGATTAATTAGTCCCATCAAACCTTAGACCCTTGTATGAACTATCATGTGCCATCCTAGATCATTGCCTTAAGATGTTAAGATTCTACAGAGGAGCTTGGCTCTAATGTCAATTTTTGAACACTTATGGAGATTGAGAGGGGGGTTGAATCAGTCTACACAAAAAACTTAACCCCTTCTAAAACTTGAAAATTTTAACACAAATCAAACTCCTTTAGTAGATAAAGATAAAACCTTAAGCATAACATAATATAGTAGATTGAAACTTTATCAACTTCAAAAAACTTTACAAATGAAAGATATAGCAATAATTATATCAACAATAAATAGAATTAAATAGATAACACACACATGCACAAGAAGAACACCAGATTTACATGGAAAACCCAATTAGGAAAAACCATGGTGAGAGTTAACTCATAATATAGGCTCACTTCCAAAAAGACTTGCATGAAGTCTCACTACCTTAAATAAAGATACATAGGACTTGTTGAATTGAAGACAACATAACTTCAGGAGGAAGATACAAGGACCTGATGAGAATCACTATCTCAAATCATGATACAATATGATTTAGAGAGAATTATAATAATTTTCCAACACAACACTCTATCGATTGAGGTGTTACAACACAATTAGTCTTTCTTTTCACTATCTTTGTTGTATATTTAATACAATTCACATACACACTTATTCACACTTGTACACTTATCCACATAGTTTCATCCAAAATGATCTTGTAGTTATATCCACCACAACACTTCAATCCTTCGATTAGGTCAACTAGGAAGAGAATAAACAATAAATTTAACTGGTCAACCACCAAAAACATAATACAATCCTATCTCAAATATGGAGAGGACCAAAAAAATCTTAGCACTTCTTCCAATGTGATCCAAAATATTTTACACAGAAATGCACATTAATCTAAGTTGTTATTAAGGAAACATGTGGATGAAACATTGAAACACATAACGAGTCAGCTCAAAGACATACTTTCAATTGAAATTACTTTATGTGGTCCCAAATAGGATAGGTCAAGACCTAAATCTGTCATAACACATCTTCCATTGTTGGCACAACCCCCCAAGCACATGACCCAAGCAAAGGAACAATCCCTATCGACCAGATATCCATAAAAGACCAAAAAATCCAACTCAAGATATAATGCAACACCAAAGAATCCAATTAGCAACATGAGTATCACATGGGGATGTTCCTTGAACATCCAACATCATGTCCATATACTTCTTTCATACTATCAGTCACTACAAAATAAATAGGTACACAATATTTTATCTAGGGTGCACATAATGCATAATCATGAGATATAACAATAACATATTAGCTTGCAGACCACTTCAAGAAATGAGATTGAAATTGAGACACTGCACACATGTTAAAAGAAAATTCACAAAGATGTAGGAGTAGAGGCATCAATGCTAAGAAATGCAAAGCGTTTCCTAGACCAATTTGGACAACCAACAACACTACCAACCATCTACAATTCAAAAAGACATCCTTGGTAACATAGGTGACCTAAAAATATAGGAGCGCAACATCCATAGAACATTGACATTGAATACCAAACTACAAGAAAAAAAAGTCATTAGTTGAGGAATTTAGACATTCTACTAGATAAACTTCACTATAGCTTCCTGAACTAGAAACACTTAGGTAACTTGCAGAGGCCAACACTTTCTTTTAGCAATACATACTTCATCAAGAACATCAAGAGAGAGCATAATACATACTATGGACCTTCAACAATAGCTCTCCATTATTATTCATGCTTCTAATCCTCATCTTAAAATATCATTATGAAATCAGCTCTACGGACTATAATAATGCATTATATGAACATCAACAATACTTCTTTGATAAGGCATGGAATCCAATCATGAAATTCATCACTAATGTTAGACCAAACTAAATATAAAAAATGATAACCAGTACCAAGGACTAACCACCTTCCAATAAATAATTTTGACACAAATTCCAATCACATATAAAAATCTTTTTCATGAGAGGAAATCAACAAATAGTGTTGACAACGAAGATAAAAACTGCCAACAATCTCCTTAGTGTTGACATCAATGACAACCATTAGTTTTGGCATGAACGAAAACAACTACCAACATTTTAGGCACCACCTGCTTATTATCTTTCCATTTTTCCTCCTTTTATCTCTTGAACTTTGTGTTAAAGAGGTTGTTGAGCTCTCTGTTGAAAACCATAAGAAACCCCTATCCCATTGCATATTCAATGGATTATTCTGAGACTTTACCACTTTCATCTTGTTCTCTTCCCCCAAAACCTATTCATGTGAACCATGTAGAAGAGGATCCTAAGATTAATCCCTTGTTGAAACCCCCCAATGTTGCTAAACCTGGTTCTAAGTGTAAGCTTAATCTTACTACTAAGCAACCCACTCCCAATACCAACTATAATCCTCTGGGTAAAAAACAATAAGAGAAAAAATAATCATGTATAAAATAAAAAATCTATGATGCTAGGGTTGTGTGAGTTAAAGAATAATCCTCCTATCAAAAATTCTAGCAAACAAGGGGTGAAGAAAAACTTGGATATAAAAGAAATACTCTATCACCTTGTATGTGGAAGAATCTCACTCAGAGGATGAGGAGGTTGAAGATAACACTAATGATAATATTGATGAGGAAAACATGATTGCCAATGAACCTTAAAGCTGGTTCTAAGTCTACAAGTGTTATAAGATCCAACAGGTTGGTCAGAAAAAAAAGGCCAAAGGTTATAACTAATGAAATTTCAAACAATTATAAACATGAAAAAAAAAAAGGTAACAATAATGAGAAGATGGATAGGGATGCTAAAGATAACATTGATGTCCCTAGCCAGTTTCCCAAGCACAAGAAAATTATCATGGAAGACTCCTCTCCCCATCATAAGTGAAAGGAGTATGTTAGCCATCTCTACCATGATATTTCTCAAGGCTACAATGATTTACTGACTTGGGTGAACATGTTGGAAAGGAAGCTTAATCATCTCACCTTCTTCACTCTTAAAGTGATCCATCATTCCACAGTCACTTTGGCATCAATGCTATAGGAAGAGATTAAGAAACATGACCTTGCTACTGGACCCAACTCCAGTCAAGCCAAGATGGATGTTTTCAAGTTCCTCATGGAGGAATGGGAAAAAAATTCTAAGTAGGGGGCTTGGGGTTTTCTCTTGTCCACTTCCTTTGGTATTTTTTGGTTTCTCTATTGTTTGTTTTTTTGTTTCTGGTATATTTTTTTTGTTAATCATGATCTGTTGAACTTTTGCCCTCGTGGATTTTTGTGTAAAGGGTACAACACCCTATAAATGTTTCTTATATAATAAAAACAATGATAAATCCAATTCCATTTGTCAAATCCAAATGGCTAAGAAAAATCAAATTAACTAATACTATAATGATCAATATTCATACAACCACATGCAATTTCAATGTTATCTTATGAGGGAAAACACAACAATATATTTCCAATTAGACCACCATATTATATGCACAAATCTAAGACACAAATTTACTTAAGAGCATAAAAAATATAAATTTTACCAAGATATTCAATTTAGAAAAATTAAATGAAGCATACCATCACCAAGATTAGAACATCATTCATGAAAGACCAAGCATGATCCTTTGATTTCTAAAACTTAACCAAGTTACAAATTTTTAGTAGAAAGTCCACACTAAAATAAGTATATATTTTACTATAATCCAATATTAATTTATAATGCTTACAAATGTTTCAAAAAAAGATATAAATGAGAACTAGGCATCCCACAATTCATGGATATAAAAGAGATTAACTAGAACTTAAACATAGGGGACTTTCCTTAACTAAAAACCTAACTGGAACAAACTAAAAAGTTAAAATAAACTAATTGAGAGTTATCAATTAAGTGGTAAATCCCATGCCACTTCAACACCTATCAAACTAGGCATTCATTTATTAAAATAAAACAATACATAAAGTAAATTAGTGCCTAACTACTTAGAGTATGAAAATCTATCTAAAAAATAATTAATAACTTCATTCAAGTTGTTCATATTAGGTCCTTTGTAATACTAAAACTTAATCTTATAAGAAAAAGGTTGATTCTTCTAATTTCCCTCATAGCTCATTAAAACTAGCCAACTCCTAAAATATTTTACTATTAGCTTTGGTATTCATCATTTGGTCAATGTAACTTTCAAACATCGACTCATGTAATGACTTCAAAAATTATTTTACCATCTTGTTGGTTGAGGCAACCATCAATCCTATTTCCTAGAACATGCTAGAGAAGTCTTCAATGAATTTTTTTATCTCAATCATTGCCTAGTCTATTAATCTTATGTTCTTACTCAACCTACATTTGTACTTCTTGATCACTTTCACTCTTAGTTGTTTAGTTGTTAACCATTCCTTTGGTTTATCTTTGTCTTCCTCTTCAATAATAGTTGCTTTGACAAGCTCCTCAAAAGGTGTAACCTTTATTCTATACAATATTGGGATGTAATCTTCCCACATGAGAAGATCTTCATCTATCGGTTTACGAAGAGAACATTTTAGAAGGTGGGTGGTATCCTTTGTACTAGTACTTCTTCCTTTCTCCTTCTCTTTGTGTGCTTCCTAAATATCTAATAAACATCCATTAAGGAAATAAAATATTATAAAGTTCAATTACACATCAATAGCTAGACAATTTTGAATAGACTCCCTATCAAGACTTGAGGTTTTCCAACAATTCATGTTCCTAAGAGTGATAGGATTCAAGTTTTATACTTCATAAAAATGTGCATCTTTTCAAGAATACCTCTTGATTCATGTTAATTATCTTAAAATAGGTCAAATTGTTTTGGCCTAAAATCCTTTTATTAATTTTATAACTTATATCAAGTTTCCAAAATCGGGGATAACCTTTTCCATTTACTTCAAAAAATCGGTGAGCATTAGGGGAAACATCTAGCATTTGATGACTCAAATTCTTGTTACAATCCATGTTGATGTGATATTTCGAAGGTCGAGCTTCAGAGACATGATTTATCTCCTTCCTCAATATATTTTTAAACATTAAGAGGTAGGCTCGATACCAATGACCAAAAGTCTCATTATGAATCATTAAGGAAATATTTTGGGAATTGGAGGTTTGGAATTTTTCTTTATCTCCTATTTCCAACATTACCAAATATCATGAGGTAGGCTAGATCTTTGATATTTGAAATATTTACTCAATAAGTTACTAAGGAAAAATTTATCGAGGGAAATGTTTTCAAGTATTAGGTTTAATAGGTACTTTAGTGGATTGACTTTTCAGATAAGATTAACTTGTTTATTGAGCATGTAATATCATAGTTTCTAGGAAGGAAAAATTGTTGCTAGACAAGCTATTTCAATTTGAGTATAGTTAAGCTCATAACCAAGTAGGGTTCTACTAATGTAGTATAGTTAAGCTCATAGTTATATTTTATGGGCTTGTCTCAAAAAATAATTGATTTACTTGTGACATGTAATTTGTTAAATCAAGTACTCAAATAAAAAGATATTAATAAAATGTTAAAGATTGGATTAATATTGAAATATGTGTAGCCCCCACTCATTACTATAAAATGTAACCATCTTTATTAAAAGAGTAAGGTGCTCATATAACATGGCAATAAGTAAGCTTGATAAACAACCTAAACTACCTAGAAAGGAATAAATCAGTATGATCAATGATATATAGAATAACTTTAAAATTAAAGAATCCATGTGGGCCTTATATGGGTTAAACCAATTAAAATATTTTTTTATTTCTTCCAATTCCTTATGAATTGGATGCCCTCTCTCTACATGCCCATAACATTTTTCCTTAGAGAATATAAGAAATGGATTTTTTTGTTCACTGTTAATTGTAGCTTTGGGAGTGGGCATTTCAAGTATAGTAGAAGTAGATGTTAATGTTTTTTATTATGTTTAGTGCATAAGTGATGTTGAATGTAACTAATTTGAAGGCCTTGGTGAAACCATTTTATGCTATAGAAGTAGAAAATATGGTGGATATTATGGTCTAATTTTTAAATAATATAGTATGGTACATTTCCATCTTAAAGAGTTAAAATTTATAACTCAAGTAATATTTATTTCAATATCAAGGAAAATATATAAAATATGGGTGATTTGGACACTTATCAAAAACCTAAAAATAGTCAAATTTGGGTGATATAAATATATTCAAACGATAATGTATAACCATTAAAAATAATATTTGGTCAGCACCTTGTTTGAACTAGCTTTACAAATTTGAAAAAATAATTAAAGACAACATCCTAGACTTGTAAATGACGTATGTGATTCTAATGCCTATTAAGATTGTTTGTCCCTTTGAAAATGATAGGTGCTCTAGTGATTTATCATTGTTTTTCCAATGATCTCATACATATGATTTTAAAATATCAATTAATTACACAAATGAAATTTTTTAAATGCCAAAACCTATCAATAATTCATAGAATGTGTCAGGTTAAATCACAACATCTAGTGAAAAGAATGAAGAACTTTAGAATTTGAATTTAAAAATTTAATAGGTACTTTAGTGGATTTACTTTTGAGATAATCTTAACCTATCTATTGAGCATGAAATGTCATAGTTTCTGGGAAGAAAAAACTATTGCTAGCCAAGCTCTTTCAATATGAGTATAGTTAAACTCATAACCAACTAGGGTTCTATTGATGTAGTAGATGGCTCTTTATTTTCTTGAATTGTCATGTTATGCCAAAAGAGCTCCTAGTCCTATTGTTGTTGTTGAGATATACAAGATCAACGACTTGTCTAAAACTAGTGACATCAATATTTTTGGTGATGTAAGGTATTATTTTAAACATTGGAAGGCCTGTTGGAATTTGCAATCCCATTTGAATGTAACATCTTTATGGATAATATGTGTAAATAGGTGGAATTTATCGACCAACTATGCAATAAACCTCTAGATAGATTGTAACTTTCCCTATAAACTTTGGAGCTACTTGAGATTTTTAGGAGGCATCTCGATGATTGTTTTGACTTTGGTGAGGTCCACTTTAATTCATCTTTGAGATACTATGCATCCCAACAATTTTCTTGAACTGACTCCAAAGACACATTTCTTTGGATTAAGCCTTACCTGATACTTTTCTAGTCTATCAAAAATTTGAGCTAACACTTTAAGATGAGCTTTCCTTGCTATAGATTTTGCTAAGATGTCATCCATGTAATCTTCCAAAAATTTTTTGAAACATGTCATGGAAAATTACTGTCATCACTCTTTGACATGTTGCTCCCATAATTTAAGACTGAAGGGCATGACATTCCAATAGTATGTACCCCATGGGCATGTAAATGTCATCTTGTGCTAATCCTCTTGTGCTATCCTGATTTGATTGTATCCCAAAAATCCATCCATAAGAGACAACAATTTATGTGTAGCCATAAGATCCACGATAATGTCAATGTTACATAATGAAAATTTATCCTTCGTACATGCCTTGTTGAGGTATCAAAATTCTATACACATCTTGATTCCCCTAGTGGGTTTTGACACCGGTATAAGGTTTTAAACCCACTCAGGGTAGTCGATAGGTCTAATGAGTCCAACATCTAGCAACTTTTGTAGTTCCACTTTGACTGGTAGTTCTATTTGAGGATGCATTTTGATTAGCTTTTGTTTTATTGGTTTAGCATTGGGATACACCATTATATGATGAACGACTAATGATGTATCAAGATCTAGCATATATTAATAAGACCAAGTGAAGTTGATCTTTCTCTCTCTCAAGAAGGTTGGAAAATTATATTGCTCTTTAGTATACAGAGATGTGGCGTAATATGTGATAAGAGGTTGGTTGGTTGTCTTGACATTGACTGGTTGTGGGCCTTCAACAATCATTGTTGACATGTGATCCCACAATACTAGTTTACAGTTCCCTTCACAAAGAAAATTTGCAAAAATGCTCCCAAGAAAAAAAAAACTAGGGGTTCACTCGAAGGGAGGGGGGGGGGTTGAGCGAACCCATTTTTGGGTTCGCTTGAACCCCTTTATGATGCAGCCCCATTTGGCAAGTTTTTTTTAAAATGAAATCAATGGGAAATGGTAGAAAAAGGAGGGTTCGAGTGAACCCTCCTTCTAGCAAAACCCCCCTTTGCTCGAAGGGGTCTAGGGGGGTTTTCTAGAAGGGGGTTCACTCAAACCCCTCTTTTTTTCCCTTCTCCCCCTCCTCTAGCGATTTTCAACAATTTTTTTCCTTTTCAAGCTTGGGTTGAAGATGAAAATGGAATCAAATTCATAGAACCAACTAGATGATGGTAGTCCTTGAAACGATCTATCCATCAAATATAATTTTAATATATTTTGGTTTTATTGTGTATTTTTTTTAGTTTAATTAAACATAGGTTTCTCACTAAAAATCAAGATCTTTGTTTGGTACATGTAGAAAAATAGCAGATTATCAAAAAAAATATTGAAAAATATCTGTGTAGTTGATATTGATGTCCTTGATCCAACAAAACAAAATAATTTGATACATACAAAAAGAATTGTGTTAGCAAGTAAACCTATGTCTAAATTGTAAATGGTTTGACTTCAAAACGTAATTAAGAAAAAAATATTCAATAAAACACTATGAAAGAATATTCCATGCACTAGATATCGTAGTTACAAATCTAAATTTGAAAAAACTAGAGTTTTGTCCTTCATAGAAAAAAAATTGTATTAGCAAGTACACATCACTCTTTAAAAATGGTGTTTACTGTTAAAAACTAGTTTTCGAAGGAGATGGAAAAATAAATGCAATTTGATTCCAATTTAAAAATATATATATATTTAGAATCTATAGAAAAAATTTCACAAATCACTAGTTTACATCATCTTCAAATTCCTCATGGTTTAGCAACTGTAAGTGCCTAAAAGTGAAGATTTAGTTAAAAAAAATTAGTTCAATGCCAAGTTTGGTTAAAATGTGTAAACCACTATTGTGGGATCACCCTTAGCAATACTAGGGAGGTTGAATCCTTCATCCTTAGGTTTCTAAGAGAGGTTTTCACCTTCATAAATATCCTTTATTTTTTACTTTTTCTTGATCTAAAAGTACCCAAGTTCTATGTTGAATCCCGCTTTTTGATCACCTAAATGTGTGTCTTCTCATAGTCCTATTAACTGGGTAATAGCTTCATCAACTTCAAAAAAAATCAAGAATCAATGCTTATTGTTGGTCCTAATCGATAAGATGGGGATAAATGAGTGGGAGGTTACTATTTTTAGTGGGGGAAGTGAATGATGTGGTCATGATAGTGTATATGGATGTGTTTTTGAATAAGTCAATTATGCACATAGGAGAGTCCTTGTTGTCATTATTATTAAGTCGATTATCCAATGGAGAAGTTACAACTTCCTCAGTAGAGATACCCTCGATCAGAGGGGTTACATTTTCATATGAGACATACCCAAGACATTTATACTTTACTCACTTTTCTAAGAGGATGGGTTCTCGAATGCCTTTCCAATTTAGACCAAGTCCACCATTACATGTACATCTCATATTATTGATCATTTAGAACCCTTTGGTACTTTGATCAACAAGAAGAAGAGCTTCTTCTTGTTCTTCTTGGTATACCCATTTAGAGAATTCTTCATTTATAACCTCCATGTTAAGTTCACCCCATTTTGAAAAGACCTTTGGTTCAAACTTGATTGTATTGGAAGCTTTGCCAATATGGTGAGGTTTTTCATATGTTTTTGGAGAAAGTGGTAGTTGTTCTATATAGAAGGACTCTTTGAGGTTATAATCACCACAACCATTCTCTCTTATCAAGACCTTGATTTTAAAGGGTGTTTGATGGGATGTGGATGAGGATGCAAGTGTCGATAGATCAACTTAGGAAGATGAATATAGAGCTACATCATTATTAGGAACTTGGAGTAGCCTATGATATCTTTCATTCATGTTTTTTCAGTAATGGAAGGGTTAAGGGTCACTATGAATGGTAACCTCAGTATTATTATAGGGAAACTCAATGCACTAATGGTAGGTAGATGGGATGACCTACATGGCATGTATCCATGGGAAGCCTCAAAGGATATTGTAAGGAAAATAAAAGGTCCAATACTTGACATGTTTAAGCTATTACAATAGGCAACCCTATAGTACCCTATGAATCCCTTTCATTATCATCATATGCTTTGATGGTGATTCCATTTTTTCTTTTGATTACTTCTTCAAATTATCCAAAATGTCTAACCAATTGAAGAGTACATATATTCAATCCTACACCTCTATCTATCGATACTATCTTTTATGCTATATTTATGGACATAGACCTCAAGGTGTAAAGCATGATTATGATATGTTTGAGTGGGAAGGTCCTTTTCTATGAATATGAGGTAATAAGTGGATGTGATATGCCCTACCATGACCTAGAATTGTTTTGTATTTATATTTTTAGGTACAAATGATTGTAGGAGAGCCTTGTCTAAGACTTATTTATGTGTAGGGGAGATTCTTAGGAGTTATAAGATGGAGATTTGTGTTAGGGTTTTTCAAGATGGTCAAATAAGTTGTAATTTATTGGATTTTCTTTGGTTGAACCTTTTGATTTTTGAGGAGCTCCTTGGATAGTGAATCTCCATCTATATGTGGTGACTCCACACTCGGGATTTTTTCCATGTATAGTAATGACATAGATGTGGTTGTTTGGATATTGCATATGTCCTACAACATTGTAATAGGAATGGTTTACTTGCTCTAGAATTTTGACTTTCCAACATCATTTCCCTTACCATGGTTAAGCATTGAATTCTTATATATACCTAGATCATTTCTTCCAAATTCCTTGGGCATTGGTCAATACTCACCTCTCCTAGATCAATATGGTATTGGATGATATTTTTAAGCCTCATACAATTGGATGTTTTATTCCCTTTAGTTCGATGGTATTTATAAGATTCAATGTCATTATACCATGTGGGTTTAAACTATGGTTCTTTGTATTTTTTGAACTATGTAAGTTTTATTATGTTTGATTGGACTAATTTGTTTAAGACTATTTCAGTTAGTTCCCCTAAGGGAGTGTATTTTTTTCTAGTCATGTTGTTTCATCTTGGTGGTTTTCCTCATGAAGGATTAGCATTTTGGATGTTTTGTTGTTTTTTTGGTTGAGGTTGTGTGTTTTGTTCAAACTTTGTGTCCCAAAAACTACCATTGGCGATGTTTTTATTTGTGGCCCATAGTTTTGGAATATGGCTTGTAAGTGTTGTCATTGATGGTAACCTAAGTCATGCATCTGATCTGTAGTACAATTTTGGTTTACCCCAACAGAATAGAGTGAAGAACAAGACATCCGATTAAAGGCACAAATGTTGATCTGAATACCTCACCAGACTATTGTTTTGGGTTATGGATCTCAAAGGAAGGTTTTTTGATGCTTATTCATGAAGTATACTGATGTGCACTCACTAGTATGCAATCTAGGAGATCTAGTGCACTAATCAGTTGGTTATCTGTGCTTGAAGGCCGGCCCATCAAATATAGTAATCACGGATGTATAAGGAGTAATTAATTGAATGTTTTCATGCTCGATTATGTTTTTTTGGGTCCTCTCTATGTATTAACCAACTTTGGAGGATACACATAAATAATTAGTGGTGGATCTAACCAACTATTGAAAAGAACTTAATGTTTATGAAGTCGACATATGAATGATCAAATCCTTGATAGCGGATATATATATGAGATCGGTTTTATCATTTTAAAGTGGAGAATAGTGTGTGAAGATAGTGAATGTGTGGAATACAAATATGGTGTAAAATTTAGCAGAGTAATAGTGTGAATTTCTCCATGTGTGATGTGAAAAAAGCAGAAAAGTGTAGAGTAGAGCAGAGTGAAGTGTTGAATTAGAAAAAAGGATCCAGAATCTAATCTATGAGATTCACCAGAACTGTAAACTAACATAAATAGATGCTACTATCTCAGTTCATCCTTCATATGGTTTTAATATGAACTTTTGTAAAGCAATGAGCCTCCCTTTTAAATAGTGTGCTTGAATGCAAGTGCATTCTCTTTTGTAAAACTTTTATTTGAGTACTAAAATTGTGGATTAACCTCCATCATGGTTTTTCCCCTAATAGGGTTTCCACGCAAAAAACCTTGTGTTATGGTGTTATGAATTTTTCCTTTGAATGCTTGCATCTTTATTTTAATGAAATGATAGAATGGTTTAAGTTTCAGAGTAATAAAGTTAAGATTTGTTGAACACTGATTCACCCCCCCTCTTAGTGTTCCTTTGAGTCCAACAATTGGTATCAGAGCTTCTAGTTCCTTGGAAGAATTTTCACAGTTTGAGGTGGATCTTGGAAGGTAATGGACTCTGGTAGTCTTCAACAACAGCTTTTGGTGGCACTTGATGACCTTGATCAATCGAAAGAACAAGTCCTGGAATTGAAAGAAAATATTAGGGATGCTAATAAATTCATTCAGTCATTGAAGGATCAGATTGTTAAATCCAGGGAGAAAAGGAAGGATCTTTGTGACCAGATACATCAACAAGAGATCAAAAACATGTATGATTCTCACCTGAATCAAACCTTGAAGGAAATAACTAAAGAATGTGAAAATATTTCCACAAACAATACTACTCTAAAACATGAAATGGAATCTATGGTAATGAAGCTGACTAAAGAGATTGAAGAAAGGAAAAAGAATGAGGAGAATCCTGCTTAGTCCTTACAAGAGAAATTTGATGAACAAAGAAGATTAAATGAAGAACTCAATCAATTGGAAAGAGAAGTGCAACGATCCAAGAACAATGATGAAGAACTTGGTAAGCAGATTGTTATCCTCAAAAATGAACTTACCACTGCAAATGAATACAAGGAGAATTTTAAGATCAGTTCAGTGAAGCTTGATGAGCTGACTCAAGGAAAAAAGAGTGGAAATGATAAGAGAGGTCTTGGATATGAAAAAGGAGAAAGTTCCAAACCTGGATAGAAGAATTTTAGATAAGGAAACCTAATGAACAAAGGTGGAATGTATCCAGTAAGACAACCTAATGATCAAAAATCTAATGGATATTGTTTTGCTTGCAATAAATTAGGCCATATGGCTACTCAATGTAGAAGTAGTATGAAATCAAGAGATTCATCATTTTCTAGTCAATGTTTCAAATGCAAGAAGTTTGGTCATAAATCAATTGAATATATAAATGTGTGAAAATACTATGTCAATAGAAAGAATGTTGAATGTTACACATGTGGAAGATTTGGACATATTGCTAATCAATGTAGATCAAGAAGAAATCAATTGAATTATTGGTCTCAACAAGGAAGTACTATGTGCTACAATTGCAATAGATATGGTCACATTGCAAGATTCTGTAGAGATAAAAAGGTGGATAGAAGAGGTCTAGTTTATAGAAGTAGAAACATTCATGAAGATGACAAAGGAAAAGGAAAAGTGACTAAAAATGAGATAAGAGATGAGATGAAGAAGACATGGGTAAGGAATAATGATTCTGATGCTAGAAATGGTTCTACATTGAAACCTGCTTCCAGTAATTCTTTCGGTAATTGATTTCAGGCTACTAGCCTAAGGGAAGTTTTTCAAGAAAATATTAGCTCCCCTATCTGTAGATGGTACCACAACATGAAGAATGCTCAAGAAGGTATGATTATGATGTGTAGAAGTTTTGAATAACTTTCACAAGAAAATTCAGAGAATTCATAGGTCCACAAAAGATTTCTCTATCGCTGTCTGAGAAAATAGAGCACCCAGAAAAGTTAGGGTAAATGCATTTATTGTAGTGTGCAAACTATAAAAGTCAAGTTGGAATCGTCATTTGTCACTTTGCATCAAAGAAGAGAAGAAGGAGAGCACTTAGTAGAATAATTTCAAAGTTGAGAAGTTGATTCATCATCAAAACTCGAAATCTATCAGGTATTTTAGTTGGTTTTAGAATTTTCATATAATTTGGTGTGCAGTTGTTAAATATAAGTGCGAAAATAAAATGGAACAAGTCAAAGGGTCAATCATTTTGGATGAATACAATAGTGGAAAGATTGGGTCCATGAGGAATTTTTTATTACCCAACGAATTGAAGCAATTGAATGAAGCCAAACATAGAAATTTGTATATTTGGAATGAGTTTTCGTACTTCGAGAACGTGATTTTTTTAAAATTCATCTTGAGAAAATTGCATGATGATATTTTAACTTTGGAAAAACCCTACACCATCTCAAAGGAGGTAATTGAGAATTTGACTAGATTATGCAAAGTCAGAGATATACCAAGGAAGAAATCTATTCGGAACAAGGAAGTTGAAACTCTAACTGGAATAATTGGAGATCAGAGGGCGCTAATTATTGCGATAATCAAGAATCCTATTACTAAATACATTGCGCATGGAATTTCATATACAATCTTTTTCAGAAACCGAGAAGGAGCGACCTCGGCTAGCACTGTCTATATTTCTCACAAGATGATAATTGAAGGTCAAGACTTTGACCTGTGTGGATTGATAAAGGATCAACTAATGGAGAATGTGCAACTGACAAAAGAACCAAGCTACCCTTTCAGATTCAGTACTCTAATTATATGTTTAGTAATTTATTTCTTGAATTATTTGCCAAAGATTGACAATGTGGTGTGGAAAGCAAATGAACCGGTTTGCAGACAAATATACTCATATTCTAGGAGCTCAGCTGATTGGGATCTAGAATTTGAAAATTTCTTTAAAAATGTGCTTGGAAAGTGTGGCTAAGTCAATATTTCCCCTCTGATAAGAACAATGGAAGTTGTTTCCTCTTCTGGTGGAATGGATAAAAAGCAAAAAAGAGAAAAATAAGTTGTTGAATACAGCCCTTTGGAATGCAAAGTCCCCAGAATTGAGGGAAAAGGTAAAGAAAAAGAAATTGTGGATATTCCAGATGAAGAATCTGATGAAGAAAATGAGGATACACAAAGAAATGAACAAGAACCAGAAAAAAATGGTGAGGAAGAAGATGATTTGACAAAGGAAATGCTACAACTTATTTAGGAAGAAGGTGGAATGCAGAAGATCACCAAGTTATGGTCTATTAGACCATTGTATGATCAAGACATGATCCTGAGTGTACTAAATGCTCATATTGAGCACTGCAATATCAAATTGGAAAGTTTGCAAAACATTCTACCTGAGGAAATGATTTAATGCAATAAAGAAACAATGAGCTCTGAAGATAAAGACAAAGAAGAAGGTGAAGTCATTTCTCATTTGAAGGAGCATTTTAGAGTATCCCTTACCAAAATGAAGAAGAAAATGAATGAGTTAAGGCAATGCATCAATGCAGCTAATAACATTTTATAGCTATTGCATCCGTTGGCTCGATGCTATTAGTAATTATAAAGATAAATTGGAACAAATTAAAACCGAGTCGAATGGCATTGGAAAAAGATTTGACATGCTACAAGATTAGGATGGCACCATCAGGAAAAAATTCGGGAGCTACAGTCTGAACACACCAAAATTCCATTCACCAAGAACACTCTTGTGGATACTTTCTAGAAGGTGAAGGATCAAACCGAATGCAAATTGGAGCAGATGTTGGAGATTCAAAGGAAAGGTGAGAAACTAGAAGAAGCAATTACAATTCCGGAATCTTTAATTGAGATTGTCAACAAAACATCCAAGAACAAAATTTTGATCATTATATTAGGATAACAATAGATGCTTGGAAGAAGTTCCTTCCGAAAATGAAGAAAAATCATAAGATAATTTTCTAAAGTAGCAATCAATTGTTCTCAAATTTTTGAAGTTTTGGTCTAAGGGGGAGAACTGTCGGTATATACATTCTAAAATTTTGGAAATTTTGAACACCTGTTTTGTCTTTTTTTTTCTTTTTCTTTTTGTCTTTTTGGCATATGGTTTCTATGCTTTTTCATTTATGTCAAAGGGGGAGAGAATGTAGTGAGAAATGCTTTATAAATCTTAGGGTAGAGAGTGCAACAAAGCTTGGCGTCATACTTATAATGATTCTGACACTTAGTCATTTTTCACTAAGTTTTTCCATCAATTCCAAAGGGGGATATTGTTGGAATATGGCTTGTAAGTGTTGTCATTGATGGCAACCTAAGTCATGCATCTGATCTACAGTATAGTTTTGGTTTACCTCGGTAGAACAAAGTGAAGAATAGGAAATTTGATTAAAGGCACAAATGTTGATATGAATACCTCACTGGACTATTATTTTGGATTATGGATCTCAAAGGAAGGTTTCTTGATTTTTTTATGCTTATTCATGAAGTATACTGATGCGCACTCATTGGTATGTAATCTAGGAGATCTAGTTCACTAATCTATTGGTTATCTATGCTTGAAGGCTGACCCGTCAAATATAGTAATCACGAATGTATAAGGAGTAATTAACTGAATATTTTCATGATCGATTATGTTTGTTTGGTTCCTCTCTATGTATTAACCCACTTTGGAGGATACACATAAAGAATTAGTGGTGGATCTAGCCGACTATTCAAAAGAACTTAATGTTTTATGAAGCCGACATATGAATGATCAAATCCTTGATAGCGGATATATATATGAGATTGGTTTTATCATTTTCAAGTGGAGAATAGTCTATGAAGATAGCGAATGTGTGGAATATGAATATGGTGCAAAATTTAGTAGAGTAATAGTGCAAATTTCTCCATGTGTCATGCGAAGAGCAGAAAAGTGCAGAGCAGAGTAGAGAAAAGTGTTGAATCAAAAAAAGGATCTAGAATCTAATTTATGAGCTTCATTGGAACTATAACTTCACATAAATAGATGCTACTATCTTAGTTCATCCTTCAAATGGTTTTAATCTTAAATTTTGTAAGACAGTGAGCCTTCCCTTTTGAGCAGTGAGCTCTAGGCAATGTGCCTGAATGCAAGTGCATTCTCTTTTGTAAAACTTTTATTTCAGTACTCAAATTGTGGATTAACCTCCACCGTGGTTTTTCCCCTAACAGGGTTTCCATGCAAAAATGCTTGTGTTATGGTGTTATGAATGTTTCCTTTCAATTCTTGCATCTTTATTTTAATGAAATGACAGAGTGGTTTAAGTTTCAAAGTAATAAAGTTAAGATTGGTTGAAAAATGATTCACCCCCCCCTCTCAGTGTTCCCTTGAATCCAACACATGGGAATGGTTTATCATTAGAGCTTGATGATTTTTATTTATTGTCCTTGTAGATCTTCACTAACCCTTTAGCTATAAGAGCCCTTTTGATTATGAGACATTTTTCTATTATCTTCAAATGTAGTGGTGCATTGGATGTGTAAGTGAAAGCTAATTTCCATGTTTAGATTTTGAACAAAAATATCCACTTGTTGTTTCTCAAGAATAGGCCATTTACATTTTCTCTTTATGTCTCCATATTTGTAGAAGTGAAGTGAATTTTTCTCCTTGATTTTTTTTAACAAGGTATACGTCATTTAAAGTGGCTTCATGTTCAATGTCAGGAGAAATGAGAGTCAAATTTCTATACAAGTTCTTGGAATGTTTTAATGCCTAGGGGTAAGTGTGAGAACCATTCGATTTACTATCCACCTAAAGCTCATGGAAAGAGGTGCATGAGATAGGTATCATTCTAGGATACCTCCAGACAAGCTATGTAAAATTCTCATATATGATCTTATGGATCACCATATCCCTTATATTTGTCAAATTTTGGTATATTAAAATTAGAAGGAAACAATGTCATTGTTATGCTCCTATCAAATGGGTAAGGACATAGACCTTGAAGGGCATATGATTTCTTTGTGGTTCCCATTTGTATATCATTGATTTTTGTGATAAGCTCTAGATTTGTGATGCTAGATCATGAGGGGGATTGTTTGGTGTTGGGTTGTATATGTAGTATTGGGGTATGGTAGATGAATTATATGTTAGGTTTTGATTCAAAAGGATGTTAGATGACATGTCATATGTTTTGTATGTGATGTGTTGAGTTTGTGGGTTTGTTTGATATTGAGGATTATTTTGTTGTGGTGGGGTTGTATCATATGGGTCATATTGGAGTTGTAGTATGTTGTGTTGTTGGGGATCTTGTGGTTGATAATGGATGTATTGTTGATGTTGGAGTTCCTTATATGATGTTTGAGATTTTTTATTTTGTTGTGCAATTTTTTTTGTTGGTAGGAAACGTATTTTTTGTAGTATTTGTGGTATATGTTATTATTGTTGGGAGATGTTTTGATTTTGTTGTGGTGTTTGGGGTTGTTGTTGTTGTTGGATTTTGTGAGTGTTGTGGAATGTTAGGGACACTTGGGTGTATGTTTTGTAAATGGGTAGGTGTTGTGAAGGGATTAATTCCATAATTGTGTTAGAATTTTGGGGATTTGGAATGTTTGGATTGGGTTGATTTGATGTGTATGTTACACCTAGGTTTGTTTGATTTCCAATTTCCTGGTTGTAGAACAATGAATTTATATTATCTTGACAAGGGTGATGAATTTGTATCGAATGGAAGTATGGTAGGTTGACTTGACACATTTTGTATAGGAGGTGTTGGTATTCATTGTATGACATGATGCACCAAGGGTTCAATTTCATATGTAAGATTAGTGGATTTCATAACACGTGTAAGGGCTTGTTCTCTAATATTATTAACATAAAAATCAATAGGTAGTTTGGCACTTCCTTGTGCAATTTTGAGTAACTATTGATTTGGTTCAACACATAACATAGCATCAAGTTATCTAACAAGCGATGGGCCTTGTGTCATCTCTCAGATTTATTCAAGAGTATGCTCTATGAACCCTTCATGTTCATTAGCAATGTCTTCTATGATGACTCTTTGTTATTGTTGTTGTTATTTTTCTTTTTTTGTGGATTACTATACTCTATAGGATTGAAATCGACACCAAGCAAAGGAAGAGTATAATGAGGTTAAAAACTTAGAAGTAGAAAATAAATACTAAGCAAGCTAATTCATAAATATTTGATGCTAATTTAACTAGGAACTTGAAAATGAGTATTTTTCAAGAAAGAAGCTAAACTAGAGTATAAGGTATGAGATCTAAATCAATGACCTATATAAAAAATTTGGTTGTTGTTGGATGGGTTGTTGGTGTTGATGTTTTATTCAAAGAACACTAAGATGTGATTAAAGAGGTCCAACGTGAATGAATGAGACAAGATGAAGATAAAATATTGGTGATGTTGTTTTGGATGTTGGGGATAACTACATGTTTGTTAAGAATAGGTCTGTAGTCCTATAATGACTAATGATGAAATTTTGGAATCTAATATTTTGAGAATTCTAGAAAATTTTGATTGAAATTCAAACATGTCGTTTGAAAAAGTGTCACATTAACTGGACAAAAGTGATTCACTAACCTATAAAAAGTGACTATATTTTGTAAAATCATTGATTATTTTCAAAATCATGATTGTATTATATTTAGAAGAATCACTGTTCAAATTTGTGTTGATAGAAAGCAATTTGGAAATAGAACTGTCAAGTTTCATAGAAGCACCAATATGCAAAATCAAAAGCATCGATATGAAAAATTAGACACGTCAATATGCAATTAGAAGAGGTAAAAAATTACAAAATCACTACTAGATGACTTTCAAACATGTCACTGTGACTCAGTGATAGGGTTTTACAAGTTAAACCTAAATCTATCTAGGGTTTTTGATTTTTTTTTATTATTTGAAGACCAATTTTAGTTATTCTTATCTAACAAGTGATAAAATACACTAGAGAGTAATATGAAATATTGAATCCAAGGTTTTTAAGGATAATTTCTTGAGCATTCTTCAACAAGAGCACACTTGGTGTCATGGGTATTTGAACAATGAATACACACTAAAATACACAACCTATCTAGTATTAGAATGGGTGTGTCAACTTAGGATAATCCCATATCTCAAAGAAAATACCTCCACAATGAATGAGTGACTACAGTATATGAAATTCATGTACCACCTTCACACCTCTCACCTTAAAAAGGAAAATGTCTAAATCAAGGAATGTCAGTCACCTAAACAAGGGGAAGTACATGATGAGTTACTTCATGCATGATACTATACATTACATAGTCCCAAGCTAATGGTTGATATTCTTTAAGGCTACTAGATAACAAGATTCTTAGTGGGGATCGGTGAATAGTGATCCTATCCATGGATTCCTGAGTCAAGGGGGTTTCCCCTCTCCTCATCACCTATACGTGTCTTACTAGATCGAGGGTCATAAGGCTTGGCTTAAAGGAAATTAGCCACACCTTGAGGTACAATTTTTTTCTCCCTCCTTTATATACCCACTTGAAAACATAGTTGAGGTCAATATTGAGGTGATGAAATCCCCAATCAAGCCTCCTACTTGAATTAAATGGTAATGAAAATTTTGATTCCCAAGATCATTCTTAAGAGTCACGAGGGAAGATCATACATAGAGAGTTACACCTTGGGTGTATAAAAAAATTAAAAACTAATAGTGTTTTTGATCTCCAAGATTGCACATAGCACAAGGAGAGAGTATACACATCACTAGACTACCAGACATGACAAAAAATTTCTTGTTAATGCACCAAATTCAAATATGAAAGTAGTCATTCAATTTTAATGCACCAAATTCAAATATGAAATTTGTCAAACAATTTTAATGCACCAAATTCAAATATGAAAGTCGTTCAATTCTAGAGCACCAAATTCAAATATGAAAGTTGTCTTGTTCAATTTTAATGCACTAAATTCAAATATGAAAGTTATCTTTTTCAATTTTAATGCACCAAATTCATATATGAAAGTTGTCTTGTTCAATTTTAATGCACCAAGTTCAAATATGAAAGATTTCTTGTTCAATTTTAATGCACCAAATTGAAATGTGAGAAAAAAGAAAACCCTACAAGAAAACTTGTTAGTAGTTTCTTAATTCGATCTTCTCCTAACTTTTTCCACAAGCTACACAAGATATGTTAGTCTAAAGGTCAAAATAATAGGCACACATTAGGGTTAGGTAAATTTGAAAGTACAAAAAAAAAACATCGCTATAATTGAAACAAAAGCATTAATTTACCACATAAGCATTGTTATAAACTTGTAGAAGCATCGATTCATAATAGAAGCACCAAGTCGTGACATAAGTGTCATTGTAGCCTAAAAAAGCATCATTGTAACCTATAATGACAACAATAAAAATCGTTAGTCAAAAGTGTCAAACTATAACAAAAGTGTCACTGTAATAGATCAATAGCGTCGAAGCATGGAAAAAGTGTCACTATCTAAAAATAAAAGTGTTGATCTGCTACAAAAGCATCTTTGTAACATGTAAGTCAACAAAACTCAAAAAATGTGTAAATTTAGGGATGTGGTCTCATCGAGGATGTGGAAATGTTGTAGGGGAATAACGGAAATTGGTTAGAAGGTAAGATAAATAAATTATAATAAAAAACCCTAAAAAACCATGAAAGAAAGACTATTAAAACCCATACTCAATGAATCTGAATATAATTGAATTAATTAATAAACATAAATCAAATTAAGATTTAACTATTCAAAGAAACAAAAGTAAACCTAGTACTCCGTTGATAGAATTATGATAATTTATGATGTGGATTGCTCAAATTATGCATAACCCATGTTGAAAAATCTTTTTGATGAACATGTGATGCACAATTGATGCTCAAGTTCTTAAAATTCTCTAGAAAAGGTTATGAATTCCTTATGAGAATTGTGAATTATTTTCATGGAGGTGTAGAATTCTTTTATAGAAATGAAGCATCTTATCAATAATGGAGATTGAAGATGAAGATCAATGAAAGATTAAATCAAGGAGATCAAGGGATGAAAATGAATGAGAGCTCAAAATATTCTTAATTTCAAGGAAATTGGTTAAAGATATTTTGGAGAGAAGATATTTTGAGAAAAAGGAATAATTCCCTTATTGAAAATGGAATATGCCATGTGCAAGTTGGAGAAAAAATAGTAATTAAATAATTAAGAAAATTATATAACTGTGAGGTGAGAGGAAAATTAGGATTTAATTAAATAATTAAAAATTATTTAATCATGTGGGAGAGGGAAATTAATATTTATTTAAATAATCAAAACTATTTAATCAAAAGTGGGAGATAGAAATTAGAATTTAATTAAATAATTCAAAAATTATTTAATTAATGTGAAAAGAGGGGAAATGGATAGACTGAGCAAAGGGAGAGGCAATTAAGAATGGTGCTAGAAGTATGCATTGGGTTGTGTGCATAAGGCTTGGCCACCGCCAAGTAGACGAGTGGGGGAGGCTATGCCCTCCCCCACAAAGGTTTATATCTATATAAGTGTCATCATGCCCTTGTTGCTTTTTTTTATTAACTACATCTAGTGTGCCTTGGATTTTTGTGTGTGTCCTTATAGTGTGAGTGTTTATCTCACTCACTTTGGTCTATAAAGATATACTAGTTATATTCTCTATAATTGGTTATGGAATTCGGCTCTTTAATGGAATTAAAGGGTGAGCGTACAAACCCCCTCAACCCCATGTAAATGAAAGGGAAAATTTGGTAACCCAAAATAATCAAGTTAAAATATTTAAAGAAGAATTATAATAAAATAACTCTGCATTTCTTGTTGAAGTAAGGTTTATCATCAATCCCGTGAAAGGAGCACGCACTCTTGATTTAGGTGGAAGCAAGGAAGGTAAGTCCTATCTTGAAAACCATAGTAGTTTAAATCTTGTTCCTGATACAGAGTTAAAATGAGTTATAACTTCCAAAAGGTGTAGATTGAAGGATATCATCATTTTCCTAGCGGCTATAACTATTAACAAAGTTCCCTGGGAGAAAGTTTTTAGATAAATAGTTTTCAAGCATTTGGAAGTCAGTTAACTTTTTGTAGACTTATATAAAGGGGTCTCTTTATCATCTTTCTAAAAAATATTCAATGCAAGAAAAAATTATTGTGAATCCCTACTAGAATATAGGGGACTATACTTTAAGAGCCCTCACCTTGTCTCTCAAGGCCATTATTGAGGAGGTGCTCATACTTCCATGCCCTAGGTAGGTGGTTATTAAGAATCTCCCCATTAATTTTGGAGAATTATTCCTCTTTTTCTTGCCCCTTGGGGAGTGTGGTGAGATTTGATGAAGCCAAAGTAGCTCTTCTACACTTGGATGCATGTTTGCTCGTTTCCCTCACCCCTAGGGTAGAAATCCCTGAAAATTTTGAAATTGAAGATGAGGACAAGAAATTTTTTTGTCCTCTGGAAATCTTGGGTGGAGTAAACACCTATTTTATTTATAGGAAAGAGGGTCACATTTGAAGGAATTTCCTATTAGTTAAGAGAAAAGTGAATAATGGGCACCAAAATCCAAACTTAGTTTGGAGACCAAGGGCTAACCCTAACTCTAAAAACTTGACCCCTCAACTGGAGATGATCATGACAAGTATCTCTCACCAATACTCAAAGAGGAGGCTCAAGGGGATGATTTGAGTTGGGCTTAGGTTGGTACTTCGAATGATGTGGATACAATTTCTACATCATTAAGTGTAGACAATGCAAACATTCCTAGTGAAACACAAGGAGATCCTAGCACCTCAAAAACCCCTCATTCTACTCCTAATCTACTAAACCTAAATAAATCTTTTGATTTACTTTTAGAAGGAATTAATGCCCCTAACATAAATCCTGAAAATATTATATTTGACCCTCAAAAAGCCTCAAAAAGGTAATGAGGCACCTGCGATGGCTCCTAAACCCCCTAACCCACCTCCTACTAGGACAAAGATCTTGCTAACAAAACTCAATTCCCAACCAATTTTTATGAAGGAAATTAGGAAAATAATTAAGGAAAGATACCTTAAAAATTTGGATGATAAACATCATTCTTTCAATGAACTCTTTGATTTTAATGTAAATGTTGAGGCATGCAAGCCTAACCCTAAAAGTTTTAATTCAAATCCAAATAAGAAGTTTGCTAGTGCCTTGGTTGATGACAATAGGGTGCCATTTCTATTAGGGGAGCTGGTTTCTGAGCTAGGGGAGAAACTCCCCGATACCTCCATGTTTTTAAGGCCAAATAATCAGATGGGTATGTTAGAACCCAAAAATCCCATTAAAATCCTAGGTGGTTTTCCACTATTTTTCATAGAAATCCTAGGGTTTTTTCCCATTTAAGCCTAATGTTTCATTATCCTTTTATAAAAATTCATTCCCCCCCCTTTTAATTGCATTATATTTTTGCTATCTTTTCATAAAATAACCTTTCACCACTTTTTATAAAGCCAAGATACCCTTACACCGTTGCCAAATTAATAATTTTCCATAGGCCAACACATTCTACCACTATACCACGACCCCTTTTAGGACGGTCCACAGTATAGAGGTGGTGGCTATTCACAGTCACCACCACACCGTGTGCGGTCAATTCATGAACCATGGTGTTGTGGTGGTGGTGAGGTAATCGGTGAAGATGGCTACCGTTGTACTGCTAGCAGTCAAGCTAGAGACCGCGGTAGCATGGTGAACAAAGGAAAGCAGTTAGTAGGCGATGGGCCGTGGTAGCGGCTAAGGAAGTAGGTAGAAAATGTTTACAGTGTCACCACGCATGGTTAGACCATAGAACGTGGTAGAGCAATGACTGGTTGGTAAGCAGCAGACGGTGAATGGTGAATAGTTAGCAGGTAGCGAGGTGGCTACTGCCACATTACAGCCAATTAGAATGGAGACTGCGGTGGCATGGTGGATAGCAAAGATGACGGTTAATGCTAGTACCACAGTGCCACCAGAGGTAAAGGTTAAGCTCATGGTTGTGCAGTAATGAGTGAGCAGTCAAATTCAAAGCACCGCTATACCATTGAGGAAAATTCAAAGTCCGCAGTGGGGCGGTAAAATAATAAAGGCCATGAGGAAATAAAGTGTAAAGAACACTGTTGATGGTTAAAATGACACAAACAACATTAAAACATAATATTTCTACTCTATTTCTCTTGAAAAAGAAAGACAACATGTAGTAGCCTAACTCCCAAGGTCCTGGTAGTTGGTTCTCAACTATCTGATGTCACTCAATTGGTTCATGCAACTATAATATTCAAGGGGCCTATTCTGGTAACAAAATATTCAAGCTATGAATCTCTTTATCAAAATAGTTCCTATAAATCAATGGGTTTTAAATAAAAGAAAAAGATAGAACAAAGGGGTAAACCAGTAAGTATGAATCAAATTTATCTAGTATCTGAACATATACCTTCAACAATGAATGTTTCCTAACAGATCATAAAACCATAAGATGATACAATCTATAGCATAATCTATACCACTGCATACATTTTAGGTGCTTAATTAACTTCACAATTACTCTTCACAAATATCCCAAGGGTTTCAAAACAACACACATTCATTCATCATCAAAATTATAGATCAACAAATTTTTTAATAACTTCAACTCAATGACAATCTAATAAGATGATCCTTAAATCTGATTCCTTCAAATCACTTTCATCATTCAAGAAACTCTTATGTTCAGCACAATCACTCCATACAGATAGATCATAGCTTATTAACCTTATCAAACAAAACAATTCAATGCCAAAAACTCCATATTGTGTTAACCTATACATTCTATTAACTGTAAAAGATCAAGTACAATGTATCTCTGCAAAAACTCTACAAAACTCTATCTCCTAGCATTAGGTAAGCCAATCTAGTTCTCAACTAGCCAACCTTTCCAATATGATACCCATCTGGTATTTATAGATATACAAAAAGTTCGAACCTCACTTCTATTTTAGGTATTCCACCTTTTTAGGAACTAAACTTTCTTGGAAACTCAGATCAATTTGATCTTGAGTCTTTACATTTAGAACTTTTAGTTTGATCTAAAAATAGAAGATAGAAGAGAAAAGAAAGTCATGCACTCAAAAGGCTATTAGTGTTGTATGCATGCAACATGCAAAGAAGGAGAACATCATGCATGTAAGGATTCATGCATGCGAAGCTGGATCTGCTAGGAACTCATCGTAACTAGTGAACACTTGCTGTAGAGTATCCATCTTTGGCCCATCAATCCAGTCATCTTCAAATTTAATCCGATCTAGCTCAGCTGCAGCAAACTCCTTCATACTTTTCACCTTTACCAATTCTCTCCTTGTAGCTTTTATCTCCTCTTTGACCTCTACAAGATGATCTAACATCAACTCTCCACCATCATCTCCCTTTTGCATAAGTCCTTGGAATCTTTCATCCCACTTTTCCTTTATTTGATTAAAAGGCATGCCCTCTTTTGTAAATGCATTTATATCTACAATAATGGCAATAGCTGCTTCTAATTCTTCCAATTGCTCAATTAAATTATTTACAACTTCCTGAATCTCATCCTTATGATTGCTCAAAAAGCCAGTCTTAAACTTGAGTATGCGAGAATTCTTCTCTACAAATTCTTTTTTATCATCTTCAAGTATAGACTATTCCAGAAGAGTTGTTAGAGGCAATGTATTTATCTTTTCTAACTTTTCACCATACTCCTTATACTCTTCTTCTTGTTTTTCTGATGCCTCAATATATTGATACATCTCTTTAATCAACCCTTCAGTATCCTTGTAAGCTTCAAATCCTTTCACTAAAATCTCTCCTACCTCTTGGTTCAATTTATCTATCCATTTGTCTACCATCTCCACCTTTCCTCTAACCTACACCAAATCATCAACCTCCTTTTTGCTTAACAAAACAAGAGTCTCAATAGTTGCAACTTGTTGTGACCTTGGAGAGGAGACACTGTTCAAGAATGAATGTAACTAATCCAATTGAGCCTTAAGCTCATCTTTCTTTTCTTTGTCCTTCATCATTCTTGATTTAGTTGTTGAAGCCACCACATCAATTAGATTCATTTGTTGATTCCTAGTGGGTCTTCCCAAATTAACCATACTCAATTTGTAGTTCGTTAGTTGCATATCCCCTATCTCCTTTTTTGTCATAGGCATGGCACATTCAGCAACTATCTCCCCTTTATCTATGAGTCTAGTAGAATGTAAGATTTTAGCCTTCCTCTTAGGCCTTTCTTGTTCAATTCCCTTCATCATGTCCTCCCAATTAAGATGCTGAGGAGGTGTTCTGGATCTCTTCTGCAGGTCTAACTTCAACCATATAGGAGCATTGGGAGTAGTCATCATCATGGAAGAGGAAGCGGCAATTGTAGAGGGTGGCTGAACATTTACCTCAGGTTGAGAATCAACCTTTGCTTTCTCTTGTTGCTCTTGCAGCACATGCATCTGCACTAACTTCTTAGCCTCTTCTCTATCTCTTTGTTCTTGCATTTTCTTGTCTTCTTCTTCTTTTCTCAATCTCTCTTCTTCTAATTGATCCTTCTCCATTTTTTCCTTCTCTAACCTTTCCTTTTCTAATTTCTCTTTTTCTAAGGCCTCTCTTTCTAGCTTTTCCCTTTCTAACCGTTCTGTCTCCAAAGCTTTAAGTTTTTCAGCTTCTACTTCTTCTTCCTGTTGCTTCCTAATTAGCTCTTCGGCCTCTTTTTCTTTCCTTACTCTTTTCTGATTCTTTCTCTTCTATCCTTTCTATTTCTAAGGCCTTGAGCTTCTCTACCTTTTCCCTTTCTTCTTCAGCTTGTGTTTCTTTATTAGCTCTTCAGCATCTCTTTCCTTTCTTAGAGCTTTAGCTTCTTTCTCTTTCGGTTGAGCTTCCTCTACAAGTTTTAGTTTAGCAACCAGGATTTCCTTTTCCCTTTGGTTTCTTGCTTTCTCCTCCTCAAGATCATGGATCTTCTGTATCAACTCTAACTTGTCATTTTCTGCTTTGACCTTGAGCTCATGCTCTCGTTGCCTCATTTTCTCCTCTACTTCATCAGTTGTTGCCCTTGTTTCAATTTGTTTTTCCTTTAATTGTTGTTGTTGAAGTAGAGCATCATCTTGCACCTTAGCATCCATTTCCTTTTGGTTCTCCACTGCAACCCTTGCATCAGAATCTCTTGTAGCATCTTCAAATAGTTTCCATTGCTCTTCTTGTGTTAGAATCTTCTCAATAGTATGCCCTAGAGGCATGTTTTCTTGCAAATCCTATTCTGACAGAGTCTCATCTGAATCTGTCTCAACTTCTACAAATTCTTCCTCCACTTCTTTTCCTTTAGCAGCTTCAACCATGGCATGATGTGCTCCTTCTTGAACCTCTTTACTTTTCTTTCTTGTGAGTGGGACTTGTATGGATGACTCACCCAATGTGGGCATAGAAATAGCAGATCCTATTGGAACATCTCCCTCTGGTGCCTCTTCTTCTTCATCGACCACCTCAAGTTCTATTTCTTCAACATCTGGGGGAAATAATTCTAATGGTTCCTTGGAAGGTGTCTTTCTTTTAATTCTCTTGTATCCTTTACCCTTCTTAAGGACTGGTCCTTGAGGAGCTTGAACTTTCATCATCAACCATTGCACACTTCTATCCAAAACTACTCTTCCAATTTTCTTAATATCAATTGTTTCTTCCTCATTCCAGTCTATTAGATCTAAGCTTTTGGTGCCAATGTTCAAGGCTTCATATGAGGGATCCAATACAATTCCATCATCCACTAACGTGTCAGGAATATTTTCTTTAACACCCAACTCTACCATAAGTGCAACCGATAATCTTTCATAGTTCTTCTTCCTTAAGTCATATTCATCCTACCGATCACACCAAAAGTCCTCTAACAAATTAAAGTGTCTAGTGAACACTGAAGGTAATAAGGCATACATTTTCTTCCTTGGATCAAAATACTTACGAGTTGTATACAATCCCAATTTCAATTTTATCAACTCATTACAAACTACCTTTTCTCCCTTCAAGTGTTGGCATCCATATTAACCCAATTTCATGGGAAATTTATGACATCCAGTCTTGTGCTTGATCCCAAACCTAGCATTAACTCCAATGGCTTGATACACAAATTCCATTAGCACCATCCTATTACTGCAACATCTTGGAAGTAAATGTGGATGGCCTATAAAACCAAATAACCTGAAGTATGTAAATTTGGGGTATTGGATGTACCAGCTTCCCCATTCAACAATAAAAGCCATAGCTTCTTGACTTAACCTGTATCCTGCATCTCCACTCAATAGATTGATGACCACATATAAAAATGCATCATTGACTCTTCTGAAATGAGTCTCAGCAACTTGAAGAGATAACTGATCATAATGTTCCCACACCTTCTTCTGCCCATCCAAGGCTCCTATTATACCTACTCTGTTTAATCCTGGGAAAATCCCCAATCTTGTTGCAGCATAAACCACATAAGAAGTCACGAAGAAAAATTTAGTCTATCTAACCCTTGTGAGTTGATCATGTATGGCATCAGAAACAATCATTGACCAATCAAACTGGTAATCACCCTAAAAGATTACTTGAATGAAATGAAACATCCATTCCTTGAAGTGGAAGGTATCCCTCTTCCCAAACACTCTGGACAACATTAATATCAAGTCAGATACCTCCTTCTTGAAATCTGCCCTCTTTGACTGGTCTGCAAGTTTGCTTAAAAATTTATTCTCTATGCTTAACCATTTTTTGTTTAAGTGAGACTTATTGGAGTCATTATGCTTGCTATATTTCTCCAATGCCTCTGCTTTAGTTAGCTGCACCAAGTTCTTGGGATCAGGAACATTAAATATACTTTAGAACATTTGCGGAGTAAGATCTATAATCACATTATTTTGTGAATCCATGCATAATCTTGTAGCGGGATTGTAAGTACCGGCTACTGTCAATATCAACTTCGGACACTAGACTGATAAAGGAAACACCGTAATATGTGCAAGACCGGAGTCAACAATCCTTTGTGTTCTCCCTATCAAGTTTGCTTGTTCTACAAAGGTCTCTTCATGTAATTCTTCAAAGCTATACTGGCCTAGATTAGTATACATGATATCTGACCAGTCTGATTCCACCTTGCTCACTCTCACCATCGGTTTCCTATGATCATACCTCAATGTATAAGGTAGCTGTTCTGGTTTCACCTTTATTTTTGGTGTTGTCTTTGATGTTCCAGCCAGTTGATTCCTTCGAGCAGCCTCTCCTAACATTCCTGACATCTCTCAATTATTTTGCAAGCAAACCTCTAATTAGATCTTTAGATATCATCATCAAACATGCTTTTAAAACATACCTATTACACATACATTAGATTCGGAACCAAAAAGAATTTCAAAAACAATCTCTTTTACAACACTGCTAGACTCGAAGCAAAAACCGATATAGAAACTTCACCTAATAACAAACGGGCTCGGAGTCGGAGTCGGGGAGATTATCGGAACTAGGATTGGAATGAAAAACGGATTTGGTTTTCTTTGAATTTTCATTTTTTTCATATTCTTTTTCCATTCCGCCTCCGCCTCCGATTAGGTTATCATTACTTTGAAGAAAGACTTTCCCATTATGTGCAGAGCTGGAAACAGGATAGAAATGGAATCGATACCTTTTGTAAAATGAATTCTAAAGCTCAAGATCGATTCCGATCCCACCTCCGCCTATGTTATCATACACTTCAAGGAGAAACCTTTTAAAACTCAGAGTCGGAAACGGGATAGAAATGGAATCGATGACTTTTGTAAAACAAAACTCTTAGGTCCATAATCTATTCTGATCCCGCCTCCGCCTATGTTAATCATGATGTCATCAAATACTTCATTCATTTTCAACACAACTTCATGATTTAAAATGTAGGTCGCTATAAAATGGAAAAGGAGCTTTAAAACTCTACACTCATATGACCATGGGGAATAATTGCATTTTAAGGCCATTATTTTTTTAATCATTTAAAGTGATTACAGAGACCAACGAAACCCTAATCTAACAAACCTGATAAAAACTAGGGCACGGGTTTAAACCCTGCCATTCTACTAGACAACGAAACCCTAATTGAACAATAAATCTAATCTACCCTAACTCACTGTAAAATCTCTAATCTACCTCACTGTAGATTTCTAAAACGCCATTAAAAACCCTTAATCCAATCTAATCTACTGCAAACCAAAAACAAACATGACACAATCACGATTAATATGTGAAAGTGATGGTGCCCTAAAATTAGAAAGAACTAAAAATAAAAACCAATAGAAACAAAGAAACAACCTGACCAACAATATAAAAGACCCATTCAAACCAACACACCAAGAATCACGAATGTTTAAAATGAAATGATAAAAACAACACGATTCAAAGCACAGGAAAACATATATACAAAACACACAACAATAAATGAAACAAAGAACAACAATAAGAAAACCTACCTCGAACACAACAATGCAGCTAACCTTCTAAATTGAACCGCTCGCAACAATCCTCTGCTCTTTCAATCTTTTCGCTCGAATGAACTCTGCTACTGCTCTTTCATGCTCTTAGATCTTTAACAATAACAATAATGATCGATTTAACCCTTAATAAAGGTAAATATGTGAATTTCTACGTACACCAGCAACCATCATTAATGCATTAAAGCATAGTAAATGCGGAGTTGGAACTGAAAGTGAACCAACACTTCACAACAGTGTGACTTCAATCAAAAAGTCAACAACAAAAAGTGGCAGGGGTGGAACTAAAATGGAAACAGAATCTCAAATTTATAAAATTTCCAAACCCCATTCCCATTCTGGTTCTAGGTCCGACAACTAAAAACAAAACAAAAGTAAATACAAAAAGCAAAGTAAAAGACCAACCTAATAAAACAAAACACAAAGACCGAGACTAAGCAAAAATAAAAATAGTGGAGGCGAGATCGGAATAAATTGTGATTTTGCAAATTTTGATAACAACCATCCTAATTCCCACTCCGGCTCCACTTTCGCTAAAGACCAAAACAAAGGCAAAGAAAATACTGTCGAGATAGAACCAAAAACAAGCCTCAAAAGAACTTGCAGAACCCGATTCTGTTCCGGTTCCGATTCCGACAAAGAAACCAAAAAAAAATAAAGTATTGGCAAAACTAGACTTCAAACTTTGTTTCAAAAACAACTAAGTACAAAAATAACAAAAGGGGACCCATTTTGACCAAGGAAAAAGATGGGGTGGTTATGCAAGGCATAACAAATAGTAAGGTTTAAAGTGAAATATTGAAGGCCGGTAAAGTATTAAAACAAAATCGAACGCATAACTATGTAAAAAATATTTAATTTTCGGATAAGGAAACACAATTAAATATTTTAATTGTTGTTAAGGAATTTAAATGGTTTTATCAGTCAATTGAAGAGTCATGACTTTTGAAATTTACTATATAAATATTTGCAAAAAACCAGTCATAGGGGTTCGGTGGGAGAGCAGTGAGAGACTTTTCTCATAAAAGAAACTTGGAATGAATTAATGTAAAAAACCTTTTGGAAACAGTGCAATGGAGATGATTTTCTTTGATCGAATTCCTTTATGATTATTTCGTTGTTGTGATATCATAACTAATATTTTTGCTTGGTTCTCTTCAATTTGGAATCTTTTGATCATTTGAGTGTAAATATCAAGTATGTTTTGATTCATCAAAGTATATTTCCTTACTTTGTGTGATTTTATTTACTAATATCAACAAGGCATAATTAAATCCCTTTGAGTAAGTCACTATATTTTTGAGATTTCCTTTGGATTGTTGAAGGAGAGCTAGGTAAGAAAAATAATTCAACACCATTTATGCCAGTCATAAATTCATGAAGTCACATGCTAGTCATTAGAGCTTCATCCCTTAGAGTATTTCACAATGTGAATTTTGTTAGAGAGGAAGATATGTATGTAATTAGTAATATTTTTTGACTCCATTGCCCAATAGATAGAAGGCATTGATCTGCCATATCCCAGAATATAGAATTCATTATAAAATATATTCAAAAACCTTTCATTCATGTAATAGGAGTAGTTGTAGTATCTTTTGGTCTATCCATTCCCAATTTCCATTGTAGGTAGACTATTTAGCAAGAAATCCAGTTCAAATCTGCATCATTCATATAGGTTCACCTACCTTGGTCTAGCAGAACCTAAAGAGAAGAAGGTTCAATTGCATCGATTGGCCTTGTACATTGGCCAAAAGCATTGTGAGAGCTTGGCAACCTCTCATGGTTCAAACCTACGTTTTTGAGACCCAACAGGGTAATCATAGTAATGATAATGAGGTGGGAAGCTATAAGGTGTCATCTATAGAAGTTGAGGAAATACAACTTCATAGTAGCCCAGTGACCTCTACAAGCGAAGAATACCTGTTACAAGGAGAAGCAAAGAGAAGCAACAAAGAGAACAATGAAATATGCTCAAAGATGTGGAGCTATGTATTCACAAATGTGTGAAAATAATAATGATACAAAAGAAAAGTTTCAACCACATATAGGTCAAAGAAACCCTAAAAAGGAAAAATCTAGGCTTGCACATTAATAATTAATAAAATAATTAATTATTATGCACCTAAAGTTGGCTTAAGTGTAAAAAAGATAAGAGGGAACTTTAATTAATCAAACAAATATTGTTTAATTAATCAAGTAAATAACCAATTACTCTAACACCCCCCCTTAAGCTAGAATTAGGGAGAAGCTAAAACCTAGAAGAAGCTACTGAAAGCAAAAACAATGGGTCCTGGCAACAAGGCCAGATCAGGTACCCAAGTACAAGGAAATCTCTATGAAATGGAGAAAAGGAGAAAACCCAGTGGGAAAAAACTCCTCTCCAAAAAGAGATAGAAGAACATGCTAAAAGAAACATGAAGGAAGGCCTCATAAAGACCCCTCAAGGACAACTTCCTTCACCCCAAGCATAGAGCGCAATCGAAGATAGCACAGTGATGCAAAAAGCTTTGTGAATATGCCAGCAACCTGCTCGGCAGTGGGAATATACTCCAAGATGAGAGAACCATCCTGAATCAACTATCTGATGAAATGCATATGAAGCTCAATGCGCTTCATCTGCTGATGCTCCATTGGGTTGCGAGAAATGTGTATAGCACTCTGATTGTCACACCAAAGAATAGTGGGACTATTAGGAGGAAAACCAAACTCAGTCATCAATTGTCAAAGCCATAAAATCTCCTGACTAGTGAGCATAGCAGCTCGGTACTCAGCCTCTGTAGATGATAATGCATGAGTAGTCTACTTCTTGCAAGACCATGTGATAGGAATAGAGCCAAGATAGAAAGCAAAGCCAGAAGTAGACTTTTGATCATTGACATCACCAGCGCAATCTGAGTCAGTGTAGCCAACAATATGAAGATCCCCAGATGTGTAGTGAATGCCATAAGAACTGGTGCCTTGAATGTACCTCAAAATACATTTGGTAGCTTGCCAATGAGTCTCATGAGGATCATGGGAGAATTGAGATACAAGGCCAACCGCAAAGGAAAGATCAGGATGAGTGTGAGTCAGGTACAACAAACCGCCAACCAACTGCTTGTAAAGTGTAGAATCTACTGAAGGAATGTGGCCAAGAGTAGTCAAAACAACCCCTAACTGAAAAGGTGTGGGGGTAGGCTTGCAATCAAGCATTCCAAAGCATTGAAGCATATCAAGAGCATACTTCTGCTAGTAAATGGAGATCCCATCAGAAGACTGAACCACCTAAAGACCAAGAAAATAGTCCAAAAGATTGAGATCTGTCATCTCAAATTGCTCCATCAAAGTGTGTTGAGCATGCTAAATCATAGAGGATGAGCTACCTATGATGAGATCATCAACATATAGCACAAGAATCAGGATCTTACCCTCAAGATTCTGAATATAGATGGTGTGATCAGAATGACAGTGTGTGAAACTAGTGGAGAGCAAAAAAAAGTCCATCTTCTCATACCAAGCTCGAGGGGCCTGTTTGAGACCATATAATGAACACTAAAGTCTGCAAACCAAAGAAGCATCTTGCACAAATCCCTAAGGCTGCTCCATATAGATCTCCTCCTATAGGTCACCATGCAAGAAATCACTCTTCACATCCATCTGAAAAATGGGCCATCCCCTAGAAGCTACAAGTGATAGTACAAAGTGAATAGAATTCATCTTGGAAATAGGGGAAAATGTCTCAAAGTAATAAATACCCTCAACCTAGGAGAAACCCTTCACAACAAGATGTGCTCTGTACTTATCAATAAAACCATTAGCAACATAATTGGTGTGATACAACCATCTACACCGAACCATCTTTCTTCCCTTAGGAAGAGGATAGAGATCCCAAGTAATGTTCCTCATCAAAGAAGAACACTCCTCCTCCATAGCACTATCCCACTCAGGGTGACCTGTCACCTCTGAAAACTTCTAAGGATCCTCTGAAAGAGCATGACTCAAAAGACTAGAACCCAAAATATGAAAACTAGTGCAACGAGTGTCTGAAGGATCACCTGCCATAGATCCTACTACCTCAATAGTAAAGCGATCCCATTTGGGCATCTAAGGTGGAGCAAGTGGAGGTGGAGATGGGGGATCATCAATATCCCAATTAGAATCATCCTCAAAATAATCCTAAAGAGTTGTAGTGGGTGGAGTAGGTAGTGAAGTAGACACTAGAGACAAGGTATCAACTGTAGGAAGGCGGTCGTCAAACTGGACATCCCATCAAAATAGGACCTCTCTAGAATTAGGATCAAACAACCTATATGCCTTAACATCCTCACAGTAGCTGACAAAAATGAGGGGTCGACTCGTCCACTCCATGGCTCTCCTCTAAGCATCAGGAATAAATGCCCATGCCTAACTACCAAATACTCAGAATGATGAAACATTAGGCTTGTCAGGAGACCAAGCCTCCTTAGGAGTCATATATCGAATCACCTTGTGAGGCATCTGATTCTAAATATAGTTGGCACAATTAATTACCTCAATCCAAAAAGATGAATCCATTGACCTGGACTGAATCATACAATTTGCCATCTCCCATAAAGTCCGATTATTTCTCTCAGCGACACCATTCTGCTAAGGGGTGTAGGGAATAGTAAATTGATGCTGCAAACCATGCTCACTGCAAAAATATTTGAAAGTCTGATTCACATACTCCCCCCCATTATTTGTACATATCCGCCGAATAGAAAGGTTGGACTGCTTCTTTACAAATGTCTTGAAGATTCAAAAGGAATCAAAGACATCAGACTTGTACTTAAGAAAGTACACCCATGTGCATCTCGACAAGTCATCAATGAATGTGAGTACATACTTGGCCCCAGAAAAAGGAGTGGGAAATGACATAAGGTCACTATGAATCAACTCCAAGGGTGCCAAAGCACGAGTGGTGCTTCCCTTCGGAAAGGGATCCCTGTGATGCTTTCCAAGCACACAACCATGACAAACACCATATATGCAGGAAATCTGTGGAAGACCAAGAAAAAGTGCCTGTGTACTCATCTGCTGAAGATATTTGTAATTGACATGGCCCAAATGCTCATGCCAAAGCTTACTCATTGAATCTGCATGTCCTATAAGAGATGAACCTATACCCTCAGAAGGCTCAAATCCATCAAATCTATAAAGATGAGATTCAATATCAACACTCCCAATAGCCACAACCAGATCAGAGTCATGGAAGTCCCGAATAACCACATCATGTGGTGAGAACTCAACTGTCTTACTAGAGCTAGAATGGAAAATCTGATAAATGGACAAGAGGTTCGTCGAGATGTCAGGAAAAACTAGAACATCCTATAGAGTGCCCCCATCCAAAGAGACAAAACCTGAACCCAAAATTGAAAGTTGTGAAGAGTCACCCACTGCAATCTATGAAGTACCATAAGAGGCAAGAGAAGTGACCAATTGCTGAGTGTGAGTCATATGGTGAGAAGCATCAGAATCTAAAATCCAAGTGGACCCATAGGTTGATGCTCAAGCAGTGAGAGCATGGTCTTTCCCTGTGGAAGGAGAAGACGACTGAGGTGAGGAGATGTTATGCTGCTGCATGGCTTCCTCTAAAGCCTCTAATCATTTCCAACACCTAGAAATTGGATGTCCTTCCTTGCCACAAAAGTTGTAAGTGTCTCCTGATTTCTGCTTAGTCTTGGAGGAAGACTCACTAGACTTCGAATATTTCCCATGTTTTGGATTAAGTGGTGGTTTAGAATCAGACTTAGGAGGAGGTTTGGAGGAATGCTCACTACCTGCAAAATCTCTCTTGGGCTTTGGTTTCTGCTTTTGTTTCTCCTTAAATGACTGAGCAACCAATGCTTTGTTCTTTGATCCTAAGAGAATATCCATCTAAGAAAGTGTGACTGCTCACGAGAAAAATGCTCACAAAACACATCAAAGGTAGGCATGGTAAAACTGGCACCCAGACCATCCATGGTGGAATAGAAGGAAGAAGCAAATATCTAAAATGGACCACAAAGCTTTGAAAGGATCAAGTAAATGTACTCTGTGTTTGACTTATTCTTGCCACAACCCTATAAAATAGTGTAGATAGTTTTGAACTTGTTCAAAAAATCCTCAATAGTGGGAAATGATTTAGGTAACAATGAAGTCAGCTCTGCCTCAATTTGTAATGCTCGAAACTCATTAATGGCCCCAAAAGGTGTCTCAAACTTCAACCACATGGCTCAAGGAGTGAGCAAAGCATCAAGGTGAAATAAAAGACTGTCTGAAACGTGCATGGATAGCAAACCCATAGCTTCATCCAACTTGTTCCTATGTTGCATAATCTCAAAAGGACATTGCAACTGAGGTTGAACCTCATCTAAACAAGACCACAACCCTCGTGACCTAAGTAGCCTCATCATGCGAGACTTCTAGGTGTGATATTTGTGTGATGTGAGTAACTCAACTGAAGAATCTACCATGAAACCCTGCACCTGTAGCTGCTTGTGTTTTTTATTATTATGTGATCTTTCAAAATGGATAGAAGATGCAGAAGGGTTTGATTTTTTTTGAGATTTTTGGTGTTCTGGTTTCTTGATATAAATGACAGAAAGCAAGAAAAAAACACCCCCCATAAGAGATAAACCCAAACCCTAGTACAAACTGAGAAAGAGGAAGCAATGCATAAGCAAAAAATACTTCAAAAACAAATTCTCATGTACCTAGTGAAAATTTTGATAAAAAGATCACATATCTAAATAGAGCATTCTAAGAGCTTTCCAATGCCTATTTGTTTTTTGAAAAACGGAGTCCCTTTGCACCTTCTATGGCCCCAGAAGTGAAGAAAAAGGACCCCACTTTGACTGGAAAAATAATAATCAGATTGGTAAAATTTTGGAAAAAATCCTACATCATCAGATTGGTGCCAAAATCAACTTTCCAACACCTACTTGCATTCGAAAATCCGAGCTAAAATGCCTGAGATATGCCTGTTTGAATGAGAGGTACATAAAAGGGTGTTGGAGAAAACAAATAGCCCTTATGGGTTCAAATCCAGTGGCCCTTGATCATATGGATGGACCAGGGGGCTAGCACATAGGTCATGGCACATGAGTGGCATGTGGGTGGCGCGCAGGCGGCGTGTGAGTGGCACACGAGTGGGGCACGAGCCGGTGGCACGACGATTGTTGTGGGGCCGCAATCGGTTGTTGCCGCCGGTGGCGGTGGCTAAGTGGTGGCCATCGGGTGGCTCGCTAGTGATATGGTTGGTGTGTGTGGGCAACGCACAAAAAAAATAAAAAAACCTTAGTTTTTTTATTTTTATTTTTATTTTTTTGTGATTTTTTTTTGCCGTGAACGTCGTGCCCTGGGGCCGTACGGCCTTAGGGCAAATTTTTTTTGCCTCCCTAATCGACTGTAACCAAAATAGATGAATGAACAATCAATTTAGGGGTTTTTGGATGCTGCAAATCCAACTGTGAGGTCCGTTTGGACTCAAAGTGAACCCAAAAAATGTAGCATGCCGGATCCACCAAAAAAAAACTGAAACCCCAAACCTGCTTCCAATGCAAAAAATTCTCAAAACAAGAACAAGTAGCTGCAGATCTGAAGCTCTGATACCATGTAGAAGTTGAGGAAATACAACTTCATAGTAGCCCAGTGACCTCTACAAGAAAAGAGAAGCAACAAAGAGAACAATGAAATATGCTCAAAGATGTGGAGCTCTGTATTCACAAATGTGTGAAAAGAATAATGATACAAAAGAAAAGTTTCAACCACATATAGGTCAAAGAAACCCTAAAAAGGAAAACCCTAGGCTTGCACATTAATAATTAATAAAATAATTAATTATTATGCACCTAAAGTTAGCTTAAGTGTAAAAGAGATAAGAGGGAACTTTAATTAATTAAACAAATATTGTTTAATTAATCAAGTAAATAACCAATTACTCTAACATCATCCTCTCTTGTTCAAATGGAGGATGAGAATACTAGTTGGTTGAAGGGCTCCCCTAAGCTTTTAAATTCAAAAGAAACCTTATCCTCCCACCAACTGATGGCCTCCTTGAGGTCCCCAACCAATCTTCTAGCTCTCCTTGTGAGATTGAAATTGAGATTGGTAAGGATGGTGTGGCCACAAGTAAAATTTCTATCTTGGAAATTGAAAATTAACTGAAGAATGTAGATTAAAAAACTCTTAAAGAAAATAAAAATACAATTCAAAAGCTCCAAAGTAAAGAACCTTGATAGCTTAGAACCGACCGTGAACATAATATGCCAAATTAATTAGAATATCACCTATGGGAAACTTGACCATGTGCCTAAGGCCCAAAATAGCCCAAGAAGACCTAGGAAATATGGGAAATATTTGTTTATTATTGGAGAGGGAGTTCCATCTATTAAAAATAAAAGAAAGAAAACAAGCATAATAATTCAGATGCCTAACTCCAAGAGAATGGAAATTGAGGAAAAACTACCAAAGTGCTTTGGAAAAGAGTGAACTAGAAGAAGCCCCTACAAATGTTGAAAATGAGTCTTAATCTCATTTCATGGAATGTCTAGGGTCTTGAATCCCTAGAAAAAAAATATAGTAAGAAGGTTTCTAAGCCTCGAAAAGTGAAAAGACATTGTTCTACTTCAAGAAACCAAAGCCACTAGTTTCACTTTGGAAACCAGTTTAAAATTTATTTGGCATAGCTCTGCATATTACACAACTCTACATGAGAGGGGGAGGGGGTGCTGCCATTTAATCTCAAAAAAATGGTCTCAATGTGTAACCAATCAAGGAAACTCGCCTTGTAATAGAGGAGTGTGGATCATCCTAGAAAAAGGTTCAGATAAAGTTGGAATGTGTTCTATCTATGTCCTCAATGATCATACAGAACAAATTAAACTTTGGTAGTGGCTTTATTGTGTACCTAACATCCCCTGGATCATGGGTGGTGATTTCAATATGGTTGAGCAACTTGAAGATAAATGGGGTGGTCCTGGGATGGAAAGGTAGTGAGAATTTTTATTGGCAGAGGATGAAGGAAAAATTGGGAATTGTAGACCCCATGGAAGGGGACAAAAAGATTTGCAAAGGGATCTGGTTCACTTGGTGTAATGCCCAAAAAGGGAACAAAAGGATCTATTGTAGGCTAGACAAATTTTATGCCAACAAGGACTGATCAACTTTATTCTAAATAATGGTAGTATTAAAGTAAATGTATATCCATACACTCTCTCTAAACATCATCCTATAAGGGAAAATCTAGTCATCAATAAAAGTAGGCCCAAGGAAAACCAAAAGAGGGATTGCTTCATACCAAATACCTGGATTTTAAAAGATGACAACTGCAGAGATGTCATTATCTCTTAAGGAAAATAATTAGTAGTTGTTAAAGGATATGACATCAATTGAAAGGTGGGAATTTTTTTCTCTAATTTGGAGGAAACTCTTCCAAACTACAAGGAAGAAAAATACAATGGATAATAGGAGAGAAGAGAAAGAGCTCCATGAAAAATTATTTATTCTAGAGTCAAAGATCCAATTGGACCCTAAGATTAAAGGCTATGTTAAGATATTGTACTCACTAAGGACATATTGAGTAAGATCTAGGTCCATAAGACTCAAGGGGAAAGAGTAAGGGCCAAGATGAATTATCGAAACTGTGGCGATAAGGAATCTAAATTCTTCTTCAAAATCATAAAAGAAAAAGGCTTCAAAGAACAAATAGACCAATTGTGCAATGATGAAAAGGTTTTTACCTCTTAGAAGAAAATCCTAAAGTAATTCCAAAATTAATTTCAAAATATTTTTACCTCAGAGGATAGGGGAGAAGGTAGCCAAGAAGCTATAGAATTTGTTAAAAACCTCATTCCTAGGAAAAATTCTACTAAAGATTCTTCCAAGCTTGTGGCAAAGATAACTAGTAATGAAATTAGAAATGTTATCAATACTAGAAATAATGACAAATCCCCAAGATGGGATGGATTTCTCGTGGATTTTTATAAAATCTTCTCATAATATATTTTTGATGATCTACTATAGGTATAAGAAGAAGCTTTGGAAAAAGGTTAACTGGGGAGAGGAATTAATAAAGGGGTTATTAAACTATTACCAAAAGGAGGTGATAAAACACTAATAAGGAACTAGAGACCAATTACATTGTTAAATGTGTGTTATAGAGTTTTGGCTAAAGTAATTTCCATCAAGTTAGTCAATGTTCTACCCAAGTTTATCAATAGTACCCAAATCGGATTCATAAAAGAAAGATACATCTTGGAAAATATGATTACAAGTTGGGAGGCTATGGAGTGGGGAAGGTACTCTAAACAAGATATATCTATGCTCCTGCTTGATTTTGAAAAAGCCTATGATAGAGTCAAATGGGGTTTTCTAAGGAAAACCATTGAATCCTTTGGGTTCCCTAAATTCTTCTACAAAATAGTGGATACATTGCTAAAAGATGTAGTAGCTTAGGTTGATGTGAATGACTCACTTTCAAAGGAATTTAACTTGTAAATATCTATCAAAAAAGGTTTCCCTTTAGCACCTACCTTGTTTTTCATTGAATTAAATGCCTTGCATTACTTTCTAAGGGAGAAATCCACATCTCCTATAACTAGAGGTATAGAACTCCCAGATCGCCATGATGTAATAAATATTTCGTTTTCAGATGACACTACAATTTTTTTATTCTAGAAGAAAATAATATGGATTCAATGTTGCACAAACTTAACTTATGTTTTAAGGCATCTGGGGAAAAAATTGCAATGGATAAATCCATCCTATTAGGATGGAAAGAATCCCCCTAATTGGGTCAAAAATTATGAATTCTAGTGGCGAGGTCCCTCTAAACAAGTTAGGTACCTGGGGATACCTTTTGTTGTCAATCTGAATCTCAAGGAAATGTGGTTGTGGATCAAATAAAAAATTGAAGGGAAAATTTGACAAATGGAATAGGCAATAATTATCTCTATTTGGGAGGATCCAAGTCTATCAAAAGATCCTTTTATCCTACAACATTTAATTTTCTTTTGTTTGGTTCTTCAACAATTATTCAATTAATGATATTCAAAAAAATATCAAGAAATTCTTATAATTAGGTGGGAAAGGTAAAAATAAAAAGTACATTGTTAAATGAGAATGGTGTTGCCCTAACAAAGCTCAGGGTAGGTTTGGTCTAAAAGATATAAGCTTCCATGGAATTGCCTTGGTAGCATAGTGGATTATTAAAGCACTAGTTGGCAATGAACCTTGGAAGGTTCTTGTCAGAAACAACATATGGCTAGCCACTCCCAAACAAGCTAAGGCATGGAAACAGTTTCCCATATGTGATATTCTCATTAATAGGAATCCTATGTTTCCAGTTGATTCCTTAGTCTTCAAGAGCTTATGGAAGGCTTCAAAATTAATTAAGCATAATGTGGAATTGAATCTGTGCAAAGTTAATATAAATAATAATAAGTTTTAAGCTCTTTTTGGTGGAATTTGGAGCAAAACTCCAAGCCACTTTCCTTGTTGCAAGGATGCTCAGAAAATAAGTGGTCCCAAAAAGGTATCGTTACCTTTAAGGACCTCTTAGTTAATGGACAGATCAAAAATTGGGATATTTTGGTTGTTGAATTTAATCTCCTTGATTCTAACCATAGAACATTCACCACCCTATTAGAAGCCTATAAGAATGAAGTCTTTCCCATGGATACTAGTGATAACCTTGATCTTTCTTGTGATCTTAGGTGGAAGGATGAAACTACCCTCTTGGAAATCAAAGAAAAAATAATTTATAACTTTAACTAAAGATTAGATTCTATTACTGATTATCTTAAAAATTGTTAGAGTTTATCAATGTTTGATAAAAGTTAGCTTAATGTTTTCAATTCTATATGGCACAATTTAAAAGAGCCTAAAAGGCCTATTTCAAGTGGCTTGTTATTCTTCAAAAGGTTCCTTATAAAAATAATCATAATGAGGTGGATGTATATAATATTTGTAGAACTCCTGAGACTATTAAACATATTTTCTTTGATTGTTTGTATGCAAAATAAATCTAGAAAATCTTCTGCAATGAATTGTTGATTCGAGATAATAGTGACAAAATCATTGGGAAAGATTTCATGTTTGATGATAAGGAAATTAAAAATGTTTATAAGTTTTTTTTGGATTGTTTAACTAATGAAATTATTTAGAACATCTAGAATGCAAGGAATGAGGATAAGTTAAAGGGTTCCAAGAGGGCACTTACTAAGTTTTCTAAAATCTCACCTTCGTTAACATTGTTTTGCAGGTCATTGTGACAATAGAAATATCTATGGAAAAATTGATGATGTTGATTGTAGATGTAGTAATGGTCAAAAAGGAAGAGGTGAAATATGGACATACCTATCATCACAACCATGATGATTATGAGATTTTCCTAAGGCTCTAGGGGATTTTCAAAGAGATTACAATGAAGTCGCAACTAGAAGGGTAGTTAAACCAAGAGTAAATGCACCAAGGGCATTCCAAAATGTTAGAATCCAAGTGGAAGGTGGTAATAACCTATACATGGAGGAAGTTATCTCTATTGCTCAGCCCTGCATTAGGAATGTTGGTGGAGATGAAATGGAAGAAAGAAACCAGAGTCACATTGACTAGATGTAACTAGTTAACACAATATTTATGTATTATCACTTACTAAAAATGTTTTGATACTTATCATATGATTTTTCAATACTCAATTATGCTAGAAAATATTTTGTAACTGCCACCTCTTTTGATACTCTCTGATATGGCCTCTATATGGATTTTTGTATTTATGATAATGATCTAAAAAGTGTGCTAGAAAGACTATGTAAAGTTGTTGATAGACTATATCAAATACAAAAAAGGAGGAGAAATGATGAAAAATGATGAATCAATCAAAAAATTAAAGTTATTTAATTAATAGAGGAAAATAGTGAATTTAATCAAATAATTGAAAATTATTTAATTAAAATTGAGGAATCAGGAGATAATGAGGAAAATGATGTTAATTAGGTGAATGTGAATGTGTGATGTGACTAGACAATTTTAAGTGTCTACATATCCATATATACTTCTATGTATCTCCACTCCCCATCCCTCCATCCATATCTCTCTTTAGGTAGGAAGAGGTAAGTAGAGAGAAGTAGTGAGAGAAAGATAGGGAGAGGTATGGAAGGAGGAAGAGGTAGAGGGAGAGGGAGAGGAGAGATAGAGAGTAGATAGGGAAGGAGAGAGGGAGGTAGAGAGAGAGGGGGAAGGAGAGGTAGGTAGAGAGAGGATGGAGGGAGGGAGAGAGAGGTGAGATAGAGAAAAAGAGAGAGGAAATGGGAGAGAGGTAAGGAGGGAGAGAGGTGAGATAGATAAAAGTGGAGAGGGAAGGAAAGAGAGAGAGAGAGAGAGAGAGAGAGAGAGAGAGAGAGAGAGAGAGAGAGAGAGAGAGAGAGAGAGAGAGAGAGAGGGGATATATATATATATAGAGAGAGAGAGAGGTGATATAGAGATAATTAGAAGGGAAGGAGGAAGGTGGAGAGATTTAGAGAGAGGGAGGGAGAGATGAGGTGATATAAAGATAAGTATAGAGGGAAGGATTAAGGTGGAAGGTGGAGATATTGAGAGAGAGAGAGGGAGAGGGAGAGAGAGTGGGATAGGTGAGATAGAGAGGGAGAGAGAGATAGATATAGGGGGGAAGGAAGAAGGTGGAGATATTAAGAGAGGGAGAGGGAGAGAGAGAGGAAAGGAGGGAGGGAGAGGTAGGAAGTGAGAGAGAGGTAGAGAGGAATAGGTAAGATACAGATAAGTAAAGAGGGGAGGAGGGATATATATATAGAGGGAGAGAGAGGGGGGAGGGGGAGAGAAAGGAGGAAGGGAGAATTAGGGAGGGAGAGTTAGGTGATATAGATAAGAAGTAGAGAGGGAAGGAGGGAGAGGGAGAGAGAGAGGATATATAAATGATTAGAGAGGGAAGGAGAGAGAGTAGAGAGGGTACGAGGGAGGGAGGGAGATGCAAAGAAAGAAGGATGGAGAGGTAGAGAGGTAGTTCTTTATCTCAAGAGAGAGAGAGTAAAATAGAGAGATAGGTATATAAAGGGATGGATATAATGAGAGAGAGAGGAATAGAGCATAAGGGATATACAAAGAGTGAGATAGGGAGAGAAAGATGATATAGCTTGTTGATTACTAAAATTTGACTTACTAATTATTGAATTTTAACTAAGTCTAAAAAATTATAAGATATATACAATTATGAAACCATTCTCAAGCATGGGTATGTGCAAGATCATGGGGGTCCAAACTAGGCCCCTAAGTGGCAACAAAAACTCAGAAAAATAGAGTTAGGCAACTTGACATACAAATTTGAATAGGTTATTAACATAATTTGAAAACTATGTAAGAACAAAAGTTGTAACAAATTTAATGTAGTCTCTAGGCTACTAGTCCTCTTTTGAAAAAGGTAATCTGTTTTGTGAAAATTTGAAATTTCAATGCAGTGGTACTAAATTTTTAGGAAAAATATAAGAAGTAGGTGTATGTCTGACCACCCTAAGTACAAGAAAAAAAGTAATATTTTTTTTCTGAAACTTTCAATATATGTAGAGGGCACATGCCCAAATGCACTGGATTTTTTTTTTTATAAAATTTGTATGTAAATAATTAGTTATGATATTTTTATTAGAACATTTCAGAATTATTAAAATGTGTTTTTTTTACCACCATAACTTGGTCAAAAATTTATGAAATTCAATTTATTTTTATCCTATAGTATGTGAAGCATAGAATGTGACACATCTTTTAGGTTCAAAAAATTTGAAGTAGTCTAAAAGTTATAGAAGTTTTTCAATCAGTCTATTAATCAGTACTTTAGACATAATGTATGTAGAAAATCAATAATAATTATTTATTAAATTTAAAATAAGGCATATCTTATATTGGTGGAAAGTTGACAATTTTTCTATAAATCCTTTTCGTTTCATGAAATTCGGATTAAAAAAAGTTGTCAGCCACAAGGGTGAACTTCATAAAACTAAGAAAATTTTGTAAACACATCTTTTGGGTTGACTTTCTAGGTTAGGCAATCCCGAATCGAATCCTGAGCCAAATCCCAAGCCTACTGATTTTTTTAGAAAAAATGAATATCCATTCAGAACATATATTCATTAATAAATGGATATCCGTTTAGAAATAAATATCTATTTAGAAATGTATATTCGATACCTGTATTATTTAAAATACATCATATTTAATATTTTAATATATACTAATATATTATATATTATGTATTGTATAATATGTATTATATCATATATAATATATAATATTATATATTATTATATTATATACTATATAGTATATATATTGAATATTATATATTATAAATTATATAATATATTTAATACATAGTATATATTATATATTTCTTGATATGTGGCCAATTCACAAGAGAGAGAGAGGGAGAGAGAGGGAGAGAGAGAAAGACCTGACAGGAAGTGAGAGACTTGAGAGGGATGGGGAGAGAGAGTTGAGAGGGAGAGAGAGAGACCTGAGAGGGGGAGAGAGAGAGAGAGAGAGAGAGAGGAGAGAGAGAGAGAGAGAGAGAGAGAGAGAGAGAGAGAGAGACTTGAGAGGGAGATAGATAGAGGGAGTGGGAGAGACCTAAGAGAGAAAGATAGAGGGAGGGAGAGACAAAAAATAGAGAAATATCTGAGAGGGAGGTAGAGAGATACTTGAGAGAGAGAGAAATCTGTAAGGTAGAGAGAGTGGGAGAGACTTGAGAGGGAGAGAGGGAGAGAGGGAGAGAGGGAGAGAGAGTGGGAGAGAGAATTGAGATAGAGAGAGGGTGGGAGGGAGGGAGAGAGGGAGAGTGGGAAGGAAAGACCTAAGAGTGGAGGAGAGAGGAGAAAGAGAGAGAGAGAGACGCAGAGAGAGAGAGGGAGGAGAGAGAGAGAGTTGAGAGTTGAGAGGGAGAGAGAGAGTGGAGGAGAGAGAGAGAGAGATGGAGTGGGAGAGACTTGAGAGAGAAAGATAGAGGGAGGGAGAGACCTAAGAGAGAGAGAGAGGGAGTGGGAGGGACCTGAGAGTGAGAGGGATAGAGAGAAAGAGAGAAAAAATTGAGAGGGAGGGAGGGAGACAGAGACTTGAGAGAGAGAGAGAGGGGGGAGAGAGAGACTTGGGAGGGAGAGAGGGAGAGAGGGGGAGAGAGTGGGAAAGAGACTTGAGAGAGAGAGAGACCCAAGAGAGAGAGGATGGGAGGGAGGGAGAGAGGGAGAGAGGGGAAGATAGAGTTATCTAGTTAGGGTGGGAGGGAGAGACCCGAGAGAGAGATAGGGACTGGGAAAGACCTGAGAGAGAGGGAGTGGGATGGACCTGAGAGAGAGATTTATTTGCACCTGAAGAGATCTCATCCATTCTTCTTATTTTAATGTGAGGTGAAGAATGTGATTATTGTACTAGCCTTGCTTATTTTAATGATGTGTAGAAGAGGGCCACCAAGGATGTTGGTAAGATTGTAGGCCTCAATTTCATGCAAACAGTTATCAAGCCAATGGTCATAGCTATAACTTATAGCTTCCATGATGTATTTACTATAGAAAGAATCATTCTCATCTTCGATTTGGTTGGAGGTACGTTCAATGTGTCATTTATTTCTATTCAGAAGGGTAATATTTATGTCAAGGCAGTTAGAGGGGATATACATTTTGGAGGTTAGGATTTTGATAACAAAATTCTTAATTACTATGTTTCAAAGTTCAATACAAAATACATGTTGGATATCAGTAGTGGTGCAAGAGCTAGAGAGGGAGAGAGTATAAGATGTATAATATATACTATAGATAATATATATTATATTATTTAGATACTATATAGTATAAGATATATATTATATAATATATCATAATATATAATATATAATGATATATTAATATATAATACATTTATTATATATTAATAATACATAATATTGGTTTTATGTGTTATTTGGTTTATAAAAATCGAACGCTAACAAATATTTTTTATTTACTATATAGGTTTTGAAGTCTCCCCTATGCATTTATATTGTTCAGCTGGTAAAACTCTAAACATAATGGATATCCATTATTTATTGTATAAGATTTTAAGCTTCCCCTATGCATACATATTAATATTAGTATAAATTATATACTATATAATATATACCTTAATAATATTAATATTAATATATATAATAATATTAATTTAATATATTAATATATAATTTAAAAGGGGGAGAGAGAGGGGGGGAGAGGGAGAAGGAGAGAGAGAGGGAGAGAGGGAGAGAGAGGAGAGAGAGAGGGGGGAGAGAGAAAGAGAGACCTGCGAGGGAGAGAGGGAAAGAGAGTGAGACGTGAGAGAGAGAGAAACTTGAGAAGGAGAGACTGAGAGGGAGGGAGAGAGAGAGAGACTTGAGAGGGGGAGAGAGAGAGAGAGACTGAGAGGGAGAGAGAAGAGACTAGAGAGGAGAGAGAGGGAGAGAGAGAGAGGGGAGTGGAGAGTGGAGAGAGAGAGAGACCAGAGGAGATAGGGATGGATGAGAGAGAGAGGGGAGAAAGTGAGTGGGGAGAGAGAGAGTGAGAGAGGAGAGGGAGGAGAGAGGGAGAGTGTGAGGGAGAGACCAGAGAGACGGATAGAGAGAGACTTGAGAGGGAGAGGGAGGGAGAGACTTGAGAGAGAGAGAGGGGAGAGAGAGTGGGAGGGGGGAGAGAGAGGAAGAGAGAGAGAGAGAGAGGGAGAGAGAGAGGGAGAGAGATAGAAAGACCTGAGAGGGAGTGAGAGGGGGAGACTTGAGAGAGTGAGAGGGGGGAGAGAGTGAGAGTGGGGGAGAGAGAGGGTGGTATTAATATATAATATAATTTACATACTATATAATATATTAATTTAATATATAATATTATAAATATATATAATAAATATATATATATATCATAATATATAATATAAAATATATCATAATATAATATATTAATAATATTATGCTAATAATAATTCTTAAAACTAAAGTAAATGGATATCCATTTATAATGGATATCTGTTTTATTTGCTATAGGTTAAAAAGATAGACACACAAGCAGCTACAGTTATATTGTGTGAAACATAATGGATATCTATTCAAAATGGATATCCATTTACTGAGTTATATAAAAAAACAAAAATGGGACCGTTTTGATCATTCCAATGGTCCCCACATTCCTTCTATCACTGAAATCTTGTGCTTTCTATCTGTATCAGACAAAATTTATCTTTTGGGAGATTCTCTTACACTTTATTTACAATTATAATCATTTGTGTGTGTGTCTTTTTTGTGCAATGGGGAGAAGTAGTCGTTGTAAGAGAAAAGGAAAGAGGAAACTAATAGTAGATCAAATTGAAGCATATAGAGCAAAAGATAAAGAAAGTCATAGGAAAAGAAGACAAGGTATGACAAATACTCAAGTTGAAGCTTCCCTGCACCATTAAATGTTAAATCAAGTGAAGATGAAATATAATTTGAAAATATTGAACATCATATTGAAATTGAAATTGAAAATGTGGAAATTGAAAATAAAAATGTGAACAACATTGAAAATGAAAATATTGTTGAAAATGAAATTGTTATTGAAAATGTTGAAAATATTGAAATTATTGAAAATGAAAATGTTAATAACATTGAACTTGAAAATGAAAATGTTGGAATTGTTATTTAAAATGTTTATAACATTGAAAATATTAAAAATGAACCTTATGTAACACCTAATTACATGAGAACCCCTAAATGGTTGCTTGAAATAGATGAAAACATAATAGATAATCTTCAAGGAAAAAGGTCACAACAAACGGTTCATTTGTGGGCTACCAATATGTTCAATGAATAATTTTTTGATAAGACATTAACCAAACAATGTCAAACTTTTGTGAAATTGCTAAATTCTTACAAAATGAGACCATTATTAAGAAAATTGAAGATTCATGTTACCAAAAAATCCAAAAAAAATAGTATTATTGTAAAAAATATTTTTAATGCTCTAACTTCTATCGGAGAGATTAGTAAGGAAAAAGATAAAAGGACTACTCATAGAGTGATCACAACCTCACTAGTAAGCCATCATTTGAGAAAGGCTCATTTAGTGAGACAAACTTGTATTTATTTAAATCTAAATTGTAAAACATTGAATAGAGAACTCTCAAGAAGAGGAAGACTCGATAGTCCTCTTCAAACTGATGCATGGGCTTTTAGTGGGAGGCTTCCACATGTTGATAAGAAGCTAACCAATAATGTAAAGATGAAAATTGAATAATTTTGGAACTCTCACTCTAGAGTATCACCGAATGTAAAGGATATTTTAAAGTTGTGAATTGGTAATCGAGATCACACGCCACATCCTAAACATTTCTTGGAATGTAGCCAAACAATTTTGTACAAATACTTTTGTCAATAACATCCAAATTTGCAAATCTCACAAAGGGATTTTGAGTCTTGCAATCCATTTGATTGGGTACCTATTAATGTTCATAATACATGTTGTTGTAAGTACCATGTTGAGTTTTCAATTTATCATGAATTATTATGCCATATTCGTTCTACTATGCATACTGGTGAAATGTTGCAGGAGTGTCATGCAACGCAACTTCCCAAGTCATCCAGGGACTTGTTAGATTCATTTTTATGCGTTATAGGTGATGGTTACTTATTTTATATAAATTATTGTTTAAATGAAACATATTTGCAATGTGGTGGTTTATCGAAGTTAGTAGCATGCTTTCATGAGGACAACAATCATGATTTTGGTAACAAGATTGTTGAGAAAAAAAGTTTGAGATAGTCAAATACACATTCAAGAGTCGAGGTGAAGGTTGTAGATGCGAGTTGGTTAGAAGAGAGGTAAGTATTTCTGATTTTATTTCTGACTTTAAGAAAAATCTTTTCTATAAGTATGCAAGGCATAGCCACAGGTTGTAGTGGTTTGATCACCAATTCAGTATGTGTAAGGACTCTTTCCTAGTTGGAACTATTGTATCCGTAATTGATTTTTTTTTTAAATTATACATTGCAACCACAAAATGAAGTACTATCACAATATTATAATTCTATTCAAATTGATATTCTTGTCCACATAACATATAGACATGCCCCTGATAGTACAAAAGAGGATAGGAAGATAATAAGGGAGTACCATTTTTACATGAGTGATGATAGATCTCATTCATATGAGTTTGTACAACATTTTTTTGAAAAAAAAAATGACTCCTTGCAGGAAAAAGGTATTGGAATGGGTCAACATCTTATTTTGTCCGATAACTGCACAGGGAAATTCAAGAATACACACATGTTTTATTGGTTAAGCAAGATGTATATAGATAGGGGTATACCACATATTTAGAGTTTTTTGAAGCTGGGCATGGAAAAGGTGAGCATGATGGCGCAAGTGAATGTGTGAAGAGATCTCTGGTTAAGGAACAAATGAAGATCAGAGGTGGTGCAACATTCAGTGATGCACACTATATTATTGATTGGTGTACTTATGCATTATCATGAGGAGTGACACTTGATTCATAAGTGTGTAGGTTATTTTGGTTCGTTGAGGAGGGCATAGTGGGAGACAAATTAGAATGTAGAGATTCTTCAAAGATGCATTCATTTCAAAGCTCAGATGTGGGTACATCGACCATATGGATACGAGAGTTAGCTTATTTATGTTAGAATTGTATTGATTGTGATTAGGATCAATGCGAGTCAAGTGAGTGGGTAGATAGTTGGATTCCATGATGCCTAACCCCTTTATCTATAGAAAAATCCTCTTTAGAAGATTAAATGGAAATTTCACTTGACTACAACCATCTTTCAGATCTTGTACAACCAAGACATGTCTATGCAGTTATAGCACTGTAGGGGAATAAATATGGATCAAACTATCGATTGGAACGATGTGTACAGGGAAAGAAAAAGATAACACACCCAATGATAGATGATGATGGGTTCATGTATCCTATAGGTTCAATTGGTGTTTCTAGAACTTGGTTGCATTACGATTTCATCATCATTTAGGTTGTTTAGAATAATATAGATTTTTTATTCTAAGCACATTTTCTAGTTTTCATTACCATTTCATCATCATTTAGGTTGTTTAGAATAATATAGATCTGTTATTCTAAGTATTTTTTCTATTTTTCATTACCATTTCATCATCATTTAGGTTGTTTAGAATAATATAGATTTTTTATCCTAAGCATATTTTCTAGTTTGCATTACCATTTCATCATCATTTAGGTTGTTTAGAATAATATAGATTTTTTATTCTAAGCATATTTTCTAGTTTTCATTACCATTTCATCATCATTTAGGTTGTTTGGAATAATATATATTTGTTATTCTAAGTATATTTAGTTGTTGATAAAAAAACTTATGATCATATAGGTTCAGTTGTTGTTTCTGAAACTTGGTTGCAAACATATATGATTAGAAAGAATAAAATACATGTTATGCCTTGCATAACCACCCCATATTTTACTTTAGTCAAAATGGGTCCCTCTTTGTTTCTTGTCCTTGTTTGTTTTCGTTTTGGGACTTAGGAATTGTTCTTTTCTCCTAACTCTTTGTCTTTGTTATTTTTCTTTGGCGGAACTGGAATCAAAACAGAACCTTGACATGGAACTTACTTAGGTGTCATCTCTTAACCCAGTTCTGATCCCACTCTCGCTTGTTTCCTTGTGTTTTTATTTTTGGTCGGTGTTGTGTTTTTTCTTTCTTGGGATCGGATCTAGGATGGATCTTGAACTCGAAACTTTTCACAAGTTCCAAGTTTGGTTTCCATCCCAATCTTGCTTTTGCCTTTGTCTTTTGTTTTTTTCATTTTGGGTTTGGTCCTTCCAATCTCGTCTTGGTCTTGTTGTCTTTCTTTCATTGTTTTTCTTGTTTTTTTTGTCCTTGGCTAAACTAAAACTGAAACCGAAACCAAACCGAGAACTTGTCAAAAGTTCCCTGGATAATTTCGATCCCGCACCCACTTTCTCATTTTATTTTCTCCACTCTACTTCGATTACATGATAGCTATGTGCTTGTTCCCACCGTGATCCCATGCCTGACCAACCGCCTTAATGACATTAATTGCAGACCCTCCACACGTGTGAAATCGAATTTTAACCTTAATTAAGGTTAATTTTCTTATTATTATTATTGTTTTAAATAGTGATATTGAACCAGAGCTAAGAAAGAAAAGGAGGATCACAATTTAGTTAAGGATTCATCATTTACGTACAGATTGGATCAAGTTTCAACTTATTGGATAGCATTTGAGGTAGGTGGAATTTTTTGCCTCATTTCCTTTGTCATATTTTCATTTCTTTTGTTTTTACTTTCTGTTCTTCACATATTCACAAGATTTCTCGTGAATCTTCACTTTTTTTGTGGTGTTGCTTTTGTCCTTTGTTTTGTTTTGCATTCTCTATCTTTCTTGATTTCTTTTATGTCTTTTATGCTTTGTTTTTCTTGTCGTGTTCATTTTGACGTTCAGTCGTGTCCATACTATCATGCCCTAGCTTTGTTTAGGGTGTCATTTTCAAAGAGATTCGAGGGTTCTTAAATGTCTTTGATCTGTTAATTGACTCATCTAATCTTTTTCTTTTGTTGACTCGATGGTTTTGCATAGGGTTTTGATGCCCTAAATTCCTAAGTCAATTGGTTGTAAAAGTTAGGGTTTATGGTGTGATTTCAATTTAAAATAATTTCCCTAGCTGATATTTTCCCCTCAGTCATATGAGGGATGGATTTGTGCTATTATTTTAAGCCTCCTCGGCTCGTCATGTGACCTTGTTTTAAAAAAAATAATTATGAGTGCTTAGGTAAGGTGAAGTCATGCTTGTTGATAAACGGCGGAGTTGGATCAAAGAATGGATTTAATCCATGAACCTGTATTTGAAATGCTCTAGATTTGGTTCTGAACCCACTCTTGGTGAGCTTTTGGCTGATTTACCTCCTTTACTACAATAGAAGCAGAACTAGAGTGGGGGGCGAGATTTGGAACTTCCTAATGTATTGAGTCCAGTTTTTGATTTGGTCCCGATCTTGATAACCATTCCAATTCCAGTCCCAATCCCGGCATGTAGTTCATTTTGATCCCAGTTTTGATGATAACTCTAGTCCCAACCCCATTAGTACTTAATGCTTTCTAATGATGTTCCTATCTTGGTCCCACCTCCGGTGAATGGTAAATTTTCCTAAGTATGTAGAGACTACATGAAGAAGCATAGAGTAACATGGAAGGTGAGCTTTCTAATACTGGTTTTTATACTTTCCTTGGATCTAATCCTGGGTTGTCATGCAGGAGGTGAATGATGTCAGGAGCCTCTGTAGGAACTTCACAGATGGAAGGCCAAGCAGAAAAAATTTCAAAGCAAGTAAAGCCCAAAATGATAAAGGTGGAGCAGTTTCCTTATACATTGAGATATAAACATTGAATGATCACTCCCACAACCAACAAGTTAAATTCGGGGTGGGAAGACATCACAGACACCAAGTTGGGAACATTTAATTGTGAAGAGTTGACTAAAGAAACCTTTGCAGAGCAAGTTACTAGGAGGATAGAAAGGATAGTTCAATCTGGAATTGCTCATGTCACACTCTTTCCTCTGTCAATCCAATGCCCAGAGCTCATCTTAGCTGTAGTAGGAGCCTACAATGCAGTGTCAAGGCAATGCATGGATCAACAAGGGAATGTCATAATTGACTTATCCCCACAAATGATGAGACTAATGTTTAATGCACCTACTCCAAGGAATCCAAGGCAATTGATAGAGCTAGATGCATTACAAAGATTCAATGAGAACAAAGATGTCAAAAGGAACCACATGAATAAGAAATGGTTAAGAACTGAAAATAAATCCCTAGCTAAGATGCTTGACCAACCCAAAAGGGGAGATTTCAAGAAGGAAGTGGGTGACCTAATCTTGATGCTCTCTAGAGTGTTTGGGAAAAAGGACTCTACATGCTTCAAGGAGTGGATGTTCCCATTCATTGAAGCTATCTTTGATGGCAGATATAAATTTTATTGGTGTATGATCTTGTCTAACAGTTTGCACAATCAGATGATAAATTTAAGGGAAACAAAGACCTTCTATATGACTTCCTATGTCATATATGCAGCTGCAAGGATGGGTATCTTCCTAGGGTTTAATGCAGTAGGAGTGTTGGGAGAGGCTCCTGGACAACAAAAAGTATGGAACCATTAGGAACAACTAACTTTGCAAACATCGGAAGAACACTATAGGAGAGTCAATGATGAATTTATGTATGTCATTATCAATCGATTGATTGGTGATGTTGGTTTTAGATTAAGTAGGCATGCCATGGCGTTCATTGCTCAATGGGGAAATTGGTATATTGAATACCCCAAGTTCTCCTACTTTAGGTTAGTAGGTTTTGATGGACATCCTCACCTACTTCTAAGGTGTTGTATTGATAGAATGGTCCTCATGGAGTTTATATATCAAGCATTGGGAGTTAACACAAAATTCAACAGCAAGCACAAAATTGGGTGCCATAAGTTTCCCATGAAGTTGGGAGAATATTGTTGTCTTCACAATGTGGCTAAAAAGGAAGTATGTGAAGAGTTGAGATACTTCAAGTTGGGACTCTATACATCTCAAAAGCATTTTGACCCAAAGCATAAGATGAATAAGTTGCTTCCCACTGTGTTTGAGAAGCACTGCAATTTGTTAGAAGATTTTTGGTGGGATTTGCAGGATGAGTATGATGTGAGGAGGAGAAATTATGAAAGACTTCCTATTCCTTGGATGATTGAATTTAGAATAAAGGAATATATTCCTGACACATTGTCGGATGATGGTGTGACTTTGGATCCAGCATATGAGGCTAAAAATATTAGCACTAGGTACTTAGCCCCCATCAATAGGGGGAAGAGGAATTCATTAACATCAAGTAGATATCTAGGACCGTATTGGATAGAAGTATTCAATGGGTGATCGTGAGAATAAAGGAACCAGAAGCTCAAGGTTCAAAGAAGAGGAAATCAATGGAAACTAAGGGTTACCAAAGAACCAAAAGGAGAGCAGCCCCCAAAGAACAATTGGATTATCCTCCTTTTTTTGGAGGGGATACTGTTCTTGAAATACTTGCAACAGAAGCTCCTGAAGCACAAGGTATGTATACCTCAACACTTGGGGAAGGCTCCTTTTCTCAACCTCCTCTCACTCAAGAACCTAGTGAATAAGTACCCATGGGTAGTATTCATGAGGAAGCAACAACTATGAAGGGAAAGGAGAAGGAGATTGAGGTCCATGATATTGACACTGACTCAAAGGCCACCCAATCTGATAATGAGCCTCTTATACCTAAATATATTGATAATACTGAAGAGGATGACACCGAGCACATTCTAACTCTTGAAGATCAGTGGAAATTGTTTGAAGATGCCAAGAAAGAATCAGATGTAAAGATAGAAGCTGAGGTACTGGCTAAACAAAAACAAGAAGAAGAAATCAAATCTAAGGCAGATGCACTTGCTAAACAGAAAGAATTAGAAATCAAGGCCAAGGCTGATTTACTTGATAAACAACATGAGTTGGAAGCCATTCCAAAAGTTGAAGAGTTGGAAAGGAAACATAAAGAGAAGGAGGATCTAGTGCTACAACAAAGGGAAGCTGAGTAAAAGGTTAAGAGAGAGAAAAGTTATCCTTTCTTCAAAATATTCATGAGCTGGAAGAAGAGAAGGCCCAAAAAAGAAGAGAAACAGAAGCCCTTGAGCCTAAGTTTAAAGTAGTTGAAGAGGCTCAGAGGAAGAATTGGAGTTAAAAAGAATGGAAGTAGAGGAACAAGCCAAAATTGATTGAGAGGAAGCTAAGACATGGGAAAGGGTAAAGGAGTTGGAGAAACAAAGAGATCATTTGTTGGAGGAGAGGAGATTAGAAGAAGAACGACTAGCCAAAGTTGAACAAGAAGGAAAAGCAAAGGCTCAAGCTAACAAATTGGCTAAGGAGAAAGCAGAGAAAGAGAAACAACAAGAGGTTGACTCTCAACCCAAGGTAGAACTTTGGCAACCTCTCTCCCCTGCCACATCTTCTTTGACTCAGGTGATGACTCCCCCTACTGCTCCTACATGGTTAAAGCTCAATCTTGAGAAGAAGAAAATAGTGCAACCACAGCCCTTAATTGGGATGATGTCAGGACAAAAATAGAAAAAGAGAGGCTGAAGAAGAGAGCCAGGGTTCTTCATTCCACAAGGCTAATAGATGCTGGAGAAATTGTGGCTGAATGTGTTATCCCTATGGTTGACAAGGATAAGAAATATATGCAATTAAGTGATTACCAATTGGGCAGTGTTAATCTAGGAAAGCCCACAAGAAATCAACAGATAAACTTAATTGATATTGTAGCTTCTTCTACCAAGTACTGAATGATACATGACAAGAAAAAGAAACATGAGCTTAATTCCCAAGTTGATCAATTGCATAAATTCTTGAAGGAATTTTTTTGCCCTATCTCTTCATAGTTTGCTGCTCCAGAGACACCTATTCTGTTAAAAACAAAAGATGTTGATAATTTAATTGAAATGAGGAATAAGGTAGGAATGATGGATAGGTGGATTAATAGGTTGAATCAAGAAATATAAGACTTGCTTGTTGAAGATTGCAAGGTTCATAAAGAAGCATTGGAACTGGTTAATGATATGGTTACACATGTTGAAACTCTTGAGAAACAAGAGGAAGAATATGTAGGGCATGTGAGGAAATTGAAAGATATTAATAAGCTACCCAAGAAAATTTTGTTGGAACAATCCATCCTAGAAGAAGACAATGCATATTTTGTGGAGAAGACCATCAACATCATCATATTTAGGTTTTCGTTCATTTTCACTCACAAGAATGAGGTACAACAAGCCAAAAAATATTTTAATGAACAAATTTAAGAATTAGGAGCAATTATTACTATACTTGTCAATGAGGATATTCTTGAAACAGATGGCCTCCTCCTTGATAAACTCAAGGAAAAATGGAGTGTAGATTTGAGGAAATGATGAAGAAAGGGGATGATGATGATGATCTTATAATGGATAAGCTCATGGATGTTAAGAAATAAGTCAAGGATGCCAGGAGGGAACTCATCAAACTTAAGGACATGAAATAAATTTCCTCTTCTGAGTTAGCAAGAATAAAATTTGAAGATAACTGGGTGGATGGGCCTGATACAAATATGCTTCAACAAGTAATCACCAGTTATGATGAGTATATGGAGGAGCAAAAAACATAGATTTAAAGTTGCTACATACATGTTTTCTCGACAGATTAGCATCAAGGAGATATGCTTAACTGGATAGTTTCCCTCTCCTATTTTCCTAGATTATGACATCATCTCAAAAATAGAGATCTCGGCAAGTTCTCCTTTCCCTTCTTGGATGTGGGTTTTGACAAAGATTCTTTAATTAGCAACTAAAGATCAGAATGAAGAATATTCTTAAATTGTTCCAATCACCCCATGATTTGTGGATCTGGGTTTTGATGAGAGGGAGATTATTGCAAAATAGGTTTATATATACAATTTTTCTCCACTTTGTAAAGGTCGGCTCATTGAAGCAAGATTAGCCACCTAGAGGAGACTTAAGAAATAGTCTTACAATTTTAGAAGTTTTTACAGTTTATGCAAAATACACTTGGATAAATTTTCTTTACAAATATTTCAATACAAGCTATGTTATTTGTGGAATATTGTTCAATGATAATGTTGATGAACCATAGCAATTTGTATTCTAGTGAATGTTGTGCATAGGTGTTTCTTATTTGATGTAAATCAATAGAAGACTCTGAATTTAAAGCTATTTAATTAAATTATTTGTAAAGGGGATTCTTTTCTATTTGTTGATCTATGAATTAATGATGAGCTAGTAATGTGTTCTTGTTTGATTGTTGAGGTTTGATGGTTGTATATTTTAAATTAGTACTGTGAATGAATATAATGGTGCAAAATAGTCTATGGATTGTATCATTTTATAGTTTCTTAGTTACTTGAAAGGCTCATTGTGAAATTTATATGTCTGAATTGAAAGGAGTTTACGTTTATGATTTATTATTCTATGCTTTGATCTATCTTTTTTCTATTTAATTTACACCCCCAAATGTTAGATTAGTTCACATCATGTAGTTTGTGTCCCTTTTACCAATAGGCCCCTTGAATATTATAGTTGCATGGACTACTGAATGAAATAGCATAGTTGAGAACCAACTACAAAGACCTTGGGAGATAGGTGGTTTTAGATCAATTATCTTTTATGTGAGAAATAGAATAGAAATATTTTGTTTAACGTTGTTATGCTATTTTGACCATCAACAATACTTGCATTTGAATACTATGAGAATTGTGTTTCTCATAGTATTCACACTTTGTTATACCAACAATTGTTAAGTTATTGAGACATCATGCTAGACCAAAAACAAAGGAACTATGGGCAATTAGTAGTGTTGATCATGAAGCATTACTCAATATAAAAAATTCCTTTGAGATAAAAAAAATGAGAGGTTATTTTAGAGGGTCCCAACATGATCTTGTAGTCTCAAATGGAGAGTTTGTAAGTGTCACAGTTTCTAAGTAATATCCTGTCAAAGATTGCAGTCATTTTGTACTTTGGACTCTTAAGGGATTGAGCTAGTTGAACGTAGCTCGGAGTGATTTAGAATGTTTGGGTGTGAAAGAGGACCATGCCTAGCATGAAAATACCCATCCAAATATGTTGGAACAATCAGTTTGGTCGTATGAGTTGCAAAATGAAAGTTGCACCACTTTGTCACATTACACTACTTGCATTTAACAACTTTTACTTAAACTAAGAACTCGTTACCACGGGAAAAAGCCTCCAAGATAGTGAAAAATAAGAGAGGTTATTGTATAGGGTCCCAACATGATCATGTAGCCTTAGACAAATAGTTTTTTAGCATCATGGTTTCTAATTAATAGTTTGTCAAAGATTGCAACCATTTTTCACTTTGGACTCTTAAGGGATTGAGTCGGTTGAACATAGATCAGAGTGATTCAACATGTTTGGGTGTGAAAGAGGACCATTCCTAGCATAAATTTACCCATCCAAATGTGTTGAAATATTTGGTTTGGTCATATGAGTTGCAAAATGAAAGTTGCACTAGTTTGCAACTTTACACTGCTTGCATTTGACAACTTTTTCCCCAACTGAAAACTCGTCACCATGAGAAAAAACCTTTGAGATAGAAAAAATTGAGAGAGGTTATTGTATAGGGTCCTAATGCAATCCAATATCCTTAGAAAAATATTTTGAAAGCAACATGGTTTCTGAGTAATATCCTGTCAAAGATTGCAACCATTTTAAACTTTGGACTCTTAAGGGATCGAGTCGATTGAGCGTAGCTCAGAGTGATTCGATGTGTTTGGGTAAAAAAGAGGACCCTAGATAACATAAATGTACCCATCCATACATTTCAAAACACTTGATTTGATCATATGATTTACAAAATGAAAGTTGCACCACTTTGCAACTTTACACTGCTTGCATTTAACAATTTTTTCCTCAACTAGAAACTTGTCACCATGGTAAAACACCTCCAAGATAGAAAAAACTGAGAGAGGTTATTTTAGAGGGTCCCAACATGATACCATAGCCTAAGATAGATATTTTTTAAGGATCATTATTTCTAAGTAATATCCCATCAAATATTGCAACCATTTTGCACTTTGGACTCTTAAGGCATCGAGTTGGTTAAACATAGCTTGGAGTGATTCAACGTGTTTGGGTGAAAAATAGGACCATGCCTAGTGTAAATTTAACCATATAGATGTGTTGGAATAGTTGGTTTGGTCATATGAGTTTTATAATTAAAGTTGTACCACTTTACAACTTTACACTTCTTACATTTGACAACTTTTTCCTCAACTAAAAAATCATCACCATGAGAAAACATCTCCAAGATAGAAAAAAATGAGAGAGGTTATTGTATAAGGTCCCAACATGATCAAATAGCCTTAGACAAAGATCTTGTAAGAGGCACATTTTCTTATTAATAGCTTGTCAAAGATTGCAGCCATTTTGCACTTTGGACTCTTAAGGGATCGAGCTGGTTGAATGTAGCTCAGAGTGATTTAGTGTGTCTAGGTGTGAAAGAGTACCATTCCTAGCCTAAATGTAACCATCCAAACATGTTGGAACTGTCAGTTTTTTCATACAAGTTACAGAATGAAAGTTGCACCACTTTGCAACTTTACACTACTTGCATTTGACAACTTTTTCAACTAAAAACTCATCACCATAGAAAAAAACCAAGAGAGGTTATTCTAGAGGGCCCCAATGCAATCTTGTAGCCTCATAAAAAGAGTTTGTAAGCACCATAGTTTTTGATTAATAGCCCATCAAATATTGCAGTCATTTTGCACTTTGGACCCTTAAGGGATCGAGTCGGTTGAACATAGCTTGGAGTGATTTGGTGTGTTTGGGTGTGAAAGAGGACCATTCCTAGTGTAAACATACCCATCCAAATGTGTTGGAATAGTCGGTTTGGTTGTATGAGTTGCAGAACAAAAGTTGCACCACTTTGCAACTTTACACTGCTTGCATTTGACAACTTTTTCCTCAACTAAAAACTCATCACCATGGAAAAATGATTTTGATATAGAAAAAAATGTGAGAGGTTATTGTAGAGGGTCCCAATGTGATCTTGTAGCCTCAGACAAAGATTTTTTAAGCATCACAATTTTTGAGTAATATCCCATCAAAGATTGCAGCCATTTTGCACTTTGGACTCTTAAGGGATATCGTTGATCCACTGTAGCTCAAATTGATTCGGCAGGTTTGGGTTTGAAATAGGACCATTCCTAGCCTAAATGTACTCATATAGATGCATTGGAACTATTTTAAGATAATACTAACCTTCTTTTCATTGACGATAAAATTTTCTTCTTGTCTTTTCATTCCTTTTCTAAGTGGTTAATTTTAGTCTTCAGTTGTTTTTCTTCAATTTCAACGCTTAGGACAACAACATCCCTTTTTTTGATAGATTTTTCAATGCTTAGGACAACAAATTCATTTTTTCAAATCCACCTTAAGCATCATCTCTCACTTTCTTTTCCTACACAAATTCTTACCAAATACAAAACCTCAATTGTGTTAGGTTGAATGGCATATATGACAACAATTGTGATATAGCAAGTTTGGTGTGGGTAAAGGTTGATTGGCATATATGAAAATACCATATGAGTATTATTTCTTTTGTGAAAAGTGTGAATTATGACTAGTGTGCATCAAACCCATATGGTATGCCTAGTTTTCTTATTCATGCATTATGGTTAGCAACATTCATTGTTGTGCATTACGGTAATACAAATTGCGTGTGGAAGGTCAAATAACATGCATGTCATGGATTTGTATTTGGTTTTTTTAATGGTTTTATCAAACTCATTTGGTATGTTTAATGGTTGCATCATGGTTGAGTGATTTATTAATTGTTGATTATGATTATTGTATAGATTTCACATGAACAATATAATGAACATGTATCTTGTTCAATTGTAAGGACTTTGTTTGAAGGTTGTATCAAACCCCTATGGTTGAAAGATAGTGATTCTTATTCATGATGATTTTATACCTTTTACATGTTATTAAGCTTGAATGAACATTGAGTGACATTGATTTTTATCAAGATGATTATATTACTTTTGAATGAACACTGTAATGACATATATTTCATTAAGTTGTATCCATTTGTTTGAAGTTTTTAATCAATCAAAAGAATCAATGCCATTAGACTATCATAAATTTCTCTTTTCATCTTTTTTTCCTTGTCTATGAGACCATAATTCTTTGAGGAATATTTTTAAACAGTTCTTCTCAACAAATATTATGCAGTGCTTCTCATACTATTTTTCATTAATTTTAACTTCTTTTGAAATAAAAATCAGCTACCCACTTCATTACATGAGTTCAAAAAAAAAAAAATGTCAAATGTAAATTCATTCGAGAGAGCTTGAAATCATGTGTATTCTCAAATTGAGTGTTTGATAAAAAAACTTTGGTAGACATGTATGAAAAATGTGGTACAAAATAGAAAAGGCAGTTTTTGTACCACATTTTTCACTTAATATGAATGAACTCTAACATTGATGGATTACCAATTGTAATTCATAAGTTCTATTAAAATGAAATTTCATTAATCTATAACATGTTATTAATAATAATTTAAATCATTCTAAGATAATTATACATTCCATTTTGAAGATTTAAAGTAGAAAGACATGCACATAAGGAACAAATTAGTTTGAAAAAAATCCTCAAAGAAATGCGGTCTCATGGAATGTAATGTATGTGAACCTTAATATGAATGAACTCTAACATTGATGGATTACCAATTGTAATTCATAAGTTCTATTAAAATGAAATTTCATTAATCTATAACATGTTATTAATAATAACTTCAAATCATTCTAAAATAAGTATACATTCCATTTTGAAGATTTAAAGTAGAAAGACATGCACAAGGAACAAATTAGATCAAATATCAATTCTTATATATCAAAATGTAGAATAATTATGTTTGTTCATATAGAAATTTGGCATATATGCCTACTCAGAACAAGTTTTACAAAAAGTTTTACAAATTGTGGCATATATGTCATCTCAAGATCTATCAAACCCTAAATACATATGAATCTATATCAAATCCTAATCATGTGTTGGACCATCAAAATCAAGCCTCCTCAAAGAAATTAGTTGCTTTGAACCTTCTTTCACAATAATAATTCAAACCATAAATTATATTAATTATGTGAATGGTTGACAAGATAGACTAGTAAATAGAAACTTATATACTATCATTTATAAATTATGAATTTAATATCAAAATCACTATATGTGTACTATATTATATCAATAATATAATCATTTTTTACCTCAAGTCTAGCTCTCTTTTCTACAAGATGTTCCGCATATGATTGTCTCTTAGGATGATCAAGAGTCCTCATATAAAGAAATGGTACCACACTCATCGCAGTGTTGAGATGGCATAGGACTATAGCAAGTAAAATAAAAATTATACAAATTAACATATAATTTTTGAAAAATAATCATATTTACTAAACATATATCTACTCCTATCTAAACGTAAATATCTGCAATATAAAATAAACACATACCTATTGTGATGCTTCTACACTAGATGGGCTCATGGTGGATGAAGCAACTAAGATGGTTTCCTATATAAAAAATGACAAGAATGTAACACAATTTAAATGCACATGCACATATAATAATAATGTTGAGAACATAAAAAAAGCATACACCTTTTGTGGAGCTTCTTCTAATGGGTCAAGCTCAGCCAACATGGCTTTGAAAGAACTAGGTTGCTACATAAAAAGAAAATATTACATTAGACTATCAATCTACGTAATACATGTATTTAAACATAATAGATTTCAAAAAGTAACATCTAAATAATAATTTAAATTATATTGTATACTGAGTCCCTAGGCCAAATGAAATGGTCGATTGTGTAGCCTCCTGCACTTGAGAAATATGGTCCTCTATCAGTAACTGTTAAAGATTCCAACACATAAAAATATATTAGTACAAATATCTCTTATAAAATATGAAATAATTTAGATAAAACACACTATGAAATTACTTTAAGTCTTACCGGTTCTCCCACATCGTCCTTGGAACCTGATGTCTCTCCTGGAAATGGTCCACTTCATGATCTATCAACTCCTATATCTGACATATCATGCATGTCATAGTCAGATGTGTCTATGGGAGCCTCATTGGACCATCAAAGAGGACCCAAACATAAATTGTGGTACGTCATGCAATAACAGCGTTGTTGAAGAGGACGGTGTACCAATCAAAGCTGATGTAGCAGGTGCATCACCATCATGTTGGGATGCATTTGGTGCATCACCATCATAATGGGATGCACCCTCATACAATTGTACAACATGATGGATCTGCGTGACCAAATGATCACTCAATGAATGTAAGGAAAAAATGCTCTAACTCCCTGCATCTAAAGCAATCTCTGGGTAAGGTACTGGAGTCAAGGCAGCAATAGGCAGAGCATGAAGAACTGGGGTGACTCGATGTGCTCTAGGTCTATCCTATGGCATCCCTTTACCCACACCCTAGAAATCTCGCATGTCAAATTAATTGACATGCCTCCATAGGACAAACTCAACATATAATTTTTGAAGAAAATAATGAGGGATGTCAAGATTTTTGTTGGGTGGTTTATCAAAAACCATCCACCAATGTCTCCATAAATTAGCTAATATGCCTCTATGTGTGCACCATTTAATTGAAAATTTTGGCTTCTTCACATTTATGGGTTGTCTTGTTTTGAGATTGATGAATAATTGGGCTAATTGGGCTTTTCCAATATCAAGTGCCCTCACGTCATCATATGATAACCCATTGGCATAAAATTTCCTTTGTTCCTCTCGCCACTTTGTGAACCTATTGTGTTGGTTTTCCAAAGTTTCAACATCTGAAATGTTTGTTTTGATTAGGGGTAAAATAAGGGTTTTGAAGGGGCCTAAAACCTTTTACAAAAAGAACAACTAAATCCAAAGATACAAGAAATTAAGAACATTTCATCCCAACCACAGCAAAACAACAACAAAAATTCAGCAAAAAAGAAGGAACCCAACCAACAACACTACATATTTTTCAGAATATCAACAGCCTCCACATCACAAGCCACATTCTTCAGGCCCTCATCCTCAGCAACAAACATGTATTTGACAAGAGCTCTAGCCTGATCTTTGGTCTTGTTATGGGTCCTAGCCCCAAGCCCACCCAAATTAACCTCACTAATCAAAACATTACTCTTCTCACCACCCTTATCACCAAGCACCACCCCCTCCATCAGCATGCCACCAACACAAGTTTGATCACCATCATTATAGATTTTAAAACTATAAATAGGAGAAATAACACCAATAGATTCAACATTAAACCTAGATTAGTCCCCTCCCCACCTTTATCCATATTAGCATATACCTTCTCCATGAGGTTTTCCAAGGTGAGGACTCTCTCTTCCAGATTCTGATTTATCATAAGAATTTCCTCCACCACCATTTTTAGAGAGTTCATCAGATCATCGATTTGATCTTGAGCAGGGGACTCATCCACTTTGCTCATCATGCCATGCACTTTCACATTTTTCATATTGAGTTCATGAAAAATCCATTTAAAAAGCTTATAGAAAATAATAGAGCCCTCTTTACCAGCGCCTAAAACATCAACAAAATTGTCTATCAATTTTGAAAATTTCCTTACCCTCCTCATCCTCCTCATATGAGGAACTTCCCTTATCCACACCACTAGCAAAATCCTTTCCCATATGAGCAGCAACCATACCCTTTTCAACAACAATCAGTGTCTTGATTTTGCGAATGGACTCCACAATCTCAGTAGCAACAACCTTCCTTTTCATCTGCCTATTCAGATCCACCATAGGATAGTCTTCAACACCCTTCCCCATATCAGCCACAACCTTCTTATCCTTCAACATCTCCTTAACCCCAACTAGAGAAACAACAACATCGTGTCCACCACAAATTTTAAGTGGGGAATTAAACTCCAACAATTTACTAGCAGGATTCACCACCGACTTCTTGCAAATCAACTCCCCTTTTTCCAAAGCAGGGGGAGGTGAGGACACCTCTACAGCAACATCCTTCTTCTCCTTTCTACTAAGACTCATCATTTCCTCATCCAGCTCCTCACTATAGGTTTCATACCCCTAATAAGGGCTCGACACCTCTTTCCTAAACTTTCCCATAGTAGGGGAATGAAAATCCACATCCACGACCGCAAAAGAGTCTGGCACATAATCCACATCATCTTCAGACATGGGCTCCTTTTCCAAAATTATTTTCCTCCTTTTTCATTTTTAGCTAATCCAAATCCTCCTCAGAGACCATCTGATAACCCTCCTCCATCTTTTGTTGCTTACCTTTAGGGGTAGCAAGTAGCTTGACAGTTTTGAAAGCTTTGGCATAGTCAAAAATTAGGAGGATAAGCCCAACATGAAGAACAAGGTTCTTCGAGTTCTTTTTATGGTCAATAATTCCAACATTGAAAGAGGAAAAAAGATAAAAAGGAAAGGAAATCCTTTTGTTGTGGCAAAAATGGTTAAGTAGAAAAAAGATATAAGCATTGAAAGAGGAAAAATGACCTTCCAAGGAGATGAACCGCATAATCTCCTCAGCCACATCCCCCCACAATGCCTTAATAGATTTCCTCTGATATCCTCCACTCCTAGCCATGCAAAGGTCTTTAGCTTCATCACCTTTAAAGAATATTTGCATGGAATTTTATGCTTCCCTTTTTTCCTCTAAAGAATTTCATACCCTTCTTTGATAAGCCAGTGACGTTAGCTATGAAATATTTGTTAACATCAAACTCCATCCCTCCAAGCTTCAAAACCCTATTGTTCCAATTTTTAACAAACTGAGTAGTAGTCTAAGGGTTATTCCCATGTAATCTCTCTGGATAAGGCATCAACCCACCTTTCTCAAGGATATTCCAGACCTCCAAAAAAAAATGAATTGCATCGCATGAGAAAGGTTCCATGTGATTTCTATCACCTCCCAAGGCAACCAAACTTTTAGAGTCAAAACTGTTACAAACTTCAAAAATAATGAGAATTCTCGAGAAAGAAATGTAAAAATTTCCCACAATCCATGTGAAGGAGGAATCGTGGCAAAGGTAATTAATAATCCTAGTGTTTCATTCCCTATGACTATCAGCCCCTGTACAACCAGCTCAACCCAAATCTTGCATACCACTCCTCCATATCATAACCAACCACATGATGAGAGCCATGCAAGCCCCAAGCCTAATTAAATCAACAATCACCTTAGAATTTGGCATCATTATTAATAGTAGCGATAGCCTCTATGGGTAGAGGGTTGTTCAAACCCCATTCCCTAGCACCTCTAACTCCAATATTAGAAAAAATATTAGCAAGTGCATTGCCCTCTCAAAATATGAGAGATATAATAATCTTCAAAGGTTTTAAGAATATCAATAGAGTCTTTAATCAAACTTTCAATATTCCAAGAGGTGGCAGCACAATTCTTTAGATTATTAATGATATTGAGAGAGTCCCCCTCAAGCCAAACTTTCTTGAAACCATTAGTTTGAGCTAGTTTGAGTCCATGATAGGCTACAACCACTTCCGCATAGTGGTTTTTTTGGGTTCCCAAAGGGAGCACCATAGTAGAACCGAGCCTACCATTAGAATTTTTTATCACTCCCCCATAACCAATAGGTATTAGATTTCCTTTAGCCACTCCATCAAATTTAACCTTAACCCAACCATCTGAAGGAGCTTTCCAAGCAACATTCTCTCTAGAGGCTTTCCCTTTAATAAATAGAAAGGAAATATCATAGGGAAACTTCCACTTCCAAGCTATAGAAATATCATACTGACTCAACAAGATCTTCTACCCATTGTGAAAAGAAATCCCAGGCATAAAATTTTTTCATAGCAGCATAGATTTTATGGGCCACAGAGATAGCAGGGAGAGCAAAATTCTTGAAAATCCTATTATTATATTCAAACCACAAACCCCAAGCAATATGAGGCAGAGAAAGAGACCACAAGATCTGCAAAGCGGGATTAGAAGTAGGGCTAATCTATTGAGCCCACAGATCCCTAAATGAAGTAGGGAACACCCAACATAGATTCCATAAATTGAGCACATGAGCCCACACCCCTCTAGAAAAACTACAACCACTTAGCAGATAGAGAGAATCTTCAGCCTCCTCTTCACATAGAAAACACCTGTTGGGTATCATAAAACCTCTCTTGACCAAATTATCAGTAGTTAAAACCTTGTTTTGGAAAAAGATCCAGAAGAAAATATTGACCTTAGGAGTCAATCTAGAAGACCAAATAGAGGCCTAAAAAGGAGTCAGGCCTGCAAAGGAATCACTAAAATGAAAAGCCAAAGAAACAAAGAAGATACCATTAGAAGAGGGCTTCCAAACAAATTTATCAGGAGAAGGGAGATAAGGAATATGGACAAAGGACAAGTCCCTATAAAGGAACTCCAACTTTGGTTCAGCTTCATGCACCCTTTTCCAACAGCCCCCATCAATATAATTAGCAACAAATCTTCCAAACCGCTGCAAACAATCATCCATAAAAGGTTGAGCCCACGGTTCATCTTTAAGCAGCCTACTGCCAATCCAACTATCTTTGCAGAATAAAATCTTTCTACCATTACCCAGCTTCTAGAAAATCCCCTTAGATAAGAGCTTATGAGCCTTGACCATACAATTCCAAAGATTACACCCAGAGGGGAGAGAATAATCAGGATTTAAGAAATCTCTTAAAGGATCAGCACCATGTAAGTATTTTCTCCAAGAAATTTTCACCCATTCACTTTTAGCTAACGATAAATTCCACAACTACTTACCAAGAAGAGCAATATAATTAAACTCATGAATTTTCCTAATTCCAAGACCACCAACCCTTTTATGTCTACAAACATCATCCCATGCAACTAGATGGATTCTTATCCTATCCTCAACACCAAACCAGAGGAAATTTTTCATAATACCTTACAATTTATCCATAAATTTCCTAAGCATGAAAAATAAACTAAGGGCATAAACAAGGAGATTCTGGAGAGTAGAATTAATCAGCTGCACTTTCCTAGTTTGGCTCAACACTACCCCCTTCCAACCAGCCAATTTAGAATTAAACTTATCAATCAGCCCCTACCACAAGGACTCATGAACTTTGGAGCACAAGGGAAGCCCCAGATAGGAAGTTGAAAGATCACCAATCTGGCATTGCAAAATTCTAGCAATTTTGACCTGTCTATGGGTCGGAGTATTAAAAAAGAAGATCACACTCTTTGGTAAGCTAACCTTCTGCCCAGAAGAAGCTTCATACCTCTATAAAATAAGTTTAATAGCCCTAGATTCCTTAATAGAGGCTTCCCTAAGCAAGAGAGAATCATCCACAAACTATTGGTGGGAGTAAATCAGATTATGAGAAGAAGGGGCTAAACTAGACATGGCCCCAAAATTAATGAATATTTGAATGAGATGCCCCAAAGATTCCACCAAGATGATAAAAAAAAAGGGAGAGATCAGGTCTCCTTGCCTAAAACCCCTAGAGTAGTCAAACAAGGGGAGGGTGATCCATTAACAAGGAAAGAAAACTGGGGAGTGGAAATTAATTGAATCACAAGAGCCACCATCTTCTCCCAAAAACCAAAAGAAAGCATAATTTTAGAAAGAAAACCCCAATCAACTCTATCATAGGCTTTAAGTAAGTCAAGCTTCAGACTAAAACCAGCACACTTATTGGTAGTTAAGGAGTGAACATTATCATGGACAGAAAGAATGAAATCCAAAATTTTGCTTCCCGCCACAAACCCATTTTGTTAAGGAGAAATGATAGTGGGAAAAACCCTTTGCAACCTGATCGCCAGCACCTTAGAAAAGATCTTATAGATCAAATTTCACAAACTAATAGGACAAAACTCATCAAAAGAAGAGGCCCTGGGTTTCTTGGGCACTAGAACAATAAAATAAGAATTCAACTCCTTTAGAAGAGAACCAGATCTAAAAAAAAAATTAGTAGCAACAACCACCTCCTTAGCAACTATAAATGTAAATCAAATCTTATCAAATTTGTATCCTAAGAGAAGAATCTATAGAAATTCTAAGTCTCAATTTCTATGCATAAATTCTAAGTTAGATTCTAATGATTGTATTTCAAATCTTCTAATTGCAGAGCATTTATCTATTTCTATATTTGCAAATAGAAGATTGAGTTGCCATTTATATTTGTGAGGGAGACACACCTCAAGGAGAGATGCGTCTCATGAGAGGGCATGTCTCCATAAATTGGAGACACGTCCTCTCATGGGACGTGTCCCTTGAGTGTGTGAGCTCTCTTAACACACCAAAAATATTTGGTATTTAATATAAACAAATTCACATGCTTTAACAAGCAACGATCATATAACATGAAGTTCACTTTTTTTATTCATTTACAAATTTTGATCATCATCTAAAATTTGAATAAATTATTTGTAGACATTATATTTTAATAATAGTTCGATTAAATATAAATGATAATGATGCATGAATGCAATCATCATTTATATATGATGGAAGCTATCTTAAATCAACACTCCCTCTTAGCTAGGGAAGATAACTCTAAACAAATAAGTAGAGATATCACCTTACATGTGATATCAAAGATATGATATGTTTATTCAATTTTGTCAAGTCACATGACATTATTCATAACACATCTTCATTATGGTATGTGCACTAACATCAAGTCTCATGATGTCTACCATAATAGTTCATGGCATATCCACGGATATATTTATCCACCATGATTATCTCATAACGATCACAATGATCTTCAAACGACATCAATTCCCATGATATCCATCAAAGTGTCCAAGAGATACTATCATGACATGTCCATAGATATCAAGTCACATGATATCTATCATGATAGTTCAACTCATCATTGTAGAGTCATCACTTTACAATGTCACATACAAGTGTTTCATTATTAGAAAGATTGCCACCTTTCAATAATGTACACAAGGGGAGAGGGTCCATAAAGTCATGGAGTCACACACATGACAAAATATTTTACACATTAAAAATATTTAAATATATCAGTACAACCTTTTAAAATTTTTGAATTTCAATCATAATATCAAATTACATTTCAACCATACCAAGTTTCCTCCTAAAGTGTTCAACCTTGACTCTAGACAGAGGTTTGGTGAGAATGTCTGTTGTTTGATCATTTGTACTAATATACTCCAACTGGATCACATTTCTTTCTACCATGTCTCTTACATAATAGTAGGGGATCTTAATATTCTTAGATCTATCATGGAATACTAGATTTACAGAGAGTTTAATTCAACTCTAACTATCACAATGGATGATAGTAGGATTCAGGGGTTTACCAAAGAGTCCCACAAGCAATTTTTGGAGCCATACTGCTTCTCTTGCCCCCATAGAGGCTGCAATGTATTCTGCTTTTGTTGAGCTTTGTGCTATTGAAGATTATTTTATGTTGATCCAAGAGATCATAGCTGATCATAAACTAAAGCAACATCCTGATGTCCTTTTCTGATCGGTTACACTTCTAACCCAATCTGAATCAGAGTATCCATGTCGATCTAGTTGGTCATTTTTGTAATCAAGACCATATCCAATAGTGCCTTGAAGATATCTCAATATGTGCTTTATGGAAAAAAGGTGAATTGCCTTTGGTTCACACATGAACTGGCTTTAAGCATTCACTGCATAGCAAATATCAAGTCTAGTGTTAACCAGGTACATCAATGATCCAATTATCTATCTATATAGAGTGGGATTTGCAAACTTAGATTATGTTGCTGCTTCTTTTAGTTTGTGTAGATTGGTTTCCATAGGTGTAGACATGGGTCTACAATCCAACATCCCAAATCTCTTTAGAATATCAATAGTATACTTCACTTGATTTAGTATGATTCCATTTGATTTATGCCAGACTTCTAAACCTAGGAAGTAATGTAGAATGCCCAAGTCTTTCATATCAAATTATGAAGTTAGATCCTTCTTACCTTTAGTAATGAGGTGATATTCTCCTGTTATTAGCAGGTCATCAACATATAAAATAATTATTATCATATCACCTTTAATTACTTTAAAATAGAGATTTGGGTCTACATCATTCTTGAAAAATCCTAGTCCCAAGAGACTGTTGTCAATTCTTTCATACTAGGCCCTGGGAGCCTTTTTAAGTCTATATAGAGCTTTCTTTAATCTACATACATGTGAGTTAGGTTTATGTATCACAAAGCCTTCAGCTTGCTCTAGATAGACTTCCTCTTCAATGGTCCCATTCAAGAAAGAAGTTTTCACATCCATTTGATGGATCTTCCAGCCTTTAGCTGCTGCAATGGCTATCACTGCTCTCACAGTTGTGTATCGGGCAACAAGTGAAAATGTTTCTTCATAATCAATGCCTTCCTTTTGTGAAAAACCTCTGGCCACAAAATGTGCCTTATATTTTTCTATACTACCATCAGCAGCATGTTTGATTTTGAAGAGCCATTTAGAAGAGACAAAAAATTTCTCTTTTGGTCTAGGCACTATATCCCATACATCATTTTTTAGAATGGACTAATACTCTTCCATCATTGCATCCTTCCATACCTGATGTGTGAAGGCTTCTGTAACACTAGCAGGTTTTGAAATTATGATTTCATTCATTAGAGCAACATAGCTTGGGAACCTTTTGGGTCTTTTACTTTCCCTAAAAGTTCCTTTGGGTGTTGCATGATTCTCAACTTCTTTGATAATCTTCCTAGCCCAAAGTGGCCTCTTCTTGTCATTGTCATTTGGATTCTCTTCTGAAGCAAATTGAAGTTCACTTGTTATTTCCTCAAGATACTCTCTTTGAATCTCAGGAGTAGGTTCCACTTCTAAGACTCTAGGGAAATAAGTTTTTATCTCACTTGAACTCCTTGCCCTTTAGAATGCAATGTCTTATTCAAAGATGACATCTCTGTTCAATTCAATTTGTTTCTACCCGGGTATGAATATCTTGTAGGCTTTAGAGGTTTCACTATATCCCACAAATACCCCTTTCTTTCTAGAAGGTTCTAGTTTGAATCTCTTCTCTTTAGGCACATGAATATAGACTTGGCAACCAAAAAACCTAAATTGACTAATGTCAAGTTTTATGCCAGTAAAAGTTTCTTTAGGATTTCTATTATCTAGATGAGAATGTGGACATCTATTTTGGATGTAGACAACAGTTCTAGAGGCTTCTGCCCAGAATGAGGTTTCTATGTTCTGGTCAAGTAACATTTCTTTTGTAGCTTCTACAATGGTTCTATTTTTTCTTTCAGCAACACCATTTTGTTGAGGGTTGTAGGCTACTGTAAACTCCCTCTTAATCCCAGCATTCATGCAAAATTCCTTAAAGATTTTAGAGGTGTATTCTTTCCCATTGTGTGTCTTTAGAATTTTGATTTTATTCCCAGAGAAGTTTTCAGTAAGATATTTGAACTCCTTAAACCTTTTAAGTATTTCTATTGACACTTTACACTTAAGAAAATAAATCTAGGTCTTCCTAGAGAAGTCATCTATAAATATAACATAGTATAGGAAGCCTGCCATGGAAGGTACTGACATGGGTCCACATAAATTAGAGTGAACCAATTCTAGCACATATTTGGTTTTACATAGGCTGTTGGGAAAGGATCCCTTTGTATTCTTTCCTAGGGCACACCCTTTACAAGCTCCTTCATGAGTTGGTTTTAACTTAGGCAATCCTATTACTAGTTTTTCCAAAGATGGTAGGGCATGAAAATGAAGGTGTCCTAATCTTTGATGCCAAATTTTATTTGAATCAGATGTTTCAAGGGTAAGGGGTTGCTTGATGTTAGTACACAATTTGTAAAGATAACCTTGTCTTATACCTATGGTTTGTGTTTTCTTTATAGTAGAGTTCTTTGGCCATGCCAAGACTTTTCCATCCATAAAGGTAACCCTATATCCATTGTCTTCAAGAGTAGAGATGGATATTAGATTCCTCTTTATCCTTGGTACAAATAATACTCTAGTGAGTTGTAGGGAAAGACTAGATTTCAATTTGATGGAGCAAGTTCCAACACCTTTTATGGGATGAGCAAAATCATCCCCAATAGTTACTTCTTCATTAGTCTCTTCATTCATAGTGTCAAGGTGTTCTTTGAACCCTATGATGTGCCTTGATGAACCACTATCAATTACCCAGTTGTTGATATTGTTAGATACTTAACTTGATAAGGCTAAATAGAATACAAAATTCTAAGAGTCATAGTTTATATTGGTTTTTCCTACTTTAGAAAAAGATGTGTGTTGTTTTGTTCTATCAAGGCACTTCATTGAATAGTGCCCAAATTGATCACATTTGAAACTTTTTATTTGAGAGATGTCTTTCCTCTTCTTGAATGATCATTTCCCGTAATAGTTCTTCTTATCCCTTTTATTATATGTTGTGTGAAGCACACGAATGTCCTCATCTATGGGTTTTTGTTTGTTTTCTTTTGTTGTGAGTCTTGTTTCCTCTTGTAAGTAGTTTTTTCTTAGCCTATCAAACTTGGAGAGTTTAGATCTTGCACTTATTCCTTGAACAAATGACTCCCATGAGTTTGGTAGGCCTCCTAGTGCTATTAGTGTTAACTCTTTGCTATCAATTTGATATCCAATTGTTGATAATTGATCCCTTAGTTTAGTGATCCTTAAGAAGAAAGCATTAATAGATTCTCCTTTGTTTATTTGAACATTGTTGAGTTGCCTCTTTAATGCAAGAGTCCTACTAGTGTTGTTTATTTCAAAGGTGCTCTCAAGGTATTTGAACATTAGATATGCAGTCTCATGTTTTGCTAGAATGGGTACTATATGGTCCTTAACTGCATCTACTAAAATTTTCATGTCTTTTTCATTGTTCTCAATCCATTGAGTTTTCTCTGGATCATCCTCTGGTTCCGTCTTATTTTCTCTCACAAATGATTCTAACTTATTTTCTTTAAGAATCATCATGATTCTGAATTTCCATGATGTGAAGTTGTTTGCTCCTTCAAGAAGGTCTTCAAATCTAATCACACTTGACATTATGAAGAATGTGATGTGAATTTCGATTTCTTAAAAGATATGATTTTTCTAAGTAATCTGATATCTAGATTTGGTTTTGATTCATTCAACTTGGCTCTGATACCATGTAAATGTAAATCAAATCTTATAAAATTTGTATCCTAAGAGGAGAATCTATGGAAATTCTAAGTCTCAATTTCTATGCATAAATTCTAAGTCAAATTTCGATGATTGTATTTCAAATCTTATGATTGCAGAACATTTATCTATTTCTATATTTGCAAATAGAAGATTGAGTTGCCATTTATATTTGTGAGGGAGACATGCCTCAAGGAGAGACGTGTCTCATGAGAGGACATGTCTCCACAAAGTGGAGACACATCCGCTCATGGGATGTGTCCCTTGAGCGTGCGGGCTCCCTTAACACATCGAAAATATTCGGTATTTAATATAAAAAAATTCACATGCTTTAACAAGCAGTGATCATATAACATGAAGTTCAATTTTTTTATTCTTTTAAACATTTCAATCATCATCTAAAATTTGAATAACTTATTTTTACACATTATATTTTAATAATAGTTCAATTAAATATAAATGATGATGATGCATGAATGCAATCATAATTTATATCTAATCGAAGCTATCTTAAATCAACAACAATAATTTCCTAGAAGAACTGAAAAAAGAACATGGGGAAACCATCTAGGACGGGCGCCTTATTCCCTTCAAAGGAGAAAACAACACTTTTAATTTCCTCATCTAGCTGAATGCAAACCAACATCTTATTAGTCTCTTCATCAATAATCCTAGGAATGTCCCTAAGAATGTCCCTCGACAATCCAAATCAAGCTCCTCCTCCTCCACAAGTAGATTAGAGAAATAAGAAGCAGCAGCTTGCAAATCAACATCATTATCCAGAGCTTGATTATTAGAATTAATGGTCTAAATGCAATTGGAAGCTCTGTGTTTCAAAGTAGAAAGGTGAAAAAACTTTGTATTCCTATCCCCACTATTAAGCCACATAATCCTTGACCACTACTTCTAGAATCCCTCTTCCTTAGCAACAATATTATGCAATTTGCAAAGAAAAACATTTTCTTTCAAAACGAGGGCCTGATCATACCCAAAGACTTGGATAGCATGTTGCACATCTTGAAGCTCCTTATTCACTCCATCCTTATCAATAAAAATGTGACCAAAAGAGGTCCGATTCTATTTCTTAATATTATTATTCACATTAGCAAGCTTCTTAGTAATTTTAAACATAGAAAACCCATCCACTTGAATATTCCACCATGTAGAAACCTAATTATTGATATCCAGGTGACAGGTCCACATCTTCTCAAATATGACAGGAAAATTTTTCTTACCTCCCAAAAAATCCAATGACAAAGACAACTGGAAATGATCAGACCCCAATCTCATCAAAGCAGAGAGAGAAAAAGAGTAAGACATCAACCAAGTAGAGGATATTAATGAACGATCAAGCTTAACCTGTATAAGAGCATATCCCACCCACCTATTAGACCAAGTAAAAGAAGCACTCTTGAGGTCCAAATCAAGAAGGGCATGATCATTTAACAAATTCATTTAATAATATATGCTATCATCCACATTATGTGACCCACCCATCTTATCAACATCATGCAAAGGTGTATTAAAGTCCCCCATGACCAAGAAATTTCCAACAGAGTTCCTCACTTTGAAGGAGCCATGGCATTCCCAAAAAAAATTTCTAGCACTCTTACTATTAGGGGCATAAATATTAGAAAGAGTCCAGGAAAACTTATCTCTCAAGTTAAGGAAGGAAGTAGCCACATGGTTAGCATCTTTAAAAACCTCCACCCCATGGATCAATCTGATATTAAAAAAAGTCACAATCCCTCCCAAAGCACCCACAACATCCAAGTAGTGCATACCACAATTCTTAAAAATCTTATTCTTCAATCTAGATAATTTATCCAAGACCATTTTAGTTTCTTGAATTAAAAAAATATCAGGATAATGATCTCTAACCAGGTTAGCCTGGAGATCATTCTTATGAGGGTGATTTAACCCTCTCATAATCCATGAAATGATCTTCATAATATATTATGGGAAGTACCCTTGAAGCACATCTCCAGTAGAGTCCTATGCGTTCCATCAACAATGTCCAAACGACTCTGCTTCTCCCTAGTCACATTTATAGGAGGCTTGCCTCTACCTCTAGGCTCAGATCCATCGTTAGATCTTTTCCTATTCCTAGTCACAACTCCCAGTGATGGGGAATGTTTTTTTCTATTACGCCCCCGAACCAAAACATAAGGATTATCCAAGTCCTCCAGATCAACAGTGTCCTTCACATTCAACAAAACCTCTAGTCCTTCAACCTTCATACCATAGTCTTGTCACTGATTCATCTCCCACAGAGGAGAGACAAGAGTATTATTCACTAAGGTCTTATCAACCTCTGTGACCTTTGTTTGCTCAATAGACAGCACGATATTCAATATAGGAAGAGCAACTTCCTCACCTCCCTTTTCCTGGACCACATCGTGAACTTCCAGAACCTAGTCAATAGGAATCTCAACCTTCTCAGCCAACACCTAGCCCATTTCTTCAGGTATATTAGCCTCACCATCACAGCTTGGGGAGGACCCCTCTTTCTCAACCTGACCCTCAGGACCCAGGTCCAAATATTTAGGTTTATTAGCCTCACCTTCACTACACAGGGCATATTCCTCTTTCTTCAACAGCTCCAAACAATGTTCTACAAACCTTTCCTTCTCATGCCATTGTTTAGACATTTTCTTAGGCACTTTGAGAGAACATTTTTTTGCCTAGTGACCAACCTTATTACAATGGAAATAGGAAAATGGAATGGACTCATATTCAACCACTTGTTCCCACACACCAAAATTTAAGTTAATCTTTATCATGACAGGAAAATTAGTAGATTGTTCAACATTCACACTGAATCTGGCATAAACCAACTGCTTCCTCGAAGAAGTCATTTGGTCAATCGACAACAAAAAACCAAAAGTACTCACTATCCCTTTAAAAACTTCCTCATCCCATAATTCCAATTGGATCCCAAGAAGTCTCACCCAAACCGGAGCCTTCGCAAAGGAGAAGGAATTCGAGTTGAACCCAGGTTCCCACTTTTTCAACATCAGTGAGGACTTCCCAAGAAACCAAGGACCACCTATCAATTCCACCACCAAGTCATCTTCACAGTTGAATGTGAAGGAGAAGAAACCTTTTGCCATAGTGGCCACATCAATCTATCCCTCAGGCCTCCAGTAACTAACAAAAAATTTGCACACCAGCTCAATATGAGGTTGAGGCCTAACAAATTTACCCAATAGAGCCAAATCCATATTTGACATACTCTTATCAACAATACAATCTAGGACAGAGATAGAGTATTCTCCAGTTTTTGCATTAGCAACAAATGACACAGGAGGAGAAGTACTTTTACCTTTAGGCTTCGCCCCAAATAGATTCTTCCAATTGATAGAAGAGCTCGACAAGAAGTCAGTCTTCATCTTATCATTCCCAAGATCCCCCAAATTAGGAGTCTCATCAAAGGCATCAGACACCTGGCCTGGCCCAGACTTTTCAGTCTCGAGATTCCCCTTTTTAGAGAAGGACGTCAAAGAAAGAGTTGGGCACACAACTTGTGAAACCTCATTTCGCCCAGAAGAAAAATTTTCCCTCAAAGGGGACCCACAACACTTACCTCTAGCAAAGGACCCGACTGACATAAACCTCACATCAACTAACTATCTGTCATTAACGCTTGCAGCACCATCAAGAAGTCCTACCTTTTTGCAATTTGAAAATGCACCACCGCCATTGCCAACATCCGAGGTGCTCTCCATTAATGAAAATATCAAAACAAAATTCTACATTTGAATGATTGTTTCTAATAAATTGTTTTTCATATTTGATAGCTTAGGGAGTGTATCATAAATTTGACATACATTTCTCAATTGATATAAATTTCTATGAATAGATTCATGTATTGTTGGCATGTTCTGGTTTGGAAACATTGATCATGGCGAAGGAGGATAACTTGAGTGTGTTATAAAGTGATCTCATTTTTTCAATGCAATCACATAATGCAAGTGTGTTATAATTTCACTCACTTTATTTGAATGTAATTTCATAATACAAGAATGTTTCATCATAGCACACTCACATTTTCTCTTCTATGGGACCAAAAAGTGGCCACTCCACTTTTTGGTCCCCCATCTTGGTGCTCATTCCCAATAGTTGTTTAATAATAAGATGCATGCAATTAATTACAATACAATTGTTTTGGTCCCTAGTCCAACTTATTATGTAAGTTTCTATTCTATTCTTATGTAATTTTAGAACTTTTATATTATTATAATATTTTAGGATTTTTTTGTTTTATCTAAAAAAAATTATAGTATAGTTGAATTGTTTAGTATGTTTCTAGATAAGGTTGCTTTCAATTAAGTCTTATATACAAATTTTCTAGGAAAAACTTAGAATTCTTAACTACACATATAGTGTCAACACCATCCAATAAATTATGATTCCCTGGTTGATAAATCAAATGTAGCACATTTAAGTTAGTAAGTTGCTTTCAATAAAGGATTTGTTGGTTTGTTGAGTCGAATGCATGCCCCCTCTACACTAGTTTATTGGACATAGATGGTGTTAGATAATAGTCAAGTATAAAATATAAAGAATTTAAATTTTAGACTCTTAATGTGCATAGCTAAATCCTACCTATACTTAATTCAATTTCTTCAAATAGAGAGTAAAATTGTATGTGATACTTCTTAAAAATAGTTTATTTGAATATCCATGTGTTAAATAAAATATATCTAAAAGGGAAATATGATTCATAAGTAATTGATTGCTACATGCAATAATTGTCACATATCATCTCTAGAACTTAGCATAACTATCTAATTAGGGGTATTTTATTTCCAAATCCACCAAAGGATATAGAATTATCCTCAATTTTTTTATGTGAGAACCAAATTTTTCTTGCTCATTGGATGATCCAAAGGAAATTAAATGGGTTTTAAAGTAATTATCACCTTGATACAAGCTAAATTTGAAGCTAAGTAAGTTCACACTAGTTTTCCTTTTAATGGGATTTTTTTAACACTAGAAATGGGTGCATTTATAGAAATGAATATATATAAGATAATTTTGTGTGATAAAATGATTTCATTATGATGTTGTTTAAAATTGTATATGCATGTGTGTGCATGCTTTTGAATTCTTGTCTATAAGAGTACTAATTTTATGTGTTGAAGATAGATAATAATATATAGATCATAGACTTATTATTGAAATTTTAATCATTAAATTATGTTAAATTATAAGCATCTTAGTTAGATTTTGTCTATACAATGGAATAATTGATCATGTTGATGAATTTAAGAGGAATAATTCACAATAAAATTCAAATGTAGAAAAATATAACACACTAGCGAATTTTATGTAATTTAGGGTTTAACAAAAATACTACTCATTTACAATTTTAGGTAACCCTAAAAACTATAAATGAACTATATTAAGGTTTATAGATAAAGGAAAATGTGATTCATTTACAATTTTAAAGTTGAATCATATTTATCCTAATACCTAAACCCTAATCCCTAATTTTTAACCTTAAACCCTTAACCAAAATTTTTAATCCTACAAATCTTTAGATTTTTTAACCTCTAAACTTATAGCTTTAGGGATTATGGAATTTGTATAATTGATTAATTTTATAATTGTGAAATGAATTAAAATGATAAACAAAAACATTCACTAGGGGAGAGGAGTTGATACGTAAGCAGGGGCCCTAATGTGCAATGGGACATGCGCTCATTGGGGCCCACACCTTTACGTTGGTCCTCCACAACTTAAAAATAATTTCATCCATAAATAGGCACGATCACATCAAACATAAATCAAATATAAAATGGACACTTAATAGCATTAACTTTGAAACAAAACAAGTACACGTTGGAAGCCAAACATGATGAAGTGTATCCAACTTGTAACTGACATATAACAAGTAGCATTCCAACATGGAATTTAAACAACCCAAACGTTAAGACATGTACCCTTCCCCATAAACTGGTAAACCCAACTTTCACACCAATGCAGGCGTCACTTTCACATTAATCACAACTACAAAACATAAAAAGGTGCCAAGTCAACAACTTTGAAACCCATCCAACCCATCTTTGACTAACTGGTGAATCCATTACAACAATGTTTCCCATCGTAGCATAACCAAACCAACACACAAATGCATTCTCCTGTCTCATCTACCATGAGACCTACAACACATATCAGCTTGAATCTATCCCATCTCGCCAAGTAGGTTGCACATGTATTGGAGCCAAACCCAAATATCCGACCTGAATCCATTTAACACTCCTGTAAGGCCGCCATTATTCAAAACAAAAACATGGAAACAATTTCAAAAAATCCACCAAACCAATCAAGTCAAGAATTAATGGTTGAAATCAATCAAATCTCCAATTCATACGAAACAAAATTTAGATTCAAAATAGGACAACAATTATTTCACCACACCAAACAAGCATCAATCAAATTCAAATAATTCCCAATTCAAATAGCCGTGAAAACCAAAAAGTATTCAGTTATTCTATAGTGAGAGACATAAGAAAAGGAGGAGTGACAAGAACATAATTGAACGAGTTAACATCAAGGGTCCAAGCAACAACTCATATTCCAGTGCACTGAAATCCATATGGTTATAGGTTTTCCTTTTCACACTTTTCCATTCGTTTACTTTATATTGTTCTTCATTATAGCCATTACTATTTTCCATTTCTAAGCTTTATATTGATCTTCATTATAGCCATTACAGTCATAGGTTTTTGTTTATGTTTCCCTAGGGTTTATATTGCAAATATTATAATCATAGGTGTTTCTTTATGCATCGGTAGGGTTTATATTGCAAATATTGTAGTCAAAGACTAGCATATGTGTTCCATAGGGTTTATAATGCAAATATTACAGTCATGGTTTACCATTTAAAGCTTTTCCTAGGGTTTATTTTCCAAATAATACAGTCATTTGTTAGCATATACATTCCCTAGGGTTTATATTGAAAATATTGCAATCACAATTTACCATTTTTATTTCCCAAAGGTTTATATTACAAATGTTACAGTCATAGTTTACCATTTCGGTTTCCCTAGGGTTTATATTGCAAATATTACAGTCATAATTTACCATCTCTTTTTCCCTAGGGTTTATATTGAAAATGTTACAGTCATAGTTTAGCCTTTATGTTTTAGTAGGGTTTATATTGCAAATATTACACTCATAGTTTAACATTTATGTTTGATAGGTTCTTCATTATCATTCACTTTTCTTATCGTAGTCTCATATCATAGTCTTATAGGTTATGCATTATCATTTATATGGTAAATATTGGTCATGGTTTACCATTTATGTTTCATAGGTCCTGCATTATCATTCACTTTTCTTATCTTATTCTCATAGGTTATGCATTATCATTCACTCTAGTTATATTATTCTCATAGGTTTTGAATTATCACTCACTCTAGTTATCTTATTCTCATAGCTTCTACATTGGCATTCACTTTGGATATCTTATTCTCATAGGTTCTGCATTATTAGTCAATAAAGTTTCTATTTTTAGAAGGTTTTTTGTTCATCATTTTCATATGTTTTTGCTTCATCAATTGACAAATATTTATGCCTGTCAATGAGTTCGTCATAGACAATATATGTGAGCTTTGTTAAAATCTTATTGTTTTTCATTCGTAAGCTTTCTATTGTGTCATAGTTCAAACATGAGTGTGGTTTTCACTTTGTTGTGCATGAGAATGTTAATGTTGTAAATTCTTAAGAGATATGAAATGTTATTAAACTCTAACTCCCTTGCATAGTTTGTAATTTTGTGCTTCTTACTCCTCTACTTCCTTACGTCGCTCACTCCACAATAGATGTAACTCTCTAAAATATTACAAAAGATAATCTAAATTGAAATACAACAAACTAAAAATATAATACATACACAAACTAAATAATATTTTGTTCAAGCATCACTCTCTTCATACATATAAAGATAATTGTTAAATAATTTGTGTTTCATAGTTTACCATTTATCTTTCCTAGGTTCTGCATTATCATTGACTTTGGTTATCATATTCTCATATATTTTGCATCACAAACTAATTATTCTTTTGTTCAAGCATCACAACACTCTCTTCATACATATATAGATAATTGTTCAATCATTTGTATTTCATAGTTTACCATTTATGTTTCATAGGTTATGCATTATTATTGACTCTACTTATCATATTCTCATATGTTCTACATTACAAAGTAAATGTAGTTCTATTCAAGCATCACTATTTTGATTCTAATTATTTTGTGTAGATGGCCAAGGGAAATGCAGTGGTGACCTGTACTAGGAACAAAATAAAGAAAAGAGCCAGGACAAGGTTGCTCGTCGAGAAATGAGGATGCAGATTCCCTCCTGAAATGGATCATGTTGCACAAGTAGATGAGGTTTCTACTCCTCAAATACCGCAGATTAAGGTTACTACACCTGAAATACTGCAAAAGGTAAAAAAAATATAGAAGCTATGGTCTCAGGATGACATGAAAAGAGCACTCTATGACGTTGAAGAGAATGACATGTCGATAAGGGGGCTTCAAAAAATTGGTCA